>VYXB01000715.1:0-109056 GCA_013397135.1 Pachyramphus minor | reverse complement strand
TATTGTGTTCAGTTCTGGGCCCCTCAGTTCAGGAAAGATATTGAAGTGCTGGAGTGGGTCCAGAGAAGGGCAAGGTCTTGGAACACAAGACCTATGGGGAGAGGCTGAGGGAGCTCGGGTTGTTTAGTCTGAGAAGAGGAGGCTTAGAGGTGACCTCATCACTCTCTATAACTACCTGAAGGGAAGTTACAGCCAGGTGGGGATTGGTCTCTTCTCCCAGGCAGTCAGCAATAGGACAAGGGGGCACGGGCTTAAGCTCTGCCAGGGGAAATTTAGGCTGGATATTAGAAAGAAATTCTTTACAGAGAGAGTGGTCAGGCATTGGAATGGCCTGCCCTGGGAGGTGGTGGATTCACCATCCCTGGAGGTTTTTAAACTGAGATTGGACATGGCACTGAGTGCCATGATGATCTCTGAGGTCTTTTCCAACCCAATCGATTCTATGATTCTATAAATTCTAAAAGTCAGGATGTGACTATTCTCAGGGATGTTTATGCATATGGAAAACAGAAGGGTAATATAACACAAAGCACAAGAAATAAGCAGACTACATCAAAACCAAAAACATTTAACCACTGCTAATTTAAATTCGGAAACAATTTGAAGTCATGTTAAGTCAAGATAGATTTCAAAGAGTAAGATTCTTTAAACACTTGAACTAGACACCAATATAGAACCTCTGGAAGAGTTAAGCAGTGAATGTAGAACCTGAAGAGAACATTTTGAAAAGTCCTAACCACATGAGTGATGTACCTACAATGCACATGTTAGAAAACCTGCAAATACAACAGAACTGACTTCACTATCGTAACAGAAGGACTTTCTGCTGGTTTGTTTTAAATGGATAAACTCTTCCATTAAATGCATTAGCTACACTCTAATTTGAATCAGAGAGCAAACAATCTCCCTGAGATTACAGAAAAATCCACCATTCATTAAGCATGTGATTACATTTACCACCATCGCTCTGACCACTAAAAGTCAAAATGCATCCCACAGCCAGGCTTCTTTCACTGTAGCTTTACAAATACAAAACTTACTTGTCTAAATCCTACAGCAAAGGTAGAAAAAACCTTGCATATTTGTATATCTTCTAATTGTTTTAAGTATCCTCAATAGACCATTCTTAAAAAAATACCTGCAACAGTTATCTACTACACTTTAAAAGCAAACAAACAAAAAATACAACTTGGATTCTCATTTTAAATCTTCCTCACAGAGAATATTTATTAATGTCACTTAGAAAATACACTGCTACCAAGCCTCTGTCACACAATATATTTAATATCTACGCAAAACTTACTACCTCAATCAACATAAAAAATGAAATACATCTCCCAAAATAAGCTAAAACCACAGGGCAGAAAAACTACACAGTGTCTGCATACGACCAACATTACAATCTTTTAAAAGAGTATACAAATATTTCTATGAGTATACAAATATGTCTATGAATCTTGGAATTTTATCCATTTATTTGGAAGACCTTGCACAATGGTGGCAGCAGTTGTGGGATGCCTAGAAACAGTCTGTCAAACTTTCTCATTTATAGCCTATTTTATATTTTACATACTCAAAAGACTTATTACAAGTTTAAATTGCTTTTGAAGGAAAAACACGCTGCTTCAGTGAAAGCATTCTAGATATTTCACATCAATAAGAGTCAATCATTATGTTCTCACACAGACAGTTTTCCTTAATTAAAGAAATTACGGCAATACTCAATCTGAATAAATTTATTACCTGGGACTAAATACATTACCAAGGATTAATGCACTTAACTTGAAATAGAATTATCTTTTTTTCCCTACTATTATAAGTATTACACCATTGAAAATGTCTCCACTTGTAGTCCTAGATGGCTTGTCATTAGGAACCACACACAAACAGTTCCAAGTCTGTTTTCTAATGTAGTGCTATATTTGAAATATCAGTTGCACAACAGAAGAAATTCTAATATTTGAACACTAAAGTTTACTCTGGCCAACTAAAGCCATCCTTTCTAAAACAGAAAACACTTGTGGCATTCCAAACCCCATCAGCTATCACTCACTGCTGTAAGGGCCACAGGTATGCAACCCACTGACTACCACCTCAGAAGCTGCATCAGTGTATGAGCACCTGACAAATGATTTGGCATTTGAGGGATGAGAACCCTACAATTTAATAATTAGAAGTGAACTTCCTAGCAGCACCAAAAGATTAACTGCAACTTTAAAAGAAATATTATTCTTGGCATAGTCACACTTTTGGTCACTACACTATTTGAATTCTGAGCTTTATTCCACCAAAACTACTTTACTCTTTGTCTTTTGGCCCTTTTGGAACCAAATCAATTCAGTTTTCAAGCTCAAAATGCATACCTTAGGCATAGATCTAAAGTTTATATCTATCAGTTTTTCTTATCTTCAGTTTCCAAAACATTCCGAGTTTTGAGCAAGCCTGAAAATGCACACAGATATTTGTATGCATTTAAAAGTTACTGATTTTGCTCAGAAGCTTCTAACATAAATACCTAACTCAAATTTATTAATTCAAACAAAGTTTGAAATCTAACCTTTATTTTCAACTGTTTGTTACCTAAACCCAATATCAAATAATAATTGGAAACCATAATCCACTAATTTGTCACTATTCTGCACCTGCAGAAGCACCTGAACACCCCATTAAGTGCTGTACTGCAGGCACCCAGTGACCAGTGTAGCCTCATTGCTGACCCCTTACCAAAACAATACCCTGCTGATTTCTCATGAGGAAACCCACTTACTCACAACAGGAACACAAGAAAAAGTGAGGTTGTTCCTCACATTGTTTTGAAGAAATCAAAATTGTCTCCTCTAGTGGGACAGTTCCCATAGTTCAGATCAGCAAAAACACTGCTGATAAGACTATGAATACAGATGACTTGCAGCTATAAACGTATCTAGGAGGGCTCCCTGTAACCTTTGAATAAATTTGCACATATTGTCATTGATTCGGTTTGTTCTATGGGAGAGGACAACCACAGCATCATCTTGGAAAATAATTCTACTTTGTTTAAATTACCATAAAAAGTCATAACTGACTCCTGGAAACTGGGATCCATGAAACCTCGGATACAGTTAAGGAAGTTGTAAAATAAGCACAAATTAACAAACAGACCCAGGACAATTTGCATATGATGCAGCCTAGATCCGATATTTAACTGAAGTAAACTCCAAGGTTTATACACTAATTAAGCAAAAATAAAGCACGGTTTGCTCCGGGTTGTCTTTTAGTATTAGCAGCACAAAGTTTCTGAATAAAAGGCGAAAGTGTGGGGCTTTTAACAACACTGCACCTGATGGGAACAGGCAGTAGAATGAGCAGAACACAGCCATCAATCTCATCCTGCCTTTGGGCCACCAGCTGCTGCCAGGCTGCAAAGTCGCAGCCACCATGCTTATCCTGGTTCTTTAGCTCCAGCTAGTTATCACCCAGTCAACAAAACAGTTCTCCTCAGACCTCCCTGCTACCATTTCTGCAATCACCTACTGCAATGCGTTTTTTTCCCAGTCTTATTCTTGAAAGCCAGCTGAAACTTCCTATTTCGGGATACTGCAGCTGGGCTGCTGGGGAGAATGGGTTGGTATGCACAGTCTACCTTAACTTCATCGACTGCTCTACTTCCCAAACATTTCTGGGTGCAGTTACAGGCAACTGGAAATTGGTGCAGTGAGCCAAGACAGATGCAGTGTTCACACTGTTCCTCCAAAAGATAAGCAGTAGAATTAGCTTTCCCCTGTCAGGCACCCAATCCTGAAATAACACAGCACAGTGGAACGGCACATGGCTGAAGAATAAACTGCAGTCCTGCAACCTCCAACTGAGATATTAGTGGGGTGTGAAGGGGAGGGAGGTTAATGCCTCTCTAAGGCACACCTTTAAAGGACACATGAAAGAGAAGAATGCATAGTACAGCAGGAGGTCAGTAATGCGTTCTGCCTTTTTGGGTTTGTTTTGTGTTTTGTTGCAGTTTTTTAACAGCATGTGACCTGGGGTGCCTCTAGGCAGCACGTTACGTGGACATTATGCCAGCTCCCCAAGGGGTAACATTCCATTGCTTACTAAAATTGATCCATTCTCTTGATAATCAGAAAAAAAGCTCAACTACCCTCTGCAGAGGCAATAACAGCATTACCCATCACATGGTTCCCCCTTTAGCTTTCAGGTCTCGAGCTCACCCTTCTGCAGGCTACTGCCCCTCAAAAAAACATTACCTTAAGATGCCAGGCACATTCTCTTTTAAAAAGATATTTCATTTTGCTCACAAACATGATTGTTCTTGCATTATTTTAAACCAGTTTCCTCTACACATAAAGAAAGTAACTAATTACAGCTGAGCAATAATCTTCCACCTTACAACTTAATGCTTAGCAAAACATCTCCCTCACCAGAATTGTTACCGGTTTCTTTGTAATTTTATTTTACAGAGAGTAGGATGTTACTTGTTACCACAGGACAGCTGAAGAATACGTGATGTCAAGTCATCTCATTTCACTGCACAAACTACTCTGAGGACAAATAGTCCCGAATTGCAAAACTAAAGCTAAATAAAAGGTATGTCCTTCTCTATGGCATACTAACAATTTATTATTTTCATCTGGTATGTACAACAATCATGAGGAAAGAACATCTTTTAACTAGAAATAACACTGAATTGACTCTGGCAGAAGTTAAAACATTCAACTCCCTTAAAATCCCTACTCATATAAGGTATCTGTCAGCAGAAATAAAAACAGCTGGCAAAGTCTTTTTTTATCAAATAAATCTTATCTCACACAAGTGTGTCACATGATTACCTCACTGCTCCACTATACTCTGTATGTTTTAAATTAATTCTGAGCCAGCAAAACTATTTCACAGAAAATTCTATGATCACAGAAGTGATCACATAGAGATGAATAACGTAAAACATACTCAGTTATTCACAGCAGCCACAGCTGATATATATGGATTTTGTGCACAGCCTGTTACAACTGAACATGGAAGACTACAATGCCACCCAATATGTTCTTAATAAAATCCACAATTCAGTTTTTTTGAAGCCTCAGGTCACTTGTTATTCATTCCATACAACAACAGCACATGTAAATTTTATATCCCATATCATATATTCAAAATGGAGGGAGTTTTTTAAAAGAAGAATCAGCATAGCTTTTTCAGAGCCTGACTCAACCTTCATAATATCAGTTCTTCATAGTAATTTTGTTCCTCATTAGCAAATTCATTTCTTAGCTGGCAGAATAATCATCAAATGCATCAAGCATTAATAGCCAGAACAAGCAAGTAATTATGTCTATGTAAGTACAGAGTTTTAGATTATAGCCAGTATCTACAGAAGTAGTTTTAAACACTTCAGCACTGTAAGAGACTGGTTCCTGATTTAACACCTCAAAAACTGAGCATCTTCTAGTCATAGAGTGGCCCATATTCATTGTTCACATTCTGCTAGGCAATTCCCAATAAAACAGATCAATCATTGGAAGATAACTTTGCCTTTCAGCATTGAATATGCTTCCTCATCTGCCAGAAAGATAACAATATTAGTATCCTCCTGGAGAAAACGTCCAGCACACAGCTGGATAAATACATGATGTGGTGAGTGAGCAATTGGCTCATGGGTCGAGCATAGACGGAAACGGTGGATGGGTGTACATCAGACTGGTGACCTGTCAGTAGTGGGGTTCCACAGGGCTCCATCCTGGGCCTCGTGCTCTTCAACATCTTCAGAAATTACTTGGATGCACGACTGGAAGGGAAAGTAAGCAAGTTTGCAGATAACAAAAAACTGGGAGGAGCTGTTGACTCCTCAAAGGCAGCGAAGCCCTGCAGAGGGACCTCAGCAAATTGCAGGACTGGGCAATCACCAACCATATGAAGTTCAACATGGGGAGGTGCCGGGTTTTGCACCTGGGATGGGGCAACTCTGGATTTANTTTGGGCACTGCAATATAAGAAAGATATAAAGCTATTTGAGAGAGTCCAACAGAAGGTAATGAAGATGGTGAAAGCCCTTGATGGGAAGCCATGTGAGGAGCAGCTGAGGTCGCTTGGTCTGTTCAGCTTGGAGAAGATGAGACTGAGGGGAGAGCTCGTTGCAGTTACAACTTCCTCGTGAGGGGAAGAGGAGGGACAGACACTGATCTCTTCTCTGTGGTGACCAGTGACAGACCCTGAGGGAATGGCCTGAAGTTGTGTCAGGGGAGGTTTAGGTTCAACATTAGAAAAAGGTTCTTCACCCAGAGAGTAACTGGGTGCTGGAACAGGCTCCCTAGGGAACTGGTCACAACACCAAGCCTGACACAGTTCAAGAAGTGTTTAGATGATACTCTCAGGCACATGGTGTGACTCTTGGGGATGGTCCTGTGCAGGGCTGAGTTGGACTTGATGATCCTTGTGGGTCCCTTCCAACTCGGCATATTCTGTGATTCTGTGGTAAGTATTGAGGGTATGTTTACAGCTGGGGGAGAACCTGCAGATTAAAGCCGGTGTGTCTGAATACAAGGAGCTAACCCCAGCTTATACAATCAGGATGACTGGACTCCCTCCTCATTTTTCTGTTTTGAAATTTCTGCTTCTTTCCCAGTTGGGTTGTGGGTTTTTGAATACTCCTGCAGAGCTAATCTCTGGAAAAATGTCATCCATCCAGTGCCGTAGGACGGGATCAAACATGAGGAAGGAACAAAGGTATTTAAACACAAGTGCTATTAGAAATAAAAAAAGGGAGGCAAATCTGAAGATATGAATCATCTATTCTATTACTGAATACTTCTCAGCATTAGGCTGTTTAATACACCAACACTCAGAGAAACAGTCTAAATAATGTCTTTTGGTACCAACAGGGATCCACATTTTGTATCAAAAATGCTATACAGAATAGTTCACAAAAACAGGGGGGAAAAAATCAAAACACAACTCAAAACAAAAAAAGGGGGCAAAACAAGTACACATGCCACACTGTACATAAATCAGTCTTTAAAATTCAAATTTCATTTTCTAACCAAAATTCAAATTCATAGTCTAGTTTTAACCACAGGTAACTTTAGCAAATTAATTACTTAAAAATCCTATAGTCATGAAAAATGCTGCAGGCTTACTCTTCCAGGTCTTCTCCAAATAATAGAGGAAGAATTCAAAAGGGAAAAGAAAAATGTTGAAGGGGTTAAATAAAAAAGCAACTCCAAAATATAGGGAGATCTAAAGCATTTATTTTTCTTGTGCTAGGCATGTGAAATGCACATTTCACTAGCGCTGAACAGATGTTCTGAGTTCTCATGTACTTTTGAATTTTCTAATTCACCACTGTGTCTTACAGAAATGAAATGGCAAGAGTGAGCACTCATTTCCTGAAACTTGTGTTCAAATACTGATTCGGTTACAAATGAAATGAAACAGCTCAATCCTACAAGACGACCCATCTCCTGCACCTTATGTATAATGTCTATGCACTTCCACAGGAGTGGATACACCTAAACACCTCCTAAGACCACACTTCATGTTCCCTGAGAAAAGAAAGCTACAAACCTAACGCTCACTGAGAAATCTGTTTGCAACTGCAAAAACATCTTTGAGTCTAACTTAAAATTTCAGATTAGTTGAAGCACATGGAAGGCACCAATCGAAATTAGTGCCAAAGAGCATCAGCTCCTATTCTCTTGGAAAGAGACATACAAGTGTACATCAGCTGCCTAGAAAACAAAACTGAACTATCATGAAGCCAGAGTTAATTTAATTTCTATGGTTTTCACTTGGCTTTTCCTGCTGCTGGCCATTTTGCAAGTGGTTACACAGACTTCATTTGTAACTTCTTTTTTTTTTAACTTATCTACACAAATAGGTAAATTCAACATCTGTCAAGAAAGATGAAGTTGTCTAACTGTAAGTTTCTACAGCCTAACTAAACAGTTTCTGCATCTGGCACTGATCTTTTCCAGGAGCATCTTTTCAGTGACACTGAGCATGCAATTAAAAAACCTGAGGTCACTACTAAGTCTCTTTACATACATGAGTTTTTCAGAGGTTCAGAATTTAAAGGGAGCTTCTGGAGAATGTAAGTCAAATGCAACTAAAAATTGTTGCTTAGGTAAAAAGAAAAGCAAAGAGAATAGTGGGTTTGTGTGATATAGGGAACTTATTTTTTCCTGGATAATTCTTGTGTTAGGCTAATTCTAGAAACAAACTGAAGTTATTGTAAGTTATGTTTTCTTCAGACATATTTTTAAGTCTCCACACTAAAAAAAACAAACAAAACAAAACAAAAACCACAAAAAAAAAAAAAAAGGAAGAACAAAAAAACCCATATACACACACTACCAAACACCACCACCCCCAATCAAAAATACATCTACACAGCAATTAGGCATTTTCCTAAGAGCAATTATGTATTTTAGTAAGGCTTTTTTTTTAATTTCAGCATAATTTCTCTTTATAAAAAAAAAATCCATTATTTGTTTTTTTCTTACTTTAGTCACATTAAGTTTTTGCTGACTATATTCTCATATTAAAACCAAACATACAACCCCAACCAAACAAAAGCAGACAGAAAACAACCTCTCTTCACATGTAAAACATTAAGTGTTGGAAAATAATCATATA
Source organism: Pachyramphus minor (assembly GCA_013397135.1). Classification (NCBI taxonomy): domain Eukaryota; kingdom Metazoa; phylum Chordata; class Aves; order Passeriformes; family Tyrannidae; genus Pachyramphus; species Pachyramphus minor. Next base: position 100,440 of record VYXB01000715.1, on the reverse strand, counting down.
AAAAAGCCAGTCGTGAAATAAAATCATGCCTCCTCCTCTTCTCACACCACATGAATCAGCAGACACTGCCATATTTTCTGTGGCGAAATTTCCTTTTTCCTTTCATAAATCTAATATAGTTTCAGATGAATGTATTGTAAAGCAGTACAAGGAAGAATGTTTTTAGTCATGCCTTTCACAATCACGTCCATTCACTTCTTCAAACTACATTGATCCTCTTGGATGTTCATTCCCTGGGCTGCTACTACCTGTGCTCTAAAATCATCCTGGAAAAGAAAACAACTTTCTTTACATGACAAACCAGGACACATCAGCCCTCCCTATGGAAACATTTTGGCCCTGGAGTGCCCCAAAAAAGAAAGCCACAGGTTGTCTTGGTCACTTGGTCACTGCAGCCCTGACAGTTGCTGTAGAATTCAAGCACTGAAAGGAAACCACAGTTCCTGAAGACAGTTAGGGCCAGGATCTGCTTGTAGTATGTAATCCAGAAACAACGTGGGGCACCAGGCCCACACAGAGCACCCAGCAATACCTGCCTTAGCACCACCTACATCTCGCTTTTTGGGTGTTTAAAGCAAAGCACAAGAGCAGCAGCTGCACTGACATCCCCCAACCCCACAGCATAATGAAGTGGCTCACAGTCTTTCAGCTTCAGGAGGAGGGACAATTGCTTTCAAATAAGTCTACTGCTGAAACAGGCTGAAGAATTAGACTGCACCACTGGACAACATCGCTCTTCATGGACAGCTCTACAGGAACTGCAATCACATCAGTATACAATGTTTATGCTTATTGCACACATTTCAGAGTCAACTTTCTGTCAACAAGGCTTTGTCAACACAGTTATGCAAAAGATGAAAAAAGCTCTAATACAAAGCAAGAAAAGAATAGTCCAAATGGTTTTAATTTTTTTCCAGTAACTGCTATGACATTTTTAAAATGGAATAAAATATAATTTTTACATGAAGGGTTTCTCCAAAAGCCTGATATTGAAGCCAATACTGTACAAAACTTTGTGGTAAAACTCATTAAGCAACAGATCCATTTGATGGTCTACCACCACATTACCTTGCAGTACAGAGTGCCAGCAGTAACTACTGCTCTAATATAACTTATTTCCTCAAATGCAAACCATATTTATTTGTTAAATACATCCTCAGTAACTTTAAAAAAAAAAAATCAAGAAGAAGGAATTAATGGATTTTTTAAAATTAATTTAATCTAAAATTGGTTGGGAAATAACTTTGCAAAAATAAGAACTAGATTAAAGACTGTTAAAACATTATTTATTTATTTCAACTACAAGGTAAGTTTAAGAAAACATAATTCTTCTATTTAAAATTCATCCAGAAATGTTAATTGCATAAGAAGCGCACATATGAGTAGAAAGAAAACACACATGAACATGAAAAAAATGCACTTTTGGAAATTACAAATTCTAGGAGTCATACAAGCTGAAAAAAATTAAAACCTTTTCCTGTCTTTATTAGAGATTCTGATAGAAGATAATTGCAGGAATGAGTCCGCAGTGATTTTTTTGTTCCTTACTGTGAACTGACATCCCCAACAGCAGTAAGCAAGATGTATGCATGTCAAGGACAGACTTTATTTCATAGGTACAAACCTGGGAAAAACTGGAGGTCACTTATTTTCACCAATCAGAATGCATACTACAGACTCACGACAAGATACAGACAAAACACCTGCTCTATTAAAAGTTACTGAAAGTCTGTGGCAAAACTGGAAGCATTTCAAAGCTGAGAGAAGTTTTGCTTGCAGAATGGGGTAGGATGGCAGAGAAAGAGAAAATTTCTGTTCTGGAGTCCTGGGGGAAAAGCACAGCCTGGAATGGCATTCTTAAACCTACAACCACCGATTAAACATTGTCTTAAGGCAAAAATCCTACACAATGAGCTTATGCATGCATTGCAGTTTGTAGCTAAGTTATTATCTGCAATAAACTGATAACTATTCATTAACTTCTAAGCATAAGAGACAACTGGCAAGCTATTTCATGCCTCAAAGAATTTACAGCAAAAGGGAGAGAGGTAAACACACAGTGCAGGTGACTTTGTATCTGGAAAATAAAATGAACATTTAAAAATGCCGTTACCTTCCAGCTGTAAAATAGATCGACATTGACATGTCCCAATAAATGCAGATTTTAAAACCAATACTGAATCCTTATGTGCTACAGGCAGAAAAGCAAGCAATTCAATTAATAACAAACAGCTATTAGGACTTTTTAGTGGAAATTAATTTTATTATTAAGGCCTTGCTTCGCAAGCAGCCCTAACTACAAGGGTCATGAAATAGTATGTGTACTGACAGTTATAGCTTGTAAGACTCCACGGGGGGAGGTTAAAAAGAAAATACGAAAATTAAAAATTAATAAGTCTACAATACAGTTGTTCTGAACAGAACGTATTCCTAAAGTCACAACGACCAAGGCAGCCTCTAAAGACAAGATCTTTGGCTCCATAATCATTTCTGAAGCACTTGGGAGTTCTGTGAATTATTCATGTGCCTCAAAGCAGATTAGGGGAAGGAATGCTGCAAAAGTGACCAGAGCCCTACATCAGCTCCCCCCCAGCAGAAAGCCCAACATTACTGTATTCTGTGCACACCGAACACTGACATTGCTGAGAGCTACCTGTTCAAACACAAAATATGTCCTTTAATAATTCAAGTCCTCCTGAGACTCAGAAACAAGATAAGAGGCTAAAAACAACTTTGAAGCAGGATATTCAGAACTGCAGGTAACATCCATATTCACTGGTATGGACTGTGATCGTTATGTGCTCTTCTACCGCCAGGCAGCATATCCACCCTTACTCCAGGATGCAAACAGCCACAGGCTCTCCAGCTGTGTGTTTAGCATTGGTGCTTTCATCTCGCAGCTCTCCTGACCAAATACAAAGACAAAACTTTCTACTGTCCAGCTCAAAATCCAGTACCCTCCACACCGTTTTGCCTACAAGATGCCTACAGACCTTTTCAATTTAAAAATCCTGTCCACTTAAAACATTTCTACCCTCTCCTTAAGATGCTTTGCAACTTCAGGAAATTCAAATCTTGTACAGAAACTGTGAATCTCTTCCCAGTCCTGTATTTTCCTCTTCATTCTTTTAAATGTTCCCATAAATCACACAGAGGGCCACAGCCTTGTAACTTTCCAGGGAAAACTAGGACTGCAGGTCTCACCTTTCCAAATCTCGCTGAGATTTTTATATATACATGCAAAAATCAGAAAGCATATTTCATAACTCTTAATATCATACATACATTGTTAACTTTAGCTTCCATCTGCTAAATTCTTTGATTTGGTAATTGATTTATATCACAGTATCCTCCATAGAAGACAATTACTTTAAAAAAACTGTCATGTTCTTCCTTTATGATCAGTTTTTCCCAGAAATATTTACTATACCTTCTTCTAAGAACAGCTCTCCAGGTTATGTCTCCTGAGTCCATCTCAGGTAAACAATTTTTCACACTGACATTTTCTTTAGTCTGTTGTAATTCACATTCCACTGCCCCCTTTTCTGTTCCTTCTATGGCATCAGTTAGGCTGCTTTTTTTTCACACATTCACTTTTTTCTTGGCCCAAGGACAAGCAAGTTTCACAGCTTTTGAAAAAGTTTTGCATGGCAAAGCTTTCAGCTCTGACAGAATTACGATGTATTTTAGGAATTTTTAAAAGCCTGTGTTAATTCTAAGTATACATATAAACCTGTTGGTGTTGAACTTTTTCCTAGTGGTACTATTAAATTTATAGCAGATATGCTTTCTGCTGCCAATAATCACTTTTAAGATGTTCAAGTGGGTTAAGGTCAGATATTGCCCTTAAGGTGATATAAAAGCACTTAATTAAAATATTTTACATGCTATCAACAACTTCTAAATATATGTGTGAATGCAATAAACTTCAAATCTCTCTCAAATAGGTAATCAAGAAAAGACCTTATTAAATTTAACAGACAAAAGGACTCTAATCCTCCAGTTGTGCTTCTCATACATGCATTAAATTATACACATTAGCTGAGAATATCTTCAGTTTTATACATGAGCAAGACAAATTAAAAAGAGGTGAGCACTACCAATTTTTGATTGGACTGATCCCTTGCCCCGAGTTGTGTTCAAAAACTGTCCATGAAGGCTTCATCTGGTGGCAGAAAGGTAGAAAAACGACAACTGGTCCTTAGAAGTGAGAAACCTTACAATAGCCTCTTCAGATAAAAACAAAAGTAAAATGACAAGTATTATTGCAAAGGGAATTTCTAGATATGCATTGAATACCACCAGAAGGGTAAATGTTTCCTGAAATACTGAATAAAAGAAGCCCCATCAAAATAAAATCTTGACAAATCCAGTAACTTCCTGGTCAATGAAAAATTAGTCAAATATGTAATTCAGCACACACATACCACATTCCACACATTTATTTATTATCCTAAATTCCATAAGGGGCATTAATTCAGCACAAGTGAATCCAGCTTGTCATATTTTATATACATGCAACAGGATTCTTATGTCAGTCCACTTTTCACTAGAAAGGTGAAACTAGTAAACCAACCCGACACCAAATTATTCATGAAGTCTTTAGAGGGGTCTAATTGTTTTGTGTACAATGCTCAGCAAGTCTGCACTCCTTATGGAGTTTCAGTAAAAATCTAATTTAACTAGTTTTGACTTCTCAGAACACAGAATAAAGCACTAACCACATAAAACATGTAAGTGTAATTTAATCAAAGTGACTGCCAAAGCACCAAAGGCTATTAAATGGCAGCACATACAAGCAACATACATGCTGACCACAAGTCTAGTAAAATATTAGGTATCCATCAGAAGCGGAAAGATTAATTAGTTTCAGCAACTGGGTTGCTAAGAGCCTTCTTAACTTTCCCACTATTATTTATACCTGACCTGTCACTCTTTTTAGTGCTCATCAGTACAATTCATCTGCTGTCTTGTCCAAAGAAAGAGACATTTTTTGAGTAAGAGATACTATAATATGCTTATTTTGTGGAATAAACCCAAAACTTAAAAAACACAAAACCCAAAAAACATAATACTGCAAAAGATTTTACTGAAGATAAAATACATTTCATTGCTTTGTCTGTTTTACACCTGACATCATACATATCTTGTGTGGGTTACTGCACAGCCTCTTTTTCCTGGGAAAAGACTTCAGATAAATCAATCCCATGTTGAGTTTCATACAGTGTTTCAAGAAATTGCTTCCATGGCTATTCCATCTGTTGTACAGTTATTTCAACTACTAAGATTGTTTTAATATGACAAGAGGATAAAATTCATAAATAGCTGAGTAGCCAGTCTCATTTGCTAAAAAAACACAGACGCTTATGAACCTAAATCTCTGAAGTGGTTTTCTGTCCCATTACAATTTTTTTTTTTAACCTTTCAGTCTGTTTTTGCTTTTAGAAAAATCTGGATTAAGCTACTTTCAACAGCTGGAGGACTTGAAGTCAATGCACCACAGAAATCAAAGCCAGCTACACAAAGGAGAGACTCACATCAACTTTCACCCAATGCTTAAAATAACTGTATCTAGAGTTTGATCAAAAAATCTCAATTTTTTTTTCAAAGGAAATGAAACTGTAGTGTACTAGCCTGGTACAAGCTTTTTCATTCCATACAATATTCAACAAAGATTTCTAACACAATGATCTGCAAAGTGGTACTTGAATTTATTTCTCACAGACAAGGTACATAGGAATGGAGGAGGTAAAATTTAAGAGATATACTATTATACATAGCAAGTCTTCCTTGGTACACCACCTATCTCAGAAGGAGTTGCAATCTCTATTTCTGTGATGGAAAAAAAGCAGTCAGGCCACAGCGAGCAGAGGTGTTATAGTTTATCTTGCCAGGGAGAAGCAGTACTTAAAGCAACAGCAACAACAACAAAAACACCTGAAAACACCAGTCCAGTTTGAACATTTATATTACAGTGAGCTGCTTTCAAGCTTTTCTTGTCAAATAAATAAAAACAAGTTCCTGCCCCCAGAAGCCCAAAATACACTGAACAAAGATTTTACATACATAGGAAACATACACAGTTTATTTCATCCTCAACATTTCCTGAGGCAAATCTCTCCTCTTTGAGAACAATGCCTCACCAAACATCTTGTCTCAAATTCTCCCTATTCTACCGTCCCATTACCAAGAATGCCATCACCACAGAAGTTGTCAAGGTCATCAGTGCACATTCCTAGCAGTTGAATGAGCCATTTGAATTAAACTGTATGAATGAGCCATATTTGTGTGAATTAATTGTAAGATAGGGTTTATAGTTGATAAGACTGTTTTCACTCCCTCTTGTTTTTTGATGATGATCTTTTATTCGTTTTCTGCATTTCTACATCACAACCACTCCTAATCACAGCCTCACAAGTAGTCCTTCTCAACACACTTCGCTGGCTTTTTTCCTTTGAATGCTTAAACCTGATTACATAGGCAGCGCACAAACACTACATGAACACCTGGGGGGAAGCCCTCCCCAGGTGAAACCAGAAGTTGTGTTTCCTACCTACTGACTCCAGGATCAGGTACTCAGAACCCAAGATAACTTAAAAAAATATTCAGTCTTCAATTTCACTTAGGCTTGAGCAACCAAGCAAATAGCATAACAAGCCCTAAGCTGAAGGCAGCTAGTAGCTAAGATGACAAACAAAAAGGCTAAATATTTCATGAATAGGGGATTATAGTTTGAGTTAGCATCGGAATTACTGGTGTTCCACCAATTGTGCCATTTTGTGCCAACCCTACAATCATCAGGACACCTTTGCGAATAACACAAAACTTTTAACTTGGCCGCAATAAAATTTCCCATTCAGCCACAGAGGTGCTGCAAGAATTGTGACTGCAGGAATTAAATGCAGATCTCAAAATCAGTAAAACCAATGTCAAAAATTAAGTCAGAAAACTCAAGACGTTCCTTCTGTAACCAAGAATTCAGCCAAAGAGGAAACATTTTCTTTGTGGTAAGAAATACTTACAAATCCCTTCCAACTCAGGATATTCTGATTCTATGACAAAGGTTTGCAGTGAAGCAAATGCTAGGAAATACTTCTGAGGGAGTAAAACATGGCTGAAACATGACTTGGTAAAGGAACGAAGGTGAGGCCTGATAGCCCAGGACTTGGCTAGACTACAAGGCAAAAAAAATCATCCTCCACACTAACAAGCCAGTCAATCCTGCACACCTGAAAGCCCTGCTTCTCCTAAAGACACCCATAAGACCTCAGAAATCCCCTTACCTGTTCTTTTAAGACTTCATTTTTAGCTACAGCAGATTGAAGGCCAGCTACTACCAGAAGGCACAGCCCTCACTGTGCGATCTTGACCCATCCCTTCAATGGCACTTCAGCTCCTTTCTTCCCCCAGCAATAAGTCGATTTAAGCACTCTAAGATTTCTATCTTTTGGTAAAGTATGTTTTCTGCCAGTTTATCTCTCTGCACCAGTATATCATGTGTCATATAAGAAGTAAAGTGCCAAAGGAGAAGCAGAAGGTGGATGTAGTAAGGAGAGCAAGGACTTGGGAAAGCAGTAAGACTACCTGCCATTTCAGCAGGTAGTTGTTCCTAACTGGCACACTGGGTAAGCTGTCATGCAGATCCAGATCCCACTTCAAAATGTGAAGAGGTGTGGCAGAGAGATATGCAGAAAATTCTTTTGGCCTCACCCATATAATTTTGGATAATTCAAAACAGCTGTTGGAACTCGTGCTGAAGAAGACTAGATTCTTCAACGGGAAACAGCATCATTCTCTTCACCGTACAGCCAAAAGCACAGTGGCTTTTGATAGAGCCACAATGGAAGCAATCACTAACAATTCATGAATTCCGATGCCTATGGACAAGACAGCATTAACAGTTTCTAAAGAATTTAAACAATAAACACAGTGTAAAACTTTGAGCAACTTACACATCATTAAAAACTTTCTATGGGAGATATCTGAAACTAATTGTGTCATTACATTAGCTAGAAGTTACCCTTATTTTAATAACTCATGTTTTCCCTTGTAGTGCTAATTATAATTCTGTACTTGCACAATTACAATTTACCATAAGAAAATGCATACTAAAGACAGTCCAATTCACAAACTTGTTTTCATGGTTTTATCAATAACCACAAGCAAAGAATATTTATGCAGATCATATTAATATTTTTAAACATTAATATTATGGACTGCTCTATGCAGAACAGAAACAAAATATCAGGTGTGTATTGCAGAAACACAGGAAAGCCTAAATTGAGTAGAATTTTCAAGATCACTACAACTTAAATTGTCAGTCACAGCTCGACAGGACATCATTTTTGACATAATAACTTTCAAATTACAGAGCAGTATGAGCATGGAAATTGTAAACACAAAACCCCAACAAGCTAATAGCTTTAGGGCCCTTTAAAGCATGGCTAAACTTAAATTTTCATTTTCCATAAATGACAGGCATGGCAATAAAATCTCTTAACCTGGGAGAATTTATTTTTAACAATGCCTCTCCCTTTTCTGTTTTTCCTATTATTAACAGGAGCAGAGCCAGGTTGGCAGCTGAAGACATGAAAAAAAATCTCAAGACCATAAGACAGGGAAAGGAAGAAGGAGAAAAGCAGTGACCCAGACCTTACCTAAAGCAAAACCAGAGCATTCAAAGCAGTAAGGAGGCGCTGAGCAAAGACTGAAATACTGTCCAATGGAAAGCAGGGTTTACAGCAAACAGAAGCTGAATTACAGTCCCAAAACAAGTCTCCAAGATAACCAAACTGTTGATAGAAAACACCTACCAAGGGATATTCCTAACAGCAACACGGGAAACTCCTGACCACCCTAAAGGGTACTGTGAGGGAGATAAACCAAATCAATGGGCAGATTAAGACAACTTATTATGAATGCCATCCTGAATGCCAGAGTTTCCTTTTCCCTACCTTCAACCTGATTCTGAACAGAAGGAAAGGGAGAAATTCCACATACGTATGTGGAATCTCTGCTACAGGCCTTCTCTAAATACTGCAGGAAAGCACAGTCTATAGTGGATTTTCTTCACTCTCTTGCAGATTTTCCTGGCAGCATGGGACAGCAGCCTGAAAACCACTTCTATGGCTCTGGCTGGCATGAGCATGGAAAAAACCATTTCTGTCCTGCTTTTTGTAAAGTGTTTCTTACTGTGGTGGTAAGATGACATGGGGGAGCAAAAGTCTCTTCTCAGGAAAATGCTACCTTTTTTTAGACTATTAGTCATTCAGCTACAGACAGAAACATTTCTGGTGGTGGTGATGTGTGATTTCTCAGGTCTTGGAAAACATTCTCACAAATTTACATAGAGCCTGAAATTTTGATACTTCCTATAGCACGTCTCACATAAAATTTTGTTTCACATCCTTTGCTCTTACTACACACTAAATCACTTATATTAAGAGACAGTGCTGCAATTGCATTCCTACCTGTCAGAATGCTGCATCAAGTTATAGAATATAATTCCCAGGATTATCCTACCTTGGAAGCACAAAAACATACCTGCTTCTAATACTCACCCTATTTCCACACTGCAGTGGAACACTAATAAGATATTTTTTTATACTCCTGTACTTCACAGGAGGTTATACAGCTTGAAAGCTACTGAAAATCTGTCTAGGACTTTGACTCTCACTGAAGGAACATGAAACACGCTATACTTCTCACATCTTAAAAATATTATTGACTTATTGACATGGCACCAAGTCACTTGTGTGGCAAGTCTTACGTGGCAAGAATTATGTTTTTAGGTAAGTTTGAGGAATTTTTAAAATCTTGCTATTCCATTGTATAAACAATCATGAAACTACAATACAGGGAAAAAAAATCCTTTCTATACAAGCAAACTATAAAACACAGATTTTGTTCTCTATCTAAAAAAACATAATACTTAATTATATTCATTTGATGAGAATTGATGGAAAGTTTAAAAAAAAAAGAAATCAAAGACTGTATCATCCAATACTAGTTTTCCACATTTTAGAATTCCTATATAACAAAATACAAGCATTCTAGGAGCACCAAGAGCAACAAACATGGATGTTTTCAAGAAACCAGCATAGGTTTAAAGCTATTTCTGTATTAACCAGCAACAGGAGTATTTTTCATCTATAAATGAGGAGACTGTGTAGATTTTATAGCCTCGTGCATTACTGGAAGTCTCATACAGGATAACCTTCAATCCCTTAGCTTGTGCCTAATCACCCTGCAATGCTGGAACCAGCACCAACTCTGGTGCTCTGATATGAGAGAGGTGCTCTCTTTGGTGCTTAAGGAAACATTTTAGGTTTACTGGTGAATCCTGGTACCTTCATGGAGATACACATTGTTACAGAGCCAAAATAAGGAGCTCCTGTCCTCTCTCGGCCTCCCTATTGCAGTGGGAAAGGGGTACACTTGAAGATCAGTTGTCCTCAGGCAGGGTTGCAGTGATACGATCATAACCATACTCCTTGACGCATGCTCTTTCTGAATCAAACCCTGCTTCTCTCTACTTAAAAAATTCCACACCATGGTTCTAAACTAACAGTATTTTTGTACCTTCAGGATGGCATTAACTTAGACACTCCAAACTTTAACAATGGTACACCAACTTTCATGATGATGGTAATAACACAGTGTAACATTATTATTAATTAATATTTAAAGCAATAATGATAAATTAACCAGCAGCTAATTTAAGAGTGTGTGAATGCTGAAGACACAGTCCTAAATGAAAAGGTGTTTCCATTTGGCTATTTTTAAGTCAGGTGAAATCAGGTAAGGAGCATAAAATTGCTGGCCTGTGTTTAGGACTTTGTAATCACCCAACTATTTGGTCCATTCATGGTTATATTTCCCATACTGCAATAATGTCTGCTGCCACATCTAGCTTACCACCACTCCCAGTTTAAATGTTTTTCCTCTTTCTAAGTGTTTATGAAACTTGTAGTCATTCAAAAACACATTCATACTTCCTCTTAATCTGTTACCAGAGTCTGAACCTCTGATCTTTCCTACCCAAATAAGAAACATTTACGCCTTTTATTTCATAGTCTATACATAATGTTCATTACCTATTCTCAAATATTCATTTTTCTTAAGTGTCTCTTTCCTTTAAAGGTATAAATGGTATAGCATTTTGAAATAGGCTAGTGTGGTTTCTTATACAAAGTTTGTTGGTTTGCTCCTAAGTATCAACCAGGACTTAAGTTTTCTTGCAGTAGATTTCTGTAACTACAACCTATCACAAAAATGTTCTGTGAAAAGCAAGGCATAATTGACTTTCACCTCATTTTGACTCCCATCTATAAGAGACTGGATATATTTTCAATTTAAAATCTGAAAGTCAGACCAAGCAGTTCCATCACTACCATGTACCTTGCAGAAAACTCAATCAGTGCAGATTAACGGCCAATAGAACATTGAGTATGCAGAGGAAGAGAACTGCCAGTCACCAAGATGCTACTTCTGCATTCACTTATCAGACAAAGCACATCTTTACAGGCTATGTAAAGATTAAAAAAGCTGAGCAAACTGAGCAACACCACCAGGTAAAGCAAACAGCCTGATAAATCAGCATACACAAGCAAACTTTGCAATGTTAAACTGTCCGCCATTAAAAGTCAATACTGATTTAGGCCTATCTTGTTACATCAAGAAGTAACTGGCTACATCTAGATTTTAATGGAACTTCTAATCTGATCAACTATGCAAAAGCACATTCTAATACACTATAACATTTTTAAAAAGTAAAATTAAAAATAATACCAATTAAAGGCAGGAAAAGGGATCAGATATGTCTTTTCCTTTAAGCTTAAAATTTTGCTTAGAAAGTTGAGAATATCATTATTTCCTGATTTATTCTGGTATCTTCTATAATCTCTATAATGTAACATTAACAGAAGAGTTCTAAACATATAACCAACTCCAGTATTCTAGTGTTTGCAGTTAATTTGCTTTTTTAAGGAAATTTAAAAAAAATTCAGTCATCGCATTCAGTTGACTATGTCAACTGCAAGCCTGGTGTTCTGACCCAGGGAAGACAATAGAAACTATAATCAAGAATGAAATCATTAATGACCTGGGTTAATGAAATCTACAAACACAAAGCAAGTACAGCTCCCTCAAAAGGACAACCTACTTTTCTAACTTGCCCAAATTCTATAAAAGCGTCAACTCACAAACAAATAAAAGGAGCCCACTGAACATAATGTAATTGGAAAAAGGCTTAATCAAGCTAAATTGTCAAGGACTGGAAGAAAGGTCATTTTATAGCCAGAGAGCTGGATAAAGAATAGAGAAGAAAAAGTAAGGTACAACAGTTGCTTTACAGAACAGAGAAGGGTGGTAGAAGCCTTTAGGGACCACTGGCAGTTAGATTTCTTCACCACTTCTATCAATTTACAACAGAATGGAAAGTACAGTCAAATCCCCTAAATTTGTAAACAAAACATCTTGCTTTACTGCTCAGTACTGCTACATAAACCTGTACTGAGCTGTACTGCCATTGACCCCACACCAAAGAGATATTAAAGCATGGAAGAAGCTGTATGGAACATTTTTAGTTAATAAGAGAGGAAGAATTTTTCTGTTGCTTTCACCAGTAAATTGTCGGAAAAAGATGCTGGCCATTCAAATCTTGTCAGACTTCCACAAAGCAAAACCAGCATCCCCCCAGAAAGGCGCTGACCCTAACACTACAGATACTCTTGCAAAAAAATGTACCATCGTGCAACACAACATTATGTGTTCTCTCTAGACACTGCTTCCATAGAAATACACCCGGTCAACAAACACTCTTCTCCTTTACCACAGTTTGTATTTCAGAGCAAATCTTTACTATGTATCCTATTTCAGGATAGGATTTGTTTAATTGCTAAAGGAATATAATTCAAACTGTTATGCTATCATATTAAATCAGCTATAGTAGAGTATTTTAGCCCAGCCTTGTATAGAAAACAACATGAACCTTTTAATTGGAAAATACACTTTCTACTTACATACATTTTAAGAAGAAATCACAGACAGGAAGACAGTTACAAAAATCTACCATATGATCTACATACAATATAGACCTAATAACACTGACCAAAAATTTTAATTTCATTATGAAAACAGTTCCAATAAGGAAAGGAAGGGTTGTTACGTCTACCATTAGATGCATTAACTATATATATATATATACAAATATATATATAAACATTTCAGTATTTTAAAAATCCACAATAACGTTCACTTTAACTGACATAAGACTAAGCAAAATTTCTGTACTATCTGAACTTTCCTGTCTGAAACAGAGCAGCAAACTACCCCCGACAGCCATCCTTACCCTGATTTGGTACCTCAGACCCTTGCTGTAAGACGGCCAAGCTCATAGAGAAAGTCAGCCCTGTAACAAGCCTGTGACCCCAAATCCTGGTGAGACCTTACTGCCTCTCAGCAAGCTGTCCAGAAAGAAAATATTCTGCACATCATTACCTATCTTCTGGCTCACCCAGCACTTCTCACACAGTCAAAAGCTGCATCAAACAACATTCATTACTACAGGCTGACAGATAAAAGCAAGTTTAGAATTACATTTCACAGTGTAAAGCCTCAAACACTAATTGCATATATAATAAGATTGCTAAAATGCTAAATCACTGTCAAGAACTACTTGGGTTTTTCTTTTTAATTTGTGTTCCTTTACTGCCACCTAAAGCTCAGATTGAAAAACAGGCACAGTAGTGGACATCACGACTTTTATCTGTAGTCCTGGAAATGAGCAGGAATGATTTTTCTGATACCTGGCTTTGGAAAAAGATCACTCCAAATTCAACCAGATCAAAACCAAATACATGAAACAGTTCGATTCCACATCCCAGTTTAGCAATACCTCACCATTTTTCTGCATTCCATCCATTACAAAAAAAAATAATAATAAAAAAAAGAGATCTATGTATGGATTATGTATGGATTTATGTATCACTCACTAATTTAACGAAGTCCACTCAATAAGAAGCCACTGCCTTTAAGAACGTCCGCTTGGATAGTCTTATCTATAAATTCTGTCTAGCCACAGTATATCTTAGAAAGGAAGACGATTGGTGGAAAAATATTTTTAACTTCCTTATATAACTTTTTAAATTTATCAGTATTTAGGAAAAAAAAGAATTCATAACCTTTCACAATATAACAAGTTGGTAACACTGTTGTCTCTCCCAACAAAACACACCCTGGTTATACATCTACATCCAAACACTTCAGATTAATTTTTATTCCACCTTTTGCTGCACTCAACCCACCTTCCAAACTCTGCAGCCNGACCTGGAATACATCATCAAACTTTTCTCTGAGCAAATGACGCTATGTTATCATATCTTAAACCAGAGGCTAAGATGTCCTCAGATAAAAAGAACACAGAGCAAATCATTGAGATTGTTTCAGCAAACAAAACTTTTAGTATTTTCAAAATAAACCAGAAATAAATCAAACAAACAAAAAGCTAGCAGTATTGGATTTTCTCCTCTTTTCTTCACATCTTGACAATTAGACATGGATTTGGATTACCTACCAATATGTTTCAGTTCTTAATATACAGATCTACAAACAACTTGTCACAATCTGACTTGCTGGGAAATTTCTTAAAGTTAGGAAACAGGTTGATTTATTTGTTTCGAAACAAACACAGATAGGCGAGTCTGTCAGTTTCCACCAGCAAGGATCTGGGGGAAGACGGAAGGCATTTATTTAACGCATGTCTCAAAACCACGTGCTCCTTCAACGGGATAAATTTGCGCGCTCGACAGGAAGCTCAACCCTGCCTATTTCATAAAGGCTGGTGCCTCGTCACCGCTGCAAAAGTCCAGGGCAGAGCTCTGTTTTGTCCCTGCCGGGCTCAGGAATACCTAAGGGGAAACTGGAGCCTCCAGGCACCCCCAGCCCAGCGGGAAAACCCCGCAGCGCAGTGACACCACACCGCGCCACACCCGGCACTGCCGGCTCCGGCCAGCCCGGGAAACTCCCACCAAACTCCCGGAGTCCGGGAAGAGGCGAATGCGCAAGAAAGCCTTACAAAAAAAGCCTCGACTTAAAGAAGCGGCAGGGAACGGCGCCCCTCTGCCTCGGTGGCACCCGGCCGCCGAGACCCGACACAGCCTCCTCCCCTCCAGGAGAGAGACCCCCATCCTATCCCGAACAAGACAGACCGTTCCTCCCGATAGGACACACGCCCACCCCACACTGCAGAACTCGGCAGTGCCCCGCCCCAGCGGAAGGGGTGGTGCTGCCCGGGCGGGGCGGGGGAAGGGCGGCCATGCCGTCCGGCCGGTACCTGCGCAGGCAGCGCTCGCACAGGCTTCCCAGCTGCTCCTTGGTGAGGACGTAGGCGAAGGGCTCGGCGCGGTAGAGCAGCTCGCCGGGCCGCACCCGCCGGCGGGAGCGGAGGCCGCTACCCTTGCCCGGGCTTGGGAACCGCTCCAGCACCGCCGGCTCCATCCTCCCGCGCGCGCCGCCACGGGGAGAGGGGAGCGCGGCGGCCCCGCCCGCCGGCACGTGACGCGGTGCTGCCGCCGCCATCTTAAGTCAGGGTCAAGGCTGGGTGGGACTGCAGGGGTTGAGCTGAGGTTTTCCGTACTCTTGTGTCCTAGCACAGCAGTGGGCAGGACAGCTTCACTGAAAGGCCGTGGGGCAGAGTGCAGCCCTTTGCCCGAAGAGGGGGTTAATAATACGTACAACAGAATCCCAGAATGGGTAAGGTTGGAAGGGACCACAGTGGGCCATCTGGTACAACCTCCCTGCTCAAGCAGTGTCAGGTTTGCACAGGTTTGTGCACGGACAGTTCTTGAATATCTCCAGTGAGAGAGACTCCATGACCTCTCTGGGCAATCTGTTCCAGTGCTCAGTCACCCACACAGTAAAGAAGTTCTTCCCTGTGTTAAGGTGGAAGTTTTATGCATCAGTTTCTGCCTGTTGCCTCCTATTGCTTGGCCCCAGCGAGAAGAGCCTGGTTGTATCCTCTTGGGACTCTGCCTTCAGATACTTAGAGTAATGAGGTTCCCTCTCAGTCATTTCTTATCAAGGCTGAACAAGCCCAGCTCTGTTAGCCTTTCCTCGTAAGAAAATTTCCATTAACACATCACTCTGTGGTGTTAACCGCAGTGGCTGTTGGTGTTTCCGTAGCCGACTACAAATGGTATTCTGGAGTTTCTTCAGTTGCTGTAGAACTTTGTGCGTTGGTTGGTTTGTTTTTAAAGGGAATGAGGAGCAATCACAAAATGTCTAATTGTAAATCTTGTTAACTACAATACAGGAAGCCCTTGTGACACAGGTACCTCACAGCTGCTGCAGGTCAGCCTCAGAAGGAACCTGAAGCGACAGGAAGTCCCAGCTGCCACATTAGCCTTGCCCAGCACCATTCCTGCTTCATTCCTGTGCCCACCCAGCTTCACTGCTGACATGGAAGTGCAAAAAAGCCCAAATGAGGACACATCGCCACAGCTTTGTATGTAATGGAGGGAATTTCCCCAGGTCTTACTCAGCCCTAGCCCAGGGCCATGTCCTCCAAGGGACCACAAGCAACCTGCCCCTCAAGCCAGGCAGCTGACACATGTTAATGCAACAACTCTTCTTCCTCCTTCAATACACTGCAAAGAGAAAATCATGCTATTTTGTATTGACACGCAAGGGTTTCTCAGTGACTTCTTCGCTGTTGCAACTTTGAAACCAGCATAGAAGAGTCAGTTCTGAGGCAGGGACTTCATCGCATACATACTCATGTGTTGCAGATGATACAGTTTTCAGTTCATTATCTTGATCAAAATATTAAGAATTTCGGTTCACAAAGGAAGAGATATGAAAATGATTCTGTCAAAAACCACCACAAAATGGGACTTTTTTTTATGAACTAGCATCTGGATGTATTTCTGGATTTCATTGTGATCTAAATACAAAGAACTGCTGGGTACTTAAGCTCTGGCAGCGTTTGTCACTGACAATTCACCCCATACACCAAAGTACTTCTTGGCAGAGCCATGTTTTTGGCAGTTAGAGGGAGCAGATAAACGACAAGGGAAAAAGCAAAACACCTGCAGAATTAACTAAGACAACTAATCTGAAGTGTTGATTCTCAAAGCCCGTAAGATGATGTGTTCTTTCTCTATGGGTCTACATAGCTTTTGTTCATTTTTGAGATTACACACTCTCATGCAGATCGATTTTGTCTGGTTTTCCTCATTACACCTATAGAGGGAGGTAGGGCTTGTGTTTTGGAAAGGGCAGTTGAGTCATCCTGTCAGAGCACAACAAAAGGAAGACGTAACAGTTGTGCAAAACAGGTGTGCGTTGCTAAAACACACTCAAGTTTTGTTCTCAGTAGTGATTGTTTCAGTTTGCAATTGTTTCCATCCAAGTTGCAACAAAGTAATCAGGAATGACAATATAAATATCCAAAATGTTGCTATTGGGAAGAATCAAGTCATAAGATTTTCACAGAAAAATGTATTTTAACATTCACTTAAATGCTGCAATGATGTAATTCATTACCAAAAGAACTGACAGCAATCTGGCTGTCAGTGGAATCATTATGCACATTACTATGTTTATCTTTAGCCCTCCTGGCAAATTTTTAAAAACTGTTCAATCACAGTGGTGGTGTGAGATTCTCAAGAATTATCCTTAACAGTTATTAAAATATTAGAAGATTACTGCTGTATTTGGCTTGTATGCTTTACTCCTTCACCTCTGTAAGCTTCTGCATTTCCCTGTCTATGCTGTTTTATTGAGTTTCTAGGCAGACATTGCCCAGAACCTGTATCAAAAACAAACCCAGTAATAACAGAATGTAACATCTATTAGTGCATAAATGTAAGAAATGAATAGTCAAACAATATGCAAAAAGCAAGAACTTAAAGTCTGACCTATGAATGGCAAAAGGTGCACTCAGGGAAGAGCTAATATGAATATACATTACCAGATGTAAAATTCATTATTTTCTCAGTTTTCCATGTCAGGTTTTCTCACTCACATGTCCCATAACACAAAAAATGCTTGCAAAGTACAGAAACCTGTTTGAGAGAATGACAGTCTCCCGTGTCTCTCTCACACAAAAGCAAAATGAAAACCGCAACTTTTGAAGAACCCAGCTACTCTAGCAAAGCCAAAGTATGAATAGCTGAAGGGACTTCCATCAGTTTGGCATAAGTAAAATAAGTCACAGAAGCCCAAGGTCAGCTTTTAGCTGACATCGCATTTCAAGGGATACAAAAATATAACGGTAGTAATAGAGTTTTTTTAGTATGGGTTCAGGAATACCTAAGCTTTTAACACATCATAAACATTTTCATTTCATCCATTTCATTGGATATTTTGACTTCTGTACAAGGAGGCTGGAGAGCTGATTTTGGATATCTGCATCTATATGGTATAGGCTGGTCTGTCTAGGAGGGCCATTCAACACAGTCTTTAAGCAATGGTAGCCAGTGGAATGCCCAATTCGGATGTTTTTGGAAACATCAATGAGAATTTTCTGAGAAGCATAATGATGCTGGGGTTATATATTCCAATAAGTGGTTATTTAGCCCCTGACTATATTTAGTTGAATTTAATTTCTGTTATCAGTATGGCATTTTTTTATGAGTATGACCAAGTCATACTCTGACCTAAACAGGTCAGACTTCTCAACAGCTATTTGAAGTGCATGACACATTCTGGACAGAAGCAGCTGCCAAGGTGTGTAATGAGGGCACTTTTGTGGGAAATACCACTTAACTGTGGCTGATGCTGCTGAACTAGTCATACTTCCTTACTGCCAGGAGACACTGTAGTGGAAGTTTAGCTCTTCTATCTCAAGACAACAAGACAGCATGTTTTACATGGAATTTAGAGAAACAATTGCAATAATGAAATAATTCAAATTCTGCTCTTCAGTCATAAATGTTCAATAGCCGTTCCAAACAGCAAAGAAGGGAATTTTTCTGGGAGCAAAATATGGCTCAAAACACAAAATATTAAATTTTGGATTGTACAAAATTTGTGTTACTTATGGTCTAGAATAGCTATCAGTTGGCTTAGAAAGCTATCAATGAGTTGAAATCTTGTAAGCATAGAGAAATCTTTTATGAACACGTGTCTCTTGAAGAGGCAAATAAAAAATTGATTCTAGAATGTAAAATTAAAAATCACTGCAGAAGCATTATAAGCACAAATTCATGATAAATTTCACTCACAGCAACAGATTTTATCTGTTGATTTTTTTTATTAGAAACTTTACAAAACCATTCTACTTTTGTATCTTCTTTACCTCAATTTCCTTCAAACGACAGAAGCACTTATACAGTTCTTAGCTGTTTTGTCTATTTGGGGCCTTATCAATAGAATCAACTACCTCAAGAGTTGAAGACTTGCTTACGTTAGGAGTAATTGACTGTTTCATTTGGTGTTTCTTAACTACTCCTAATTTCCCTTGGGCTTCATATGTTTGCTGCGTGTTGCGTTCTATCAGCTGGAGACAGCCAGTGTGCCTAATTTTAGCAGTGACGTTAAAACAGCCCACACAGGGAAAGACGCAGTAGCTGTTGAGGAAGGATACAATCTGAGTGAATAAACATCTCCCACTAACTTCTTGTCCTTTCTGGAGAAGTTACTTGTTATTTCCATTTTCTCAGTGTTTACAGAAGAAAGGTACAGGTTTGCTAATTCAAGGCTTGCAAAGCTCAGGTTGGAGTTTTAAATTTGCAGCCCCACAGGTTGTCTTCAGCCTGACAAAAGAATTAATTCAACACGTTTCTCAGGAAGCCTCAGGTTCTTCGTGTCACACTTGCATATCTTAAACTACACCACGCAATCTGTTTCTCGAGTTTTATGTTGATATTTCTATCAACATTATCATTATTACTTGCAAGGCTGAGCTCTAATTATTAAAATGCTCAGTGCAGAACAGGTCTAGTAGCCAGTATATACACATTCCACCTTAACAACCACATCTACTACGTTAATGACTACAAGGTCACAAACTCTTCCTCTGGATCAAAAGTGAACTAGCTATAGCATTCAACTTGACTGATCTTCTAATTCCAAATTTCTTACTGGCAAGATTTCTTATTAACTGGGCACCACATGGACCAAGTTTACTTCTGTTTCTATTTGTGTTTGTTATGATTTTAATATAGTTAATGGTAAAAAATTAGGCAATTGCCATCACAGTCATGTAATTTTCTTTCACAGGCAGATGGATGGTACAAATGATGAGGACCACTGGAAAAGATTTAGCATCTCCAAAGTGTTCATCAGTATATAAACTATGATATATGGGTGCTTTAATATGGAATGCCCAAAGCCATTTTTTGGCAGCTCTATGAAACAGTATTGGAAGAGCAGGTGCAACACTTAAAAAAAAAAAAAAAAAAAAAGTGTTTTACCNAAAAAAAAAAAAAAAGTGTTTTACCAAGTACCTGTGTCATGTGTGGTTCTTGTTTCAGGCGTTCATGTATTACACTGGTCTTGAGAGAAAAGGGAAAAAAAAAAATTATACCACAACCCCACAGTTTGGAAATATTTAGAAGGAGCAGGTATACTGTGAACCTTCCATAAAGTATGTATGAACGTTGTAACCTCCATCTCATCCAAGATCACAGATTTGAAGACAGAAAAACATAGGACGAAATAAAATTGCCCAAAAGTTTCCAGCTGATCAGTGTAATTTTAAAAATCTATTACTTTATGTCTTGGATTATTGGACAACAGAACAGTTTCATGGTAAGACAGGAAGAGACATTAGGAACGGGGTGCATTATAGAGTTCTATGCCTAAAAAGAGAATTTTAAGAGCACAAGTTTTTTGTACATGTATTACACATTAAACAAAGACATGGTCAATGGTTTCATATAAGATGATTTTATTTTAATTTTTCCAAATTGTTTATACAGCACTGAATATTCTGGTGATTTTCAGACCTAAAATAATCCCCAAACACATATAGCTGTTTGTGTATTGAAAACCAGTACAGATTGTCCTGTGTTATTTTCAAAAGAAAGAACTGTTACAACTTTTCCCCACAAATATTACAGTCTTTACTTAAAGCAACTCTCGGTTAATGTTTTATCATGTTGACATTACCTTGTCTTATATTAACACACCATTATTAATTTATTAATATTTTGTTGACTTTAGACTGCAAGGTTTTCAGATAACGAGATAATATAGCAGAGTCAGTGGTTGTAAAGGCCGGTGTATTTTGGTAATCTGTCAAAAGGGCATTCAAATCACTAAAACACAAACCAGACAAATAATCATTATTTGGTCTGTTAACTTTTTTCAAATGTTGTAAATATACAGCAGCATAACAAAAAGTTCCATTTAAGTGGTATTATCAAAAGCAGCAAGTGACTAGTAAGTTCCCAGAAAAGCTGCAAAGTTTGTCCATTCCAGATAGGATTGTGCTCAAATAACTGTGAATCCATTACTTTCATCCTGTATAGAAGGGCTCTCATTACTTGCTGAATTTATTTTCCTGTTAGGACAGGAAATCATCTAGCTAATTGTATCTGTGATCTTATTTAAATCATTTCTCATCAAAGTAATCTTCCAGAAGCTAAGGTGATCTTCCAAAAGCTTTAGTTTTATAAGTGTATGGTCCTTGCACTTTCCGAGACTTCATCATAGAACCAGGTTTCAGTAAACATAGTAGAGTTTTGTAAAGCCTCAAAAAGACGCCTGTAATCTTCTGGATACAAGTCACGCATTTTAGCATTTTCTGGAATTTCCAGCGCTTTCAGTAATTCACCACCATTGTCCAAGCTCCATGAACTGAAACAAACAAACAAATGAAGTCTTAATGGAGCGTTCCCTTCTACTGGAAAATTAAAAAGCAAGAAATGTTATCTGAAGGTCCATTTCACTCTTTCACAACTTCTGGAAGAAGTGAACCTCTTCCTACAACATAAGTTATCTTTAATTCATACTGCACACAGGAAGAAACATCTGCTAATAAGATACATAAATACCAAATAAAGCCCCTGGCAGACATAGACAATACCAAACCACATAAGTCTCCTCATTACAGGGTGGGTGGCCTCCTCATTACAGAATGGGTGTCCGCCCTGCCTCCCTCCCTCATCCATCTGAAATGCCTAAGTCAGTAACAGGCGTTACAGCATAAAAAGGGGTTATTCTTCAATGCCTGGGAAATGAAAGCCAAGGTAATCCTGAAAAAGATGACTCAGTGTAGCATGAATTACTGACTTACACCTCCCAGGTATTTTCTTCTATATTTAAACAGATGTATTTGCTCTCTCTTCATCTACATCATTGCTATGAAAGCTAGACCTTTATACATACATTAACTATTTCCCAGACAGGAAAAGGGTGTATAAATACACAGAAGATTCACATTAGAAGCCTTGAACTTCCTGGCTGAAGGACTGAGTTGAAATGAGGGACACCGCTGAGCTTTAAGAGAGAATCCATTAAGGCTCTTTGCACTTGTCTTTGCTAAGAGAGTTACTGGAATTTAGTAGCTTTTTCTTCTTCCCTCTTTCTGGAAATTAACTTTCATAAGCTATTATTAGCAAGTGAGAAGTACATTCAGTATTTTCATCAGCAAGTGGAAGTCAATGCTTTCCAGACTGTAACCACCTTCCATTTCTGGGTAACAGAAATCTACTGATCATAAAACAAACATGAATAGCTCCAATGTAATATCGAAACCAATGTTTACAGTTTCATAATAAGTAAAAAAATCTAAAGCCTACTTTTTTAATTAGATAACAGCCATTTGAGGACATCTCCATTCCACCTTCAATAACCTTCAGCTGTTTTCATTAGCATGACTTTGGTGTCTGCTATAAATTGAAACTTTTTCAGCTTTTAACTTCTATACCTGCAAAACTCCTGGCAGCTTTATTATTACATTTGTAAAGCAAGTGAAAACTTCTTGCAGCTACATGACCTCACCTCCACTGGAGGTACAGAGAATTACTGCAGGTATACATTGTAAATACTTGTCGACCTTTCTGTCAAACCTCAAGTTTTTATTATCTGTAAATACAGGCCAGGAACAGTCCCCAAAATACTGTATTGTGGGTTGCACAAACGAAATCTTCTATTCTACATGTAGATAATTAAGTTTAAAAAAGCACAGTATTTCATCTGCAAATAAATACCACTTTAAGAACATATGTTAATATTTTCCTATATATATTTCTCTGAAAAAAGTACAAAAACTGTAATTCTTTCTTACTTACTTTAGTCTATCACTAAGTCTAGACGTAGGTTTAGCAAGACACTGTTTCACCATGAAAATAAAGGTAGTTGCATTTGCGGGCTTCAAGCCTCCTGTAAACAGATTTTGCTGAGGAGTCAGTCGTACCAAACATAAATGGTCATTTGGCACCCACTGCAAGAAAAACAAAATAAATCACTGAAAAGATGATAGACAGTGTCTATCGTTAACTAAGAGTTTCATCTTCACCAGTACTAACATTTTTTATTAGAAGTCTTAAATTGATGAATTCATTGGAAGATGAGGCTTTACCTCCCCCGTGCCCCAAGCAGGAAAGGAAACAGAAGAAACATACTATCACTTGGGTTTTATTTTTACATTTTAAGACTGAACTTTCTTAGTTGAAATAGACAATACAGGCTTGATGTGAGCTTTCAGGATATTATATGGCCTGTAGTATTCTTATACTATGCAAGGTCTTGGATCACTTCAACTATCTGCCTTTTGTATATAAAGATGGAATTATTTGAGTGTAACACTAAGACAATGTTGCAACTCGAGGATTTTATGGCATTGGGATGGAGTCTTTAACTGAAATAAATGTAGCATTTAATAATACCATTCTGTATTAGCAGCAATGGATATATTGTCCAATAGATCTCATATTTGTACTTCTCCTAAGGCTATCGCAGTAGTAGTAGTAGTGGCCAGACTTCGCGAACGAAGATCTGTGGAAGGTCTTTGTACGCCTTCCAGCCTGCGCATTGGATTTATTTTAGGTGGGACACAGTGTGCGCAGAACTGAGCCCACCCTTTAATCCTGAGGTTCATCTGCCGGGGCCAAGCGAGCTTGGACAGTGGCAGCGAGGTCCTCAGGACATAGGTGGATCGCCTTACAGGGCTAACGGGCTCCGCCTACCCGGGGAGTGTACATCTTGCATAATCCACCTGATATGCCCCTCTACAGCAACACAACTAAGCATGTAAGGCACACCCAGTCACTTACATTCACTTATAGTCACATATCTTAAAGAAACATTGCAACCAATACTCAAACCATAGCAGTTTTCTGGGGAGGGTAAAACCAAATATTAAGTAAACATGCTTTTATAGTATCAGAATTAAATAGGGATATTCTTTTACACAAAGGAACATCATTACTTCTTCAAAAGAGAAAAGTAAACAAGTTTACACAAGGTATTTTTGCACTTCTCAAATTTAAGCTTTGAGACTCATGGTTTTCAGCAATTAGCTATCACATGAAATCTCTAATGGAGATATGAACAACCATTTTAATCAAAACTAGGAGGATACTGATTGTGTTATTAACTGTGGTAAAACTTGTTTTGTTCAAGCAGGTAGATGTTTCCCTGTCAGTAACTTTTTCTGAAAAATACTTTACCTGTTGATAATTATTTATGCTATTTATTCACCATATTTTTTCCATCATAGACACTAAAGATAATAGTTTATTTCAGTTTCTAAGTGAATAGCAATTTTTCACTCACTTTTTGATGAATCTACATGCTGCCTGTAAATTTTAATTCGAACACTTCTTAAAAGAACATATCTATAAATGGTGTTATAAAGTTATTTTAACCTTTAATAAAAAGCAGTTTAGCTGCATCTTCAAAAGAAGAAAAGTGTACACTACAATCTTACCTTAGTTTTTGGTACTGCCACGCTCCCATTTTTCAAATCAGTTGCAAATGATGACCAAGGTTCCTATGGGAGGAAGCAAATATATTACAGAATTAAAGCACTTTGTTAGAACAGAATAGACTATTTCAGTTGGAAGGGACCTACAACAATTGTCTAGTCCAACTGCCTGAGCAATTCGCAGCTGACGAAGTTAAAGCATGTTGTTAAGGGCACAACAAATTATCTCTTGGGGCATCGACCACCTCCCTAGGAAGCCTGTTCCAGTATTTGACCACCCTCTTAGTAAAAAAAATGCTTCCTAATGTCCAGTCTAAACCTCCCCTGGCACAGCTTTGAACCATTCCAATGTGTCCTCTCACCGTATACCACGGAGAAGAGCTCAGTATCTCCCTTTAGCCTTCTTCTCCTCAGGAAATTGTAGAGTCACCCCCCCGCCCCCAGCTTCCTTTGCTCCAAAAAAGCCAAAGGCCTCAGCTGCTTCTCATATAACACTCCTTCCAGCCCTTTCACTGGCTTTGTTGCCATCCTCTGAATGCATTCAGAGACCTTCGCAACCTTCTTAAGTTGTGGGACTTAGAACTGCCCAAATATTCAAAGTGAGGCTGCACCAACTCTAAATTCAGTGGAGCAATCACGTCTTTTGACCAGCAGATGATGCTATGTTTGATGCTCCCCAGGATGCAGTTTGCCCTATTGGTTGCCAGGGAACACACTGATGGCTCATAGTGAGCTACTGCCAACCAGCAAAGTTCCTTTCTGCAGGGCTGCTATCCAGCCACTCCTCCCCCAATTACTACTTGTGCTCATTACTCCATCCGAGGTGCAGAATCCAGCACATTGACTTGTTTAATTTCATCCTATTAATCATTGCCCAATACTTCGATCTACTTAGACCCCTCTGGAAGGCATCTTGTCCCTCAAGAGAGTAAACACCCCCAGTGTGGTGTCATCAGGAAATGTGCTAATGGTTCATTCAACTCTGCATCCAGATTGTTGGTAAATACATTAAACAGGACTGGCTCTCAAATTGAACCAGCGGTCAGCCAGGTGTAGCCCCAGTCAGTACAGCCCTCTGAGCTCTGCCCTTCAGCCAGTTCCTCACCCAGCACACCATGACCTCTCTCATCCTGCAGTTGGACAACTTCTCCAGAAAGATGCTGTGAGGGGCAGTGTTAAAAGCCCCACTGAAATCAAGAAAAAGGACACCCACCACCTTCCCTTCATCCACTGGGCAGGTGACCTTATCATAGAAGGATGTCAAATGAGTTAAACAGGATTTTCCTTTGTAAACCCATGTGGACTGTGTCTGATGATTGCATTATTCTTTAAATGCCTATCAATAGTACACAGTACAATCTTCTTCATAATTTTTTCAGGTAATGAGGTTACATTGACATGTCTGCAGTTCACTGGCTCTTCTCTCACACGCTTTTTGTAGACTGGAATAATACTGGCCAGCTTTCAGTCAGCAGGAACCTCCCTAGACTCCTGAGATGTTTGGTAGCTAACTGAGAGAGGTCCTGCCATAATTTCCACTTGCTTCTCAGTACTTTGAGATGAATTCCATCAGGCCCCATGGACTTGCGAACATTCAGCTGATACAGCTGGTCCCTTACAATTTCAGTGTCTGCAAATGGAAAGTCACTGTTCCCACACTTGTGGTTCTCCAGTTCAGGGGACCAGGCAGTCCAAGGTTTATCAGTATTATTAAAGACTGAGGCAAAAACCACATTGAATGCCTCCACTTTTTCTTCATCCCTCTTAGTCAGATGACCATTCTTCAACTCCTTAATATTTACTTTAATATATACCTCGTGATATAAGCTATTTGGAAGACAATAGATAATGAAACTTAATTTTAGATTAGAAAAACACTTAAACTATGAAGGTAGGTTCCTAGAAAAACAGAGCACAAAGAAAGGTAAATCTGAAAAGCATAAACTAAGTGAAAATTGAAGGCCATGGGTTCATGTTGAGGTGGGGGAAAAAGATAAACCATTTTTAAAACTGATTCATATTATGCTTGACAAGGTAAGATACATACTGACTAGCAGGAGAAGCAGGTATGCTTGGAACACAAAAGCACCAGGACTCAAATACTGAATACAGCTTAGGAAGTCCAAAGCATACATGATGGCAAAATTCAGAGGACACTGGCTTGCAATGAAAATACTGACATCATAGTGAATAATGATGCTGCTTAATGGAGAGTTTTTCACAAAACATGAGTGTTTCAGCTTTTTACATCAATACTTTCTACAAAAGTTTTCAACAGTTCTCCAAGCTAATAAATTAGCTTCCAATTCGTTCACGATAGTAAACCACTATAAACTCTTTTCTAAAATCATGTCCGTAGCATTAGGCCATGTCAGCTGGTACAAAACACTCACCATGTGCAGTAGTTCAATTTCACATCCTATTTGCGCAAGTACAGTAAGTGCTTGATAAGCCCATATTTCCCCAGGCTTTGCTTTTAATACCTAAAAAACGGCAAAGAAAGCTTTTTTTTGTTGCAAAAGCTAAGATTGTTTCTTTATCTAAGCAAAATCCTCATTCATATACATATATATACATACAGAAAACAAGTGGTAAGAAATTCAGTTAAGTCAAAGAAATTCAGTTAAGTCTAAAATTCCAAAATAGAGTTACATTAGGCCTCAAATTAGTGCTATTTTAGTACATCTTGTCAGAAGACGTGACTAGAAAACATTAGAACAGGCTAAGTATTTCTTCACAGCAGTTATTTGGATAACTGAACTGTGTATGAATCTCCAGCACATACTTTCTGGTCCCTTTTAAGGCAGAGAAGTTTCACACAGAAGAGAAGCAGGGATCATTTTACATATAAAACCCGTAACTTTGGCAGTTATCAGCTTGCACTGATAAAGTAATATTCCCAAGAAGACATGCAAGCAGAGTAAGTAAAACATCAGGTAACCTCACTGAACATTAAGCAACTTGAACAGTCATCATCCTGATCAATATTACAGATCAAACAACTCTTAGGATAAGAAACAAAGAAAAGCTTGTGATTATTCTCAAACAGGGCAAGGAAAGGAGCAAATTGTAGCAGGGAGATTTAACTTCTCAGATTTACACAGCTTTATCATATAATAAAAAACCAAACCAAAACAACCAACAAAAAGAAACCAAAAGTGTCCAGTAAAAGGTTTCAATAACTTTTACTACACAACTCTCGTTTAACAGGGTTCACAATAAAGCCAGAAAACTTAACTAAAAAAAAAACAAACAAAAAAACCCCAACAACACAGTGACTGCATTAAATGAATGGGCTGCCCTGTGTTTACTCAGAAATGTGGCCATTAAAAACACGCCATACAAGTGGGTATTTCAGTGGTGTTCAACCTGTCATTTCACAGAATAATATACTTAAGACTTTTAATTTTTTTTCAGTGAGGTGTTAGACATAACACAGGTTGTATAAGCAGACCTCATAAGCTTACGAGTAATTAAACGTATATGGGTTCTGTGTGAACCTTCCAGTTTCTCAGGAAAAAAGGTATCCTTGAAGTATAAGTACAGTTCTAGAGCTGCCGGACAGCATAAATTAGAAACACTGCAAAACCCAGAAAGCTGCTCTGCACCTCAGTGTACAGACTCTTAATAGAAAGGTGTGTAAATCAGTATATTTTGGCTCAGTTCCTTTCAGTACTGCATACAAAGTGGCTCAAGAGGACAAGTGCATCTCACTGAGTATGGTATTTAGTAACTTGGAATCCTCTACCCAGAATTCTTTTCACTTGCATTTTTAATTCAGTCGTCATTGACTATTATATGCAACTAGTAAACAATTTTGTTGCAAAAGCATGTTACAGAATTGAAACACCTCAGAATTTACAATGGAAAGCAGCTAGTCTGCTGCAGCATATTCTTCTCAAGGACCAGTCTTCACACTTGTAAGAGCTGTGGTTATATGACAAGAGAGTGTTTCTTGATAGTGCTATCACTGCATAAAGAGAACAAGCAGGAAACAGACAAGATGTAAAAATTCTGGTAGGAAAAAATTCACTAGCAACACGTTAAGCATACAATATAAATGGGTTTGTGTTCTGCGAAGCACTACATCTTCATTACTTGTAAAATACATACCATGTATTCTTTTTCACTTATAAAGAGGTTGAGTTCTACTCTTCCATATTTGTACATGGAATTGCATTCATACAGGCCAAAAAGAAGCCTCCAAAGTCTGTTTCTTTCCAATGTGTGTGGCATGATTCCAAAAATTCTCAGAGGTACATCTGTTTCAATAACATGTAAAAGTATTTTTAAATTTTTGCAATATGTATTAGACAATCTCATTAATTCTAATGTCTAAACTACAATTAAGAGAAGAAAGTCTGTGAGCTCATGTTGTTCAAGAATGAATACAATTCAAGCCTTAGACAAGGTTAAGCCCAGTTTGTGTTAGACTAAACCTTTAACAGACAAGAAAATACTTGGTATCCCATATTGCCACATGGGGTATTTTTTGAAGGTATCATGAGTCTAAGTAAGGCTGAAATGTAGAAAATAGTGTCCATTATTCGAGCACATATATTGAACAGAACATATACCTCAAGCAAATCCCAAAGATTTTGCCAAACTGCCTATGCACCCTTCAAATGTATTTGTAACATGTGTGGTCATATACATATACCTGCCCTCCAAGGAACTGCTGCTACACCCATGGTTTCAAAAAGCTTGTCAGAACACACGGCAGGTGGTTTCACTGTTCCACTCACCAAAGGATCCAGTCTGCAGAAGTCACCATAAATGACCTTTAATTGTCCATCCAGGCTATTCTCTAGGGACTGAATAAAATCAGCTTCAGCTGAAGAAATCTGGATACAGTATCTGGTCTCGCAAAACATCCCACCCAAACAAAAAATATGTTCAAGCACTACCTAAAATTGTTACCCAATCAACAAGAGCCAAATCTCAGAGCTACTTCTTACAGCTGATAAAAAGAATTGCTTCCTTCATTGTGCAGGGCATTTTGACATTTTTTGTGGTGTGCAACTTGAGCATCACTAAAACAATTCTTAAACTAGTAAGATGTTCTCATTGTTTTTCTTTAAATAAACTCCAAACTATACTCAACTAAGCAAACTGCCTCATGTAATGATTTACAACTAGAATTCTTCATATCTGCAGAGAGAATGCCTTTTATACACATTTTAAGTCAGAGAGTGAGAGTTGTTGGTCCCAAACCAGCACTATAACACCATCCTTCTAGTACAGCTTCTGCAGCTCAGTGTCTGACCTCCTTTGAATCCAGGAAAAGCCCATGTGAGCAGGAGAGGACAACATGAGTCTTAATATGGAAGTGTCAATTACGGGAAAACACACTAAATAACACTGAGTTAAGCAGAATAACTAAGAGTATTTTTGCAGATTTCTTAAAGCTACATATGGACCTCTTGTTTACAACTACAATGAGTCTGATTAATATTAGTTTCAAATTTATGCATGAAACTATTCATAGAAAGACTATGTATGAACTTGAATTCCTGCATACACAAAACATCAAATCAATTAATTAAAAAATATTCTACATATGCAATGTACAATACCAAACAATACTTACTGTTATTAGACATTATGTCAGATGTTACAAGTAACAATTACTGTCTAATTCCTT
This sequence comes from Pachyramphus minor, assembly GCA_013397135.1. Classification (NCBI taxonomy): domain Eukaryota; kingdom Metazoa; phylum Chordata; class Aves; order Passeriformes; family Tyrannidae; genus Pachyramphus; species Pachyramphus minor. The sequence goes on along the minus strand of VYXB01000715.1, from coordinate 69,919 downwards.
TTTGATCCAACAGCTATTAAAAATTGTAAGTTAATTTCTTACTTCCCTTTAATTAGGTTTTAGAAATATGCAACTGAATCAAAAGTGTACCTGTAAGTTTGGAAGATAAGCTAAGTTACTTTCCAGAGCTACCACTCTAATACCTGCATTGAGCAGAGTTTGAGTCAAGATTCCAGGACCAGAAGTGGGGAAAAAAAAAAAAAACACAAACAAAAAACCAAAAACAATTAAAAAATTTAAAAGTGCATTTCTGTTTCTAAGTAATGTCCTTTAGTGATTTTCTCAACACAACACTTGGGATATTTCACCTTCAATAGGAAGAGCTTGTATTTGTTTAAACACACTTCAAAACAAGAGTTAGAAAAACCATTTACAAGCAACCTGCACGAGATTGCTCACTCAATTACACTAAGTGCAGCATTACAATGAGATACTGAGGAACACTGGAGATAACGTTTCAAATACTCCTACTTTTTCTTCTGCCAACGGAAACATACTTTGGAGCCTTACCCATATTATCTCTACAGATAAAATACCACTCTTCAGAAATAAAACAAACAAAAAACCCCAGACATTAAGTAACTGCAGAGAGCTACCTGTCTCTGGTGTGTTTTTACTGACAAAGTCCGCCTGCAAAACCACAATATTACCTGACAGACGCTTACATCTCTGCCTACTCTATAGCACAGTTTGAACAGCAGTGACCCCCGAGGCGAAGGGCTGGGACAACTCCCTGCACGGATCCCGTCCCGCGCAGCGCCCTAACGCAAGGAAGCCGCCACCCCCGCCCGAAATCCCGGGAGAGGCCGGACTCCGAGTCCTTCCCTCAGCACCACCACCCCTTCGGAAAGCCGGTACCGCCGGTGATGAGGGCGGCAGCTCGCCCTGACCCAGCAAGGTCACCGAGGCGCCGGGCAGCGCCGCACCCCGACGGCCCCGGGGGAGCCCCCACGCCGGGAGCACGGCTGGAGCCCCGGGACAGCTCACCGGGCGCGAACTCGAGCAGGAGGGGCTGGGGGCCGGCCCCACGCTGCAGGCATTGCTGCACGGTGCGCGCCAGCCGCGGGCNAGCCCGCGGCGCTCGCCGGGGCCTGTCCCGCCAGCATCGCCCGCCGCCCGCGCCGCGCCACCAGCACGGGGAGCGCGATCGCCGCGGCAACCGGAGCGTCACTTCCTCCGCTGCCCGGCCTCACCAGCGCGCTTCCGCTCCGCCGGCGAGGGCTCTCCTCCCTCCTTCCCTCCCTCGCTGTTTATGGTGCCCGCCCCGCACCGCCGGCAGCCTGCGGCAGCCCAGCGACACCAGCTCCCGCGCCTCCACGCCATGCCGGGCGGCGGGTCCCGGCCGCCTGAGCCGCCGCGGAGCTGAGGTGAGCTGACAGCGGCTTGTCCGCAGAAGGAGGGGAAGGGGAGATGCTTCCCCCGGTGCCTTGCGCTGCCGTCGCCTCCTGCTCGTCCCGGCCGCCGCCGGGAGCTCCAGGGGCGGGCCAGGGCCGCCCGGCGGGCGGCAGGAAGGTGCCGGTCCCGGTGCCGATCCCTGTGGGGCTGAGAGCCCTGCCCGCCCCAGCTGGGATGGACAGACGCCGGCGCTGCGGCTCCTTCCCCCCCGGCGCGGTGCCCCTGGAGCAGAGCAGGCAGAGGGCTGAGGCGGGTGGCGGTGGCTCGGGAGGGGGAGGCTGGGGCCGGCCAGAAACGCTGTGTCGGGCGCCCCGTGCAGCGATGTGTGCGCTCGGTGTGCTGGTGAAGTCCCAGGAGCTACGTATTTAGTTTGAGGTTTGCCTGGGTGTTTTACGGGATTCTTTGATCTTCGCGTCTGCAGCTAAATAGTCACTTCGGGACTCGGGTGTTTGTATCGCCCTGCTGCCCTCAGCAGGTGCAGGATCCTGCTCCGGCGGAGCTCCGGCATCGGTCCCTCTCGGCTCCTTTCTGCTCGATACCTTGTTGCAATCGCGCTTTAGGTCAAACCAGTAATTCAATAGCTGGGACGTTGCCCTTTCAGCAATGTCTCTAATGCCTTAACGAGAAATAACTTTTAAGAACATCTTCAAAACGTTATCAAGTTCTGCAAAACTGGAGTTGGTCCTTCAGGGATACCTGTGCTAAAACCTCTCGGTGGCAGGTGAGTGGCCGCAGTGAGATGGTGAAAGGGAGAGAGAATCCTCCCAAACGTGTTTTACTGCTCCCCGTCCAGTTTGTGCAGAAGACAAGAGAGATCTGGCAATTATAGTGTATACTGGTCTTCAACTTAATGGTTCAAAAGTAGACTTTATGTTTGAATTTGTGAAACTTGCTTAATTTCTTATATCTCATTTCTCTGTGAAGTGAGAGATTAATACGTGCCTGTTTACCAAACAAAGTCATTTTGTTTGGCATATCTCTCTTAAACAGAAACTGGGACAGAAAATTGTGGCTTTGTTTTTGTGTTTTTGGCGTATCTGCGTGTGACATGAAGAGGGGTTGGCCTGATTTTAGAAAAGATTGTAAATGCCATGTCAAATGCACCAGTTCTTCATGCCTGAAGTTTAAATACTCTGCTTTTTTACACTGAGTGCTGTAATAGTTTTCCCTGTGCCTTAAGGGAAATGGACAGACTGTTCAGCTGGATGATGGAATAACCTCAATCCATTTTTAAACTGGACTTTCTGTTTTTAATAGCTCTTTCCCTCTGTTACTAATTAGTTTAATAATTCAGTAATCAGTAGGACTTTTAGAACATTTTTAGTTTTCTTAAAGTAAGTGTTTAGTCATGTCCTAATTCAGTATTCCTTATCAGAGCTTATGACAGCTATGGCCACAAAAAAATTAGGTATAGTTTTAAGCTTAATTAATTAATTTTGGAAATTTTTTGTTGCCAGTCAGAGCACTCAGGAGTGCTAGGGTCATCTTTGAATGGGGTATTCAGAGTAATTGAGATTCAGAGGAATGTTTTGGAGGTATCAAAGGCAAAATGCCCTGACAATTCTTCATACACTAGAAATTACTGACATTTTTATTTACTTTAGCTTAGCAATTGCCTGGATTGAACCACAGATCTCTAAACTTATGTTTTGGGGTTATTTCCTCCTACTAGAACTGCCAGATATATATATACTGAATCTTGCATGGATAAAGGACTACCTCTTTATGACCTGGTCGTTATCTTTGAGAAACTGTTGAAGCCCTAGTAAAATGGTAAGTTATGTACATTTTTTGTTTAGAAAATACAATACAGAAAGTTGTTGAATGCATTTAATTGTATCACAAGGACATTTGAACAGTTATTTGTATATTAATGGTGGATTGTGCCATATATTGTCTAGTTTAATCCAGCTGTCTGCACATGAAAATATTTGAATTGTCTTATCTCATAGAGCCTTATGTCATTGTAATTTACGTGCATTGTTGGGTGTGCTGAAATTATTGTTTCCTCCTAATTATTGTTTTCTGAAATAAATCACAGGTGTAATCAAAAGGGCTACTTGTTTGTTTGGATTCCAGTCTATGCTTGCACCAAAAGAGCCCATTAGTTGTATGGGTCAAAAAGATAGTAAAGAGTTATTTTTCTTCTCAATGGTTCCAAATACCTCTTGCATTTACCTTTATTTGGCTCAATTTAAAGCTCATTTTTCAAGTTAATCTTAAAGCACTAGTCTTTTAGTATTATTTTGCTATGTTTTAACCATTTAGCCATAGCAAATATTGACAATCATTTATAGGTAAGGGTGAAAATTGTAGTGGTATGTAGATCTAGATCTCAGTTTTTCAAATTCTTATGATGTCCACGCTTAATTTTAAGTACAGATTTAGTACAATTTCCATCTTGCACAAAAAAAACCCTCCACAAAGAATATGTGAATAGAAATTTGCAGGATCATATTGTTCTGGTAGTGATACTTACCATTAGAGTCTCCTATTTGGCTGATAATGCGTATTAAGTTGGAAAGGTTTACCTGTTACCAAATACCACCTCTCATGTGAATTTTTAAAAAAGCTTACAATAGAACTGAGATTCATAAAAAAGAGATAAAAGAATCACTTAAGTGTATTTCCTTCAGTAATGTGAAAATAAAATAACCTGGTACATGCTTGAGTTGGCAGAAACGTCTCTGCCTTGCTGAGATGCAGGATGCCACAGAATTATTGTTTTCACTGATTTTATTCACATACTGAATAATTTTTTTGTAGTAGTTTGGTTGGTGACGAAGGAAAACAGTAAAAGGAGTGGTAGGAGGTTTCTTCAAAAGTGCTGTAAACACTGTATACTTAGGAAAATAGTCTCTATGAATAATTATTTTTTAAAAATCAATCAGAGAGTAGCTTCATTTTTTTTTTCTATGTTTTCTTGTCATCACTGTCCCCGCTCCAAACCCATACATACACAAAGCTAATCTCTCAAGAACCGAAGTAGCATTTAATCCTACGCCTCAACCTGGTTTAAAATCTAGTGAGTTTGCAACCTGTGGGTTCTACTGGACATCTTCCTTTGAAGTGAAAGTCAGCAATTTTGTATTTAGAGCCATTATGGACTATAAACCTTAACTTATTGCTTTCTTACATGTCGTCTGTTGACAACTAAAAATGGCTTGATGCTTAGATGGTCAGAGGCGCCAGGGAGTGGGGGGTTGCTTTTTGTTGTTTGGCCAAGCTATTAGTAGTAAGGGAAATAAGAATCCAAGGTTCCTTGGAACCTTGCCTGCTCCATGTGACAGTGTAGCTTCCAGACTAATGCTGAGAACCTGATTAATAGGGAGTTACTGTCCATTACAAATCGATTAGATCAATTGTGCAGATCACTGGAGAGTGAGGGCCTAGGTGCCAATTAAGTGAAACAAAATCAAGTTAGTTCTCCTTTGAGATAATTTCTGAGCACTAGAGTAATGGTCATGTATGTTAATAAAAGGTTATTTGAAAAAAAAAGTTAAACCACTCCTACTCTGCTATTTTTCACATGTGATAACATGCTGTTTAATAGGAAAGCATTTTCATTCCGGGTGCAGATTGACTTTGTAGCCTTACAAACACTGCAGCAAAGTTCAGAGCTGACAAAAGAGCCATTCAACACAAAAATAAACATTTTTAAATGAGCAGATGCCTTGAATTCTGTCCCTACTGATGCTAAAAACACTGTCCATGTTTTATTCCCCTTATAATGAACACTAAGCAACAATATTTTTGACATTTTCACCGTAGAGGCAAAGGGTTCTGTAGTGTGAAGATGGTTGCATAAGCTGTGTATTGTAAGGCATTTTGGCAAGGGTACAAACTTTCTCACTCTGTGCTTTATCTGTTCTGTGTATACAGAGAAATTCAGTCCCTAGGGCTATCAATCTGGCATCTTTCATCAGCACTAAATTTACTGCAAATGTTTTTTTGTGTGCAAGCAGAAAAAAAGTCCTATTAAACCTCTGCAGACAGGAGCGAAAACTTCAAATAGGTACTGTTCCTGTTTCTTTCTCCCAGAATTCCTCTTCATTTAATTCTGATGAGCGTATTGTGCTGACTCAAATTCACTCAGCACGTTTGTGTGTATCTCATAAGGTCATGAGTCTTTATTCTGAAGGCTTTTGCAGTGTTACTTTGCTCAAGAGCTTGACACATTAGAGATCTTCATAGTCTTTTTTATTTATTAATCTACTTGCAGTATACCTGTGATGTCTTTGAAAATGTCTGGCTAACTGATAAAGAAAGGGTAGAGGTTTCAGTGATGTTAGTGTCAAATTTTTCTTTAGACAAATTTTAGCATGTTGCATGCTTGCTTTTCAGGAACAGAGTTGCTTAGGAGTGTGAAGTTTTTTCTACTGTTGTACCAATACACTGTTCCACCTGTCCCAACTGAATTGCTAATGCATGGCCTTAGAATGTGAGCTTTAACACTTCTTTTCTCTGTCTGTGTGATTAATTTAATTTTCTTGTTGTATGCTGTTTGGAACATTAATATTACACTGCAGAACAAATTCAGATTAATTGAAAATAACTTTGTTTTTAAAAAAGAAAAGAACACAGACTCAATTTTAGTATTGGTTTTATCTTTGTTATATGAGCATGTTAGGAAGATTTTTAGGTTCACTTGGTGAATATGTTATTGAAATCATGTGGACATTCATAAAATACATTGGAGGTGCTTTCCTAGTAGTTTAAACTTGGGATTTTGTGTGTTTTTAGGCTCAAAGGGAGGGCATGATGGTCTTATCACATCAGGCCAATATTTCAGCTGGATCTGCATCACAGTTCAGATGCTGTTCATTCTGTTGTTACAGTGTTACAGTTGACTAATGGCAAAATAAGCAAATAGGGCTGCATCTGTCCTGAACTTACAAGTTTGTAAATTGTTCAGTAATAGTTTGGCACCTTCCTTGGCTCAGACTCATGTGTTTATAAAATAAAGTGACGATGTGCACAGTGCAGAGCTTACACATTTGATCCCAGGCATATAAAATTACCCTTTATCCAGTGTTGTTTTGGTAGCTGCTTAGTTTCTTATCTGGGTTTCTCTTTTTCTCATTGAAGACTGTTAAAGTCTACTATTTTAGCACTGAAATATTACATCATTAACACAAGGAGAAATAATAATCACTCAATGTCTCTATAGGCTGTCAAACTCCTGTCTTGATGTCATTGAAACTATCTTGCTTTGGATTTCAATTGAAAATAGTTTTTACCATTCTACAGTATTGATGCTAGGTTTTGTTAATGTTTGTGGTATTTGGGACTTTGTAAAGAAAAGTTCTTTAATGGAAACTACTTAAAGTGGTCTTGATAGTAGGAGTTTTCTGAAAAACTGATCTAAAACAAATTAGATCTCTGTTTACAGGCTCAAATATTGCAAGCATACATTCAAATTCCAAAAGAGAAACTGATAACCATCTGCTTCAGAAAACCTCTCCACAATCTATTAATCAAAAGTATGTGTAAATGTTAGAGACAACTCAGATAGCCCAGGATTTATTTACACAATTAGAGCTGAAATGAATTTACTTTAATAACTTCCTGTTGGAAAGCAGAGAGTTGAAACAGCACTTCAGGCTTAATTCACCACTGGGTTTAAGTTATTTCAGCTTCATTAACTTCGATCAAGTTACACCAGTGATTAGTTTTTTTGGGGGTTATGATTTGCTTAACATAGGTCTCTTCCCGTTTATATGTGGTTGAGTTCTTGTTCATCCGTTTAAGAGGGGGAAAAAAAAAAGTTGGAGTTCATGGAGGAGGTTCAGGGCAAAGAAGGGATTTGATCTCCATCATTCATATCTGATACTGAATAATGTAGAAATTAGACCATCCTTGCCTTTGGAAATATAAAACAAACTGATGCAAGATTTTGGAAGAGCTCCTGGATATTCTAATTTTCTAATGATAACAATTATTGAAGCTCTAACAATTAGCTCTGTTCTTAATTAACCTTCTGGCTGGACTGCAGACTTGATAACAAAGGGACTGCAAGTGTGTAATACTTATGGACAAGAATCATTTAGTAACTTTTATGGATAGCTTTACATTCTATTTGTGGTTGCTTCTGGCCTTGGCGTGATTTAGGGCTTCACTGAATATTTAGACAATGCTGGTTTTCTTTGTATTGATGGGGACTATAAAACTTGCTCATCCCTCATCAATACATAAAAATTATGGAATTCAATCTCATTATGAAATTCAGCTGTCAGAAAGTCTTTAACACTTTTTTCTTCAACTTTTAGATAATTGCATCATTCTTATTGCATCTCCATTTCAAGGGACTCTGTTTTGTCATCTCTGCCTTTTCATATATGTTAAAAGTTTTTTCATGAGATCATGTGAGATTTTATATCATTGCATGCTTTTTAGCAACCTCTTATGAGCTAGTAGGATCTGTCAGCTTTCTCAGGTCCTTGTAAAGATTTGGATAAAAGTGAGTTGAGCTGATTAGTTCTCACAAATATAGTCTGTGTGGATTTGCAGGACTTCTTAATCTTTTTTCCTGCAAGAAAAACGTACCTATCCTTGAAAAGATGCATAAATTTGTCTCATAGGAAGTCTTTCATTTTCATTATACTTTGTAATCAAGCTTGTGCACATGTTCTTTAATTAGAAGGAAAATATAAAAATAAAAAAAAGGCAAATTGCTACTTCTCATAAGACTTAAAAGGAGGTTCATGCATCCCAAGTCAAGACCAGTTAGTTACTCATAGGTTATTCTTGACCAATGTTTGCCTAAACAGCTGCAGGGATGAGAGTTCTCCATTCTCCTAAAGCAGTCTATTCTACTGCTTTTCTACCCCAGCCCAAGATATGTTCTGGTGTTTTGTTGCAGAAAAGAACAAAAAATGAACACATTGAATGGTGAGGTCACCTTCTGTTCTTGTAATATTCAGTGAAATTTGTCCTAGTGAAGCTTGAAACCCAAAAGTTCTCAGACACATGGGGGACTGATCACTGTGTATTTTGAATGCTGACAAAGAGGTTGTTTGTGTGAAATTTTTGACAGAACTTTGTCATATGTTCTACTAAAAGCTGCTATATCTTCCCAGACAAACCTCTATTTGGCTGCTGACTGAAACATGTTTTTATAGTAATGTTAAATGTGGAATAGTAGATTATGCCTGGCAGTATATGTTTATCATTGTTTATTAAAGCTGTGAATAAGCAGTATGACTAGGAAGCTTAGAAGTTGAAAATAGTATGTGGAACTTCCTCTTTAAACCTCACTATTCCTGCTGTCTATAGATGTGAAGATCATCATGCTTTTAAATGTCACTGACACTTGAGAAATGTCAGTAAGTGCCAAACCACCAAACTGTTGATGCTCAGACATTTTTGCAAATTCAGTGAAATTAGATAAACAATTCCTGTGTCTGGATACTTCTTGGAGGACAGCAGGCTTAACACATTTGAAAGAATAGACCTCCTAACCCGTGTATCTGACACAGAAGCAGAAAACACATATAAAGATATTTTTACCCCTAACACATTTATTTCAAAGCCAAGCATAGGGCAGACTCAACAGTTAGGAGGATTTAATGAGATTGTCTCATAGCGAGGCTGTCCAGTAATGGGATTGTACATAAGACTATCTTGTGAAACAGTAAACTGCCAATGAGTCCATGCTATAAAGCAGCACAAGAACATGATAATTTTTTTCCTGCAGAGATGTCAAGTGGGATAATGGAAGCATACAAATATTTTTATTTCCCTTTCTTTAGCAACAGCAACATTCTAACCATTGTTTTGCACATTAAAACACATCGCAGAGCGGAATTCTGCCAGCTGGAAGTGGTCTGCCTTTGTGAGGTGATTACACCTAGAAGAAATGCCTTCCACATTTGTCTGCTGTCTCTTTCCTTCTGCAGCAAATTCTGTGATGCTCAAATATATCTTCAGCAGCTAGTACTTTTCTTGGTTGTGGTGAGGCAAGGGCACTCTGGTGATAACATTCTAGGTTTCTTTAGGTATATCTCAGTTTCCACATCAGACAAAGAAGCAAGCAATTGTAGAGAAATTACACGTGCACTTCTCTAAAGAACATGTGGGCTTTTTGTTTATTAGCTCCCATAACAGCATAGTAGGCATTGTCCTTTTTCCTTGCAAGCTAATGAACTTGTAATGCTATGTTGTATGTATTTTTTACATGATGTCATGTAGCTACTGTGTTGTTTAGAGTTTCCTCTCCATTGCTGAATCTTCATTTTGGTAGTAAATATAATTATTCATAAAATAAGGTCAATCTTCTTCCCTTTATGTGGACATTAATGGGCAATAATAAGAATTTGTAGTATGTGTTTTGATTGTGTATGGCCAGGATAGTTTTTACATTGATTTATATTAATATATTTATCAATATGAAAGGAGATACTAACATTAAATATGCATTTAAATACATTTAAATGTATTTAAATATGCTCTCTTTATGTATCTTCATGACAGCTATCAGAAAGATCAACAGATTTATTCTTTTTAAGAAATATGTGGCATAGGTCCAGTTGTTCTTTAAATTTTAGTGTTTCTGCAGTTTTACTTTTTTTTTTTTAAAGGTAGAAGCAACAGCCCTGTAAACATAATGGTTTTTAAAAATATTTGCTTTGTTTTCATAGAATCAGTTTGGGTTTTTGTTTTCTCTAGGACTTATATTGAAGTAAAAAGGGGGAAAGAGATGACATAACCACTACAACAATAAAGAAAATTCTGTTCCTTTAATCCTGGGTACTGTCTAATTTTTTACCTGATCTTGAACCTGAGACTTGCTTAATTTCTTTTTTAAAAGGATGGGGATTCCACAACGTCTCTGGACAGCCTGTTTGGTTGTTTATATAGCAACCTTTTCTAGACTGAATAGCTGTTGCCACATGTAGTGCTGTCCCTTTGTCTCTAAAACTCTTACCTTGCTGTGATCCAGGTTCCTTCTTTGTGTACAGCTTGTTCCGTGTACATTGTGCACAAAACAAAAATACATGATTGTAATTCATTAGTGTCGGGTAGGGCATAATGAATTCTCTTGTGCCTTGTAACACTTACTGTATTATATCTGAGGAGAAAAAAACCACTTGGACTCTTGGTCAGCTTTTGGTTTGGTATCTCTTTATGACATGCTTTTCATCAGAATAAAACAACTGGTTAATCCCTGTTTCACATAGACGTGCTTAATTTATTCCAAAAGATACAGGATATTCTGTTTGTCGTAGTGAATTTCATGTTACTCCTTTTGGAGCACTTATTGCTACAATTAATTTTGAATTAAATCCTCAAAAACGCTTATTACTGCTTCTAACTGCAGATTTTATACAGCTATTGTGTTTTATCATTAAAGTTAATTGGAAGATTGCATAGAAGCAACACTGGGAACCAATCTGAAACACCCATTCATTTTGAATAGCACAGTGTAGGTGATATAATAGGGAAAACTAACTTTCAAAGAATTAAAAGACTTAATTCTCTTTAATTAACATAGAATAATTAAGTAGCATGAGAATGAGGAGGGAAAATAGTGTTCTTGGCAGAGGAGCTATATGAAGGCAGTCAAATGGGATAAAAAACAATTTGATGTAAACTTTTTGAATGTTAGAAGATATGATGTTGTGATCTTGGTCTGTTCTCTAGGATACTACTGAGATCAGTAAATGAGATACTATGCTGTGTCCTCGGGAAACATTCACAAAACCCACCAGCTTTACAGGAGAGAGGAGCTGTATTAGTATGAAAGTTTAGGCGTGCTGGTGGTTTTGCTTGTGGTTTTGCTTGTAGTTTGGTTGGGTTTGGTTTTGTTCTCTTTTTAATGCTCTCTTCAAGTTTCGTTTGTGCCAGGTCAGGAATGATCCCAGTTCTTACTCTTTTTTTTTTTTTTTAAATTCAAAATGCAATCCAAACAGCTCTATTTAAGGTTATATTTCCATAGTAAGGATAGATGGAAAAAAGGCTTTGGTGCACACACAAAAGTAAGTAACCAAGAAAGTTGTTGGAATTCCTTAAGTTGTATGAATTACATGAAAGAGAACACTGATGAACATGGGCTTTTTAAAATAGAAATTGACTTAAAATAGAAGTGAGGGTCACAATATTTATCTAATGTACCTATATTTGTCCTAAAGCAAACAAACATAAAACTGATTTCTTCAATACACAGTTTGTCTTTTAGCAGCTTGCCAAATATTTTCCATTTTATTTTTCATTTATGCTATAGTCACCATGATTACATGTGCCAATTAGATGAGTCTGTGTGGCAATTGGAACTGAAGCACTTTCATTCATTGGCACCTTTTAACAGAGGTCAGCACAGTTCTAATCAGTGCTAGCTTTTGTTTCAATTTTGGATGAGCAATGAAAGGAGAAAAGATGGGCCTAGGAAGAAACAAACATTTATTTATTAGCATGTTGGTTTTTGTGTACAATTCATTTCAATAGCAAATCAGTAAATACAGGAACTGCATGTTAATGGTCTGTTAAATATAGTTCAAATCATAATGGATTTTAATTCCATTTTTGTTTATAAATAAGTGTTCTGTGTTTTTAGACAGAGCTAAAGTTCATTCTCACAGGATTTAGCTTCACTTTGATACCTGCCTAGTGCCTTGGTGAACTCAAAAGGAATTGCAAATAGAAGCATTGAAAAACAGGAAGAAAAAAAGTTTCATCTGGGCGGTAGAAAAATGCTTTTAAAAGATCAAGGCCAAGAGTGTTCTAAATTCCTTAAACTAGCTGTTTTTGGATTTTCATTCTCTAAGGATTCCTAAAGGTTGTAGAAAGGAATAGAATTTCAGGACTACTTTTATTTGCGGAAATATTGAGTTTCAAGTAATAAACCAAGAAATTTGGTGCTCTCCAGCCTCTCAGCTAGTGAGGGACTATCGTTTTAGCCAGATGTTCAAAGGAAATGAGTTAACATTTTCTATCAAAATGTTAGCTTCCTCTATAGAAAATGTCACTTGTCAAAAGCATCTTTTCTCATTTTGCACAATCTAATAGGAAACACCTTGTTCAACTGCATTCATATTCCTGCTTCCCTGTGCTGGCTGTTGAATGGATAAACTGTTGTCCATGGATAGAAGCAAGACAGTGGTGGTAGGACATGCTGATTTTTAATTATTGCTGTTAAAACTAATTCCTTGTTGGCTTTGGGCAACGTACTTCAACCTTTTGTTTAATGCATCATTTAATCTGTAAGGTGATGAGGGCAGTTATTATTTCATATGGTAGTAAGAGTAATAAGTGAACCTTTCAAGTTTAACATCATGTTTGGGATTCATTTTTAATGCTTTAGAACAGTTATCGTTAAATCAACATAACTAAAGTGTGGGTGTCTGTAAAAATATCTTCTAGTTCCAATTCTTTCTGATCTGATTGAAGTTCTGTCCTCCTCTTAAATTTTCATTTTTTGTTTAACTGTCTTTGAGAGAAAATGGCTTGGTTAAGGAGCATCCTTCTAACAAACAGATGCATTCTCTGGATACGTGTCTTCTCTAGAGTTCCCTTCTTTGTCTTTCTGGTGTTCAAGGAAAACCAATTATATGGCTGCCAAAGTTTGCATCTCTAATGTACAATTCATTATTCTTCTAGACTAGGGTAGAATATTTCCTTTGGAAGGGACCTACAGGGATCACCAGTCCAACTGCCTGAGCAATTCAGGGCTAACCAAAAGTTAAAGGCTATTGTAAAGGGCATTGTCCAAATGCCTCTTAAACAGGCTTGGGGCATTGACCACCTCTCTAGGAAGCCTGTTCCAGTGTTTGACCACACTCTCAGTAAAGAAATGCTTCCTAATGTCTAGTCTAAACCTGCCCTCATGCACCTTACATGTTATAGGATAGACAGTATTTTTTGTTAGACTGGTATCTCTGGAAAAGGCTAGCAAGTTTTTCAGGTTGGAAGCAGAGATGGAGTTGTCCTGGGTGGTGCTGACTTTTGCTTTTGTGTTGTCCAGCTGGTGATGGCTTTTTGTCCTCTACATGCTTCCCTGGAACTCCCCACTATCTGTTTATTCCAGAGCGTACTTTATATAATTGTCTGTGAGGATGTTATTGGAGACAGAGTCAAAAGCCTCACCAAAGTCACGGTGAACAGCATCCCTTCTTTTCCCCTCCTCTACTGAGCAAGCCACCTTTCTGTAGAAGCCTATAAAGTCGGTCAAGCACCACTTCCCCATCATAAATCCATGCTGACTACTCTTGATGTCCTTTTTATCCTTTATATGTTTGATAATGGTTTCTGGGATAACTTGCTGTGCCACCCTCAAAGGACTGAGGTGGAGTCCTTTGTGAGGAGTGAGGAGAGCAGCCTGTAGCTCTCCGAATCCTCCTTCTTGTCCCTCTCTAAGATAGGAGTGATGTTTTATTTTTTTCTTTCCTCCCAGTCCTTTTAGCAACTACTAAGATGGTAGATAAATAATTTGGGGGAAATCTTTTTAGTAATCTTTATCAGAAACATATTTCTGTGGGTGAAGGAAAACTTACTTATTCTTTAGGGCTTTTTTTTTTTTTCAATTTTTCTACAATTCAAAATCTTCTAGCAAGTAAATTGAAACATTATCTTGCGTATTTAGCAAGTGTGTATTTCATTTGCTTCTGTTGTGTATACCAGGTCATAAGACTGGTGGAGACAAGTATCCTGAAATGTTTTTTCATGTAAAGGAAAACATAGGAAGCTGCTGTAGGAGGCTTATCTAAGCTCTTCTGTAATACAAAACTGCTTGCTGATTTTTGGCTTCACAATTTAAAACAAGTGAGATAAATCTAGTGAGATGTACATAATGGAGCTGTGTTTCATGTATGTATTGCTAAGTTGAAGCAGCGGTGTTACCCTGCTTCTAAGCTAACGATAGGAACTGATACAATAACAGTCCTATAGAAGTAACATGTAGCTCTTCTGCTAAGTTACCCTTTTTCATTCATGAATGTGTTTAATTGCAGCATTGATTAGAGTTGCATGTTCACAAAAAGGGAAAATTGACTCCTGCTGAGAGTAGGTGGGGGATTAGGTTTTTTTCTTAACAAACCATCTGCTTCTGTGTATACTGAAGACATGTTGAATGTTTTCTTGAAAATAGTGTGACAATTTGAGTCAATAAACAGGTTCTACTTCTTGAAACAGAGTTAATCTGTTTGGAAGTTTGATCTGATAACCATCAGTGACAGAATTAAATGTTGTTCTACTTTTATTCCTCCCTGGTTTATTTTTATTTCAGGCAACCTATGATCTTATGTTTCAAGAATGCTTTTGTTTTAGCTGTGGATTTAAATTAGGGGGGAGGGAGCAACAGGGTGGCTTCTGTTTATCTTTTTGTTTTTCTCATTACCTCGGCTGTAACACTGTGAGCATTGCTGTAAAGGTCAGCTGTGCTATTGAACAGGTAACTGGAACCAATTATAATTGGGTAAATACAACTTCATAGGGCTTTTTTTGTATGCAATATGAAAATATTTATAGCCTTTTCTTTTAGAGTTTAAATGATGCAATGCATTACTGTATGAAATAAATTCCCCACACTTTTAAACTGTATCATTTTGATAATGTGATTCTTTATGGGTTGGCATTGGCTGAGGTTATTTATCTATTGTACATAATATAAATGCTTCTTTTGGTTCTATATTTTAGGTTTAAAAATATCTGGAGAGAGATTAAGGGGTTCAACAAGTAACGCTCTAATGGATGACAGTGAATTTCCACCAAATGATCTGCAAATAGACTCAAAGGACAGTCTTACTGCTAACTATAGGGTAGAAAGTTTGGCATCTCATTTGTTTCCTTCAGCTGATGAAAATGAAAATCAACTTGACAGTGATGGGAATGAAGTTCTGACCAGTAGCAGCATTGCTATGGGACGACAGGATAAAGGTGAACAGGATAACATCAACAATAATGAGAATATGGACAGTGGAGATTGTACCCCAAGCTGTAAGGAAAGTGAGACTGAGAGAAGATCTGTAAATGTCCATATGGACCCTCAGCTGGAGGAAAAGTCTATTACAGAAAAACAGCCAGGTGGAAAAAGAAGTCCAAGAAGCAAAAGAAGCTCCATTAAAAAGTCTAAAGGTACTTTATTTAAAAAGTTTTTATTCTGTTTACTTAAAAAATAACACTGTAGTTTAAATCTGTGAGCTAATAAGAAAATTATATTTTAGTTGTCATACCAATTTTTGTTAACACTTCATTAAAGGTTTGGTGGGTTTTGGTTTGTTTTACTTTTTTTTCCATAAGTGCTAATGGTACTTAATCAGCTTCAGCTGTAGATGTTTTCACCTTCTGTATTTAAACAGTGGCTGACTTCCAAATCAAAATAGACAGAAATTGAGGTAATATGGTTTTATTCATTTGAACATTGTGATCGAGTGCAAGATTTTTGTGTCTTGATCTAGTGTCAAGATTTGAAATTTTGTTACGAGTACCAAATAGTTTGATCTTGGCCTGCTGTCAAAATTTACTTATATTTTTCAAAGCTTAACAGATAGTCCTAGGAGGTGTGTTTTGAGTAATGAACTGTTAAAAAATGTGTTCCTACCAATTTTTGATGTTAATTTTTCTTTAGAGGTTTTGAATACAAATTGGATAAGGAGAATGTGATGTTTGTTATATGTCCTTAGATGAGATCCTTCTTCCCTTTTTAAAGGAGTAGGATTTCTTGTAACACAAAGTGTTATTATATTAGGTTTTTGCCATCTATCCTAAAGCTTATATATCATAGTGCTATAAATATATTGATTAAAATCAGCGTGTTTCATAGGTTTCTTTGAAAGCTACTTGGAACAACTGATTCATACCTGCTTTTTTCCCCCCTATGCATTTTAAAATAGGTTAAATTTTCCTTAAACATGGCAAGTCTTTTGTGACCTCATCTGAAAACTCATTATGACTTTAACAGATGATAAAATAGGTAAAGATGAGAGAAGAAGGAAGCCTTGTGTTTCATATCTTGTACATATAGGAAAAATCTAGAAGAGAAAGATTATATTTTCTTGTGGAGATAAGAGCATTTTGAAATCTGTCATTACAGGGAGAATGATTTCTCAATACCTTTCTGCAGCATTTAATAAGTATTTATTTAACCTGTAGATTTAAGGTTTAATAACAGCATAAAATATTTAAAATGAGAGTGGCAGAAGTAATTGAGAATCAATTATCTGTATGATGGGAATAACAACAAGTTGATGAAAAGTTATATATGTGTGTGGACAGAGGTATCTGAAGCACAATGATAGGAAGAAAAGGCAAAAAACTCACCTAAACTCTGAAAGATCAACTTTGCCTGTATTCTCTCTCCATTAGTTTGTGTTCTTGTTGATAAATGCAATGAACTGACGGAGGAATACCACACAATGAGCTGTCCAAAGTAGAAGAAAGTTTTATGACAAAAAACAGATTTCTGAACTAATAGAAGATTTCATGGAAAAATCCAGCAATGTAAAATACCACACCAGAGAACATCCTGCCTGCACTATTTAGAGTTTTGTTGAATTGTTATGAATAAACTCTTACTACTTTTTTTAATAAAGGACCTTGATTATTGTAGAGGAAGATCAAAACATAAAATTAATTTGTATCTCCCGTTGTTTATGGGCTAATATACATTTAGCTTTTTAAATACTCTCATATGATAGTTCTTCTGTTTTCACACAATGCAGTGACTGTGTCACGATTTCTTGATGTTGCAAATGTCTTTATTTTAGTGACAATCTTTCACTTCATTTCCAATACCAGCTATTTTAAATGATTCCTGAGTATCCTTCTACATAAAAGAACAAACTAGCTTTCATGTCTTTGTACCAATTCAGAGTTCAAGGAGAGTTCAATCAAACTAGAGTGGAAGATCCCTGAATGGGTGACAGCAGAGCACCTGTCAAGAAAGCTGGAATCTCAAACTAAGTTACTGCATAGCATGTATTATGGTGATATTTAAAAAAAAAAAAAGTATTTTTAGATATTGAAAATCAGGAAGGAGTTAATTCCACTCATAACTAAAGAAGAGTTTTATGAATCTTTTTCTCTACAAGCACACCTATTAAGGTTGCTGTTAAATGTTGCCATTCTGGAGAAGATGTCATTTGACTTAAAAGCTTATTGTTCATATTCCTCTCTTGCTCCTGACTAAAGCAATCAATTTGGAATATGGAAAATTATGTTTTACTCATTTCTGCTTACTTGGGACTTGCTCAGCAGAATATTGGTGGTCATTAGAGAAGCCAGTCTTTCAACATGTTTTTACTTTAGAAGAAGGAGGAAGTACTCACATTTCCAATGTGTTTGAAATCCCCTAAATATTTGTTTATAAAGCATAAACAGTTACAAGTTTGATTGTTATCTTTCTGTATGTGCTTGGAATGAGTTGGAGCTAGAATTATCCTAGCTTCTACTATCACTAGGCTGGAATGTAAGATTAAGAATCACTATATCTGGTTGAAGATTCACCTGGTTCAGTATTTCCTCTGACAGTGGCCAGTAGGGGATGTGTAGATGAGAGTATAAGGACAAGGCAGAGATGCAGTGATTTGTTCGCACGTTCTTCTTGACATCTACAATTATTCATTCAGGACTTTACCAAGTAGGAATTGATAGACTGTAATACCTTAGAGTGAGTTTGTCACCTGACTTACAGTTGGTTTTTTGCATCCATTTCGATGTCCTAGACTAAGTAGTTCAAAGATTTAATTTATTTATAGTTTGAAGAAGCACCTCCTTTTAGCTCTCTTGATGCTGCAATAGAATTACTAGAGTAAATTGACAAATCTGTAGCTTCTACATCCCATTTTTTTTCTCACATTCTTTTGTATCCTAATTATAGTTTTGAATGTACTATGATTATCTATGTTTAAGGACAACTGATGATCAAAGAACTGATGTAAATTTAAATTGACGAATTTAAACTTCGGTGGTTATTCATACTGTGATCCCTTGTAATAAACCATACTAACTTAAGTGCAGTAGAGATGGTGATTCATGAAGTGTCATCTGCTTCAATGTATTTTTGTAAATGTGGACTTGAAATTATCCCTGTTCTGGCAAAATAAGGTCATCTTTTTTGAAGACATCAGCCTTGGCTTAACTAGTAACTTAATATTGTAAAATCAGTGTGTAATTCCTTAATGTAGTATAGTGTGATAACTTGCACGGAATCTTTTTTCGCAAAGTTAAATTCTGCAACATACACTTTTCCTATAAGTTGTTCAACTTATTTCTGGAAGCAGCTTGAAGGTGGAGGAAGGAAGGAAGTGGTGTGGTTGGGATGGATTTGGTGTTGAAGCAAATGAAATATATGAATATAAGTTAGTCAAATTATACGAAAATTCAAGCAATGTTATTTTATTTAGGGTTGTGTGCCACACTAAACAAGATTTGGGGTTTGCTCAGTTAAAGCTATATCTTTAACACCAACACTTTTTTCTTAAAATCTCTTTTCTTAAACAATGAATGGTTTTTAAGTACTTGCTGATGGGGTTTTTGTTGGGGTTTTTTTTGGTTGTGTTTTTTTTTTTTTTTCAAACAGTTCTTGAATGAATCAGTCTGAACCAGCTTTCTGATATTGAGTACCAAAGAATGTTTAAAAAAAGAGATTGCCATATGTTTTCTGTACTAGAAACTTCTGTTACTGGTGACTTGAGCTAATGCTTCTGAATGTGAAAATTGAAATTCAATTGAAAATCAGAGGACAATATCCATAATTGTATTTTGAGAGCAAATGCCTCATACTTGTGCCTCTGACTGATTCTCAGGTGGGTGGTAAGTGCATCTAAATTTCGTATACTTGCAGTACTGATAAATAAAAAAAATCTGAGGCATATTGAAAAATGTGTTTGTCATTTTTATTCACAAAATTTGACCTTTTTGCAAACATGGGGCTTTTGGGGAACTTGTAAGAAAGAAAACTCTTGGGGAAATTGTAAGAAAGTTTGCTTCTCCCCATGTCTTAGGAAACATTGGCACACTCAGCTGGGCATAGAAGATATCAGCTGAACCATCTGTGAGCCTGGCAGAGCAAAAACTTGAACCCAGCTCTCTCTCCCATGCCTAGTGAGTGCTCTGGCCACTGATACCTTCTGTGTCTTTTCATGTATATATATGAAAGCTTTGCTTTCATTCTACTATGAAGTAAATAATCAGTGCCTTATAAAGTGAGAAAGTTAATCCTTCCTTATTAAAAAATCAGAAATATATGTAAGATACTAGTCTTCAGTAAAAAATAATAAATTAATCTGCTTTGGACAGTTTGATTGAATCCACGAAAAAGTAGTATTGTTTTCAAGAGCAGGGAGAAAAAATAAATAGGGATCTTAGCCCATCACACCTTTATGGTGAAATAACATTATTAAGTGTTACAATAAAAACTCTTTGTTATAGTGGTACTAAGGCACAAATGTCTTGTATTAAAAATCCAGCAAGGTAAAATTAACTTGAATAACTGTAAGGTCTTCTTTTCAGAATCAGGGAAGTAATCTGAGGGCAAAATTTGATTCCAGGTGAATGACAGCTCAACTACATGTAGAAATAATGATGCAGTTTATAAACTATGTGTTAGCAACAGTATCATGATAACATTATAATTAAGGTCTTTCACAACAATTGCTATTGAGCATGTTTCAGTCAAGGTTCATGTTTTGATATGATAAGTGATTATTAACTGCTTAATAAAGTGCAGTTTGAAGTGATGGTTTCTTTATTTGTTTTTCTGAGATGTTTTGATTTTGCCAGAACATGTGGACCCTCTTTTCTGGTTTCATGATCATATGCTGAACAGGAAGCTATATTTTTAAAGACAGCCATAATTCCGTCTCCAGAAGTATTTCCTGGTTTGTATCTTGCATCTAGTTATGTCTCTTGTTGCTTCTGGCCCACAGGAAGCCCAAATAAATACCGGAAAATCAGAGATGTGCATTAATATTGGAAAAGCAATGTTAAGTTACACCCATATTTTTTCTGGCAGTAAGCCCTGTGAAAATAGCCACCCACAGAGATTATAAGTACTCCTGACCTGGGTAGTTTACTTAGTAAAGAGTTTAAAATAACCAAAAGTAAAACAGTGGATCCTTCAGTGGACAAGGTAATGCCTTTCTAATGTCCTAAATCTTACACCTGAATCGTCACTATAGGGTCTCAGTTGCAATAAACACAAGGGGGTCTGAAACCCAGAACCCAAGCTGTAGACACAAAGTGTGGTGGCTACTTGGAACAGTGCCCCCACCTGTCCTGCTTTTAAATGATAACATGATTTTCAGAAAATGGATGCAGCTGGGGAACAATAACGTACTCATAATAACTTGAGTTTGTAAAAGTTTCTTGTGCACATTTCTGTGTGGCCAGCTTCTCTAAATTGTTTTCAATTGGTGGAATCAGCTGTAGTTTTCTGGTTGTTCATAGCACTGTGTGTTATAGGAAGCTTATAGGTGTTCTCTGATCTTTGTGAGAAACTGATCCACTCAGTATGTGTGTAGTTGATTTCTCCCACTACTACTACTCTACACTTCTTCCCTAATCTCATTTAACATTTTCTCATAACTATCTTACTAGTGATCAGACATACACTACAAACACTGCATTTCTATCAATAAAATATGGGATTTGCACCCAGAAAATTTTTCCTCTAATATTTTTATACTGTTTCGCTTTAGATCATCCTTCATATATCCTTCACTTGCTTGTTTGACTTTTTTGACTTCTATAAAATTGAAGACAGGCAACAGTGAACTGCCAAGGAATGTACCACTGAGAACCGAGTTTCCTGTCTAGCAAGAAGTTCTGGAATCTAAATTCAGTTTAGATGTCATTATTAACCAACATAGATCAGTACTACTGGTTCCTTCCCTGGACTCTCAAACAAACTGTCCAGCTGTCTAGAGGGGTCTTCCTTTTTACTCAGCTGGACAGTCCCCCTGGACATCTCTTCCTCCTGGTAGAATCTGCCACTATCATCATCTGCTTCTTTCTATCCTTTAAGATCTTGTCAGTGTGTTACCATCAGAACAGGAACAGGTCGGATTTCTCTTCCTTCCTCGCGTCTGTCCATCCTCAGGACACCTCTTTGTACAAGGTCCTTGGCAGGAGTAAAGACACAAATTGAGAACCTCATTCACACTGTCCTCACCTATCTGCTTTTTGCCCTTTTTGAGCAAAACTCCATTGTTAACAACTCTGCTTTCTGTCTCTGCTATATTACAATTGAGTCTTAATGTAGAAATTTGACCACTTGGATCTGAGTATTGATTTTTTTAGCTAAAAATACAACACCAGTCACGCCACAGTATCTTTTTATGTCATCCTGGTCTCTTATTAATAACTCTGTGGAACACTTTAAGTGTTTTGGTTTGGGTTTTTTCCCTCCTAAGTTACAGCAGGGTCCCAGTTAGAAGTGTACAAAAATATCTGATGTATGTTACTGTGTTCTTTCAGGTAGGTGAGCTGATGGTGAGACAGACCTGTCACAACTAATTTTGACAGGGACAGTATTTTGTTTACTTGCAGGGATATTATTTAAGATATTAGGGTTTTATTCATGGCTTTATATTGAAATTTACTAAAAACCCAGACTTGTTATATTTTTTTGAATTCTAACCCAAGTACTTGTCCTTTTTAAAGGCATTTCTACAGTGGGAACTGCAGCAATCAAGGATGAAAATACTCTTATTACAGATACACATTCTGTGCAGGCTGAAGGGGCTGTTGAAGCGAAGGAAGACTTCCACCCAAAAGAACAAAACCAAATGTTGCAGTCTCTTTTCTCATTGCTCCGTGAAGAGGTTGAGCAGATGGATTCAAAGATACTGCCCCTGTGTCTACATCAGGTATTTCCTGTGATTCTGGGTTGCTGAACAAACAAAACCAAATTTTGTTTTTATTTGAGACTTTATTTGTTAAGAAAAAAGGCAATAAACGCAACAAATACCATGGACTGGATATTTTGATGTATAACAGATGGTCAAGGCAAATTTCTCCTCTAAGGTCTTCTAATATTTGTTAAATTATAAGTTGCTTTGTAAGTATATTGTGCAGTTAAAGGAAACTCTTTAGGATGGATTTTCTAATTCCCCAAATGACGAAATTCTAGTTTGGTGGGTATTCAGGAAAACCACTCTTCAGTATAAATTAAATATGGTTTGCAAGACGCTGATGTAGGTACAAGAGAGCAAATATGTAAATAACATTTTAAACCTGGACTATGTTAAACTGTTGCAGACTTCTTTCATGCATGAATGCTAGGATTCAAAGTGTATACTTTTATATATATATATATACACCTTGGCACACTTGCCAAACCTGCAAGACCAAAGGAAAAACAGTGTGGTTTGAAAAGCAATCTTTTTTATTAACTGGCCAGTGTGTAGGGATTTTTTTCTGGAGGTTATGATGCAGAACAAATATGTGGATAGGACATAATGCAGTATTCATTTATAGCTTAGTTGTGTCAGACTGAGAGTGGACTGGAGGAGTTTTCGTTTGGCTGTGAAGTCTAATATGGGCAATATGTAGATATTATACATGCCTGATTTGACTTAGTTGAATTATCTTTATTTTGGAAAGTTGGATGATTTTGATATTTTAAATTTCTAAACTGCAATAACACTCCTGCATTCTTATTCTCTTTGATACAAATAAGCGATTATATTTGAGAAGAGGTTTCTCTTCAGTTGTTGCATATTATAGATAATTTACATTTGACATAGAATTTTAATTTTTTTTTTCCTAATCTGTGCTTCAGCAAAGGTATTTGATACTGTTCCTTAACTTATGTGAAACTTAGCTTTAGGGTTAACAATTTGTACTTTTAGACGCATTGAATTTGGTGGTCATTCCTGAGTCAGTGCAAAGGCCATTTTTGGAAAACAACACAGGGCAAAAACTTCAAAACACTTTACAAACACCGAGGAGTGTCATCGAACGTGATGGAGGTGAAATCTTGTTGGTTGCTTTTTAGATTAATAAGCCACACCCTAAGGGTTACAACCTTTTGAAAGTCATACAGGAACTGTGACAGAATCTGCATTTCCAGATTCAAACATGTACTCAAGCACCATCTGGGTTTTTTTCCCCGAGAAATACCAAGCATTTTGAGGGGACTGTTTGAAAGAAAGCTAGCAGAACTTATAAGGACCATAACATACTTTTTAATTGTGGGGAGGGCAGAGGGCAAAAGGATTTTAAATTTAGCATTCATGTAAAGTGAGTCTATTAAGAATTTTTTTTCCTTTTGTGGTGAATTAACCTGTCATCTTAAGCAGGTTTTTTTTTTTTAGATTGCTAATACAGCCTACCAGTAATTTTTTTTATGCCAAGTCTAGCAAAATACTCTTCTATCACATTCTGGTTTTATTCTGTATGATAAAATTCATGGTAAAATCAAGAGCTGTGTCAGATGTTCTGGAGTATTAACAATCTGAGCTGTTAGTGGGAAGCCTGTTTTGAGTATTTAAAGGCTGTGGGATGTTAGGGACTGTTCTAAAGTATAACTTTTAATTAAAATGGGATATGATTTCTTTTTCCTGTCTTAAATAGGATTAATTTGATTTGTTTAGCATTTGTTACATAGAAATAGAGTTTTGACAGCTCCAGAAATCCTTAGAAGACTACTGTGGAATGCAGACAAAATGTGCAAATAAAGAACCTTAGAAATCACTTACTGATTCCCGTTTGAAGGTACTGGGCTCGGAATGATCTAGTGGTTAGTAATAAGGCTGAGAGGCAGGAAAATACAATTTGTAACCTAGACTCCTCTATCAAATTGCTATATTTTTTAAGCATTCACCTTTAGACTTTTACAAAAGTGCCTACTTGTTAAGCCCTTTGTATTATGATTATCTAAATTGGTGCTCCAAAGATTTTGAGACTGAATTTTTGTGTGCTCCCGCAGAAGTCATTGGAGTATCATCTATGAGGTGCCTCAGCCAGAACGTTCTGGTCTCAGGATGCCTGCAATTCCTGGACACATTTTGCTAGCGTGGCCCTTGCCTCACCATGCGTGGCAAATAGGAAGGCTGCCAACATTCATTGTCCCTGAAGACTGATTAGTTGCTTATTAAGGACACTGATAGTGTAGAGTTCTGTAGAATAAAATATTTTTACTTCTGAAGTTTATATTTTTGTATTTCATTGCCTTCACAAACAAAGCTGTCAGTATTCCTCAGCTTCCTATGGAAGCCTGCACCGTTTTCTAGCAAGCACAAATAATTTGTTGTTGCAGTTTTCAAAAATCATTTGTGTAGAGGGAGGAATTGGAAGAAAAAAGTTGCAGTTACTACGTTAGCTTTTCCATACAGTGTTACATCTTTTCCTTTCCAGGAATCAGCTCTAACTTTTCTGTGATACTCCCTACCAACAGCTCAGTGTCAAAGTGAAATTCTGATTAAAAATATGTTAATTTTCTGACTGCCTGTGGATGGTTGCTTTCTCTGAGCTGGTTGCATGGACTTCGTGACATGAGGTAGAGGGTCTTCAAGTTTTTTTTCCACGCAGTAGAGCAGCTTCAGGAAAGGAAGTGGCATAAGGCTGCTGCAGTGGTATTGCCTGGCTCCTGTGGATAGGCTAGGAGTAATACAGAAGACAGTTCAGAACTTGAGTCCTTTTATATTTATCTCATGAATTTCAAATATTCATATTTTACACAGAATTTCAAATATTTCTTGTAATTATCTATTGTGAAAAGGATATAAACAGGAAACTCATTGTTATGTTTCTGATGCAGTGATAGGCAATATTTTTAGTGTCTTTTATCCGAAGACTGTTCTTTACTCATCAGTCAGAAAACCTCCATTTTTCCATTTTAACACATTTCAGTGTAATGCTCAGGAGAGCACAACAGTGATCTTTATTTGGTCAAAGATAAGGAAGTGACAGAATTCAAACTCTTAAACTCATATCAGTAAACACAGTACTTTTGTGCTAGGTCATTTTAAAGCTTTTTAATATGATAACTAAAAATGTTTCTGAAACAATTTTTCTTGTAGCAACATAAAACTCAGTAACATTGGAGCAAACCCATTTATGTGAGAGGACTTAATATTTCTTTGTTGTTTGATATGCTTTTAAAACATTTTTCCTAGAATAAGAATACATGTATTTTGTCTGAACATTCAAATTTTACCCAAACTAAATATGAACCTGAAAACCAGATGTTTAAAACTGTGATAAAAAAATTCACATTACATCCTTAGCACTCTCATGAAAATTATAGTTTCCTAATTTTTTTTTTTACCTTTGCAGATAGCCGAGACCTATTTTCCTAAGGAAGAATGTATCCTTTTACTTGTAGAAATTGTTATACAATACTAAAATAATGTGGCATGATAATGCATAAAAGACAAATGTTTTACTGTTGACTCACATGTTTGGTCAAAAACTTATAGTAGTTAAACTGCTGATAATTGATATATTTCAGTAATTTTGGGAGAGAATAATCATATTAAACATTAAAGATAAATTACAGTTTTATAAAAAATGGACTGGGATTTCCTCTTTGCTTTTAAGGGAAAATGAACAGCCTATAAAAAGAAGAAGTGAGAGTAGTTAGCCCTTAAGGTATATGTGATTCATTAAGATCCATCATAAATTACAGAATTTGTGCATACAGATTATTTCTTTATTATGCAATTTGTAACATACAAAATATAGCAAATAGGCAACTGCAATAGCTAAATAACAAGGCTTAAGTAAACCTAGCAAATTATCTTACCCTTGTAGTACAAAACCAGAGAACTAACTGTTGCAGTATTATAAGAGCAATATTTAAATAAAGTACTCATCACTGTCTTAAAAGAGTACACTTTTGTCTTGGTTATCCTAATTCTAAAGCATCCATCAGAAAATCCAAAATGCACTGCTCAAGATAAAGGCATGGAAAAATTCCGTTGTGAATTATGGCAATGCAGGGGGAAATACAATAAATTTAAAATTTAAAAAGCACGATAGACAGTTTGTCTTTCATCGAAGATGCTTTAATTGAAGGACACTACATTTAAAGTTACTCAAAATATTTTTTAATGCAATGTACACCTGATGTGTGGAATTCAACACCACTATATAATACATATTTATGAAGGATATCTCCTCTGTACTTGCAGCCATCAGTTTCCTGAGGTTAATAAAGAACTTACTTGATCATGTTGCACTGTATTAATTATCCATGACAGACATTTTAATTCATCCAGCATGGAACTTCATATTAACAATAATTCAGGGTTTGTTGCTGTGATCCTCTAAGGCTATCTCTCTGATCTGTAATTCTGTTTCTAATGACAGATTTCTTGAAGGCAGGGAATATTCTTTCCATTAATATTGTTGTTCATAAGCCATGCCATGTATATGTTGCATGAGGCTAACAAGAATAACAAGTACTGGTTGTGTTTTTGTAATAATTACTCCACTATTTTAATTAGCATGAGTAATGGAAAGTGTTTTTTCTCTGTGACTAAGAATGTCATTCACTGTACGTCTATCCTCATTGTATTGTAGAATTTCATTTCAAATAGCTGGTAAAACAGAGCACAACTAACAACGTAGGCTTGGTGGAGCTAGAATTATCCTGAGTATTATAAAATATGTGACTCTCAATATAGCTTTGTGAATATATTGATAACCCTAAGGGAGGGGAAAGAGTTCTTCATGTAGAAGGAAAGTAAGCAGTAAGCAGAATCTTCAGGAAGACAAAAGGTAAGCTCAGCAGTGCAACAGTGTTATATATAATGGTTGAAAAGGAAGTGGGTATTTTTCAAAAGTTTAAGCTGGAGACATCTTTTTTAATAGTTTCTCTCCAGCTGGTCAGTAGAGAGGAGCCATGTTTTCAGCTAGTCATGGTTACTGGCATGTAACTATTTACTGAGAGATGCTTGCTGGTATTTGTGTAATTGTTTTGCTTTTCATTTCCCAGAGATTTCATTTTTTGGTAAGAGTTATCAGCATAATAACATTTCATTTGGGTTTTTTCTAGAATCATTTGTTGGTCTTAAGGCATTTGGGAAGAGGTAGCTGCTGCAAAGAATAGGATTTTCATTTTTGGAACTTTTCTCTGTTTTACTTCTTACCCGCTGTTTTCATGTCTTTTTTTTTTTTTTTTTTGCTTTCTTGCACAGATATCTAGGTGCTAGCCATTATTCATTTTGATTCACTTATTTCAAATTTCAAGTGCATAACAACTTCCCTGTCAAATATGGTGCCAAATATAAATAAACCATAACACATCCACAAATGTGTGCATTTTTCTTTAACCTTCCATTCAGATGAGAAGGCAATGAAGTTCATTCAGCTTGAACGACTGTATCATGAGCGGCTGCTTGCAAATCTTTCTTCCATACAGGAGCAGTGGGGTGAGTACCAGCTAAACTAATATGGTAGAAGAAAGAGTTAATTTAGTTTGTACTTCTAAATAATAGAGTATAAATATTGCCAGATTAAAAAAGTTACATAGCAAAAGCAGCATTTCTGTCAGAATTTCTCTGAGCTTGTTACAAGAAAAATATTCCTGCTTTAGGTTTGTTTGCACATATTTTATGGTAAAGATGCAAATGGTTTGTAATTCTTTAATTATTAGTGTTTTATTGATTCAGACTTTGATCTGCAGTTGTTTTGAGGTTATTTTTGGGATTAGGGTTGATGAGTCTGATGCGATGAAAATAAAGTATGTTGTGAAGAAATAGAATGCCATTTTGCATAGTCTGAAACAAGATTGTAGAGCATACACAGAAAAGTTGTCAATATTTCTTCATTAACTAGTTTCCACTGTATATTTTGTGTTAAGCAAACACTACTTTTATAATATTTTGAGTAACAATTATTTTGATTTCATTTAGAAAGAAAATGGAAAACAGCTGTTCCTAGTCCAGTTACAACACTGAGGAATTCAGCTAAAGAACTGAGTGGCCAAGAGCTGGAAAAGCTTACTAGAGTTTGCTCTTTGCATCTACAGTAAGTATTAGAACATATTATTAATTTCCAAGTACTAATATGTTAGCACAGTTGTTGTCTCCTTGCTGGTATAGGTGTTTTAAAATAGTCACTGTTAAAATGAAAGTTGTGTCCTGCTGACTTGAATTTGTTTATAAAGTGGTGGTTCTTTTTGATATGTAACTAAAATATTTTTGCTACCATCAATTGTTTTAGTATGGTTTGAGGAGTCTACGGGGACTAGATCTGATCAGCAAATCACTAGTTTTCCAGAAGTGGAGTTTTAAGTTTTAGTAGTTCAGCCAAGGTAAAAAAATCTGAATAGTGGTAATTTAGGAAGAGAGGTTGTAGAACTGATGATGGTGTTCATGTCTAATACCTACTGTTCTAATCATTGTTTTGAAATGCAATTGCCCAGCATCTCTGCCTTCAGCACCCGTATTTACCCAGTGCTTTTCCCTCGATTTTATTCTCAATCTTCCCACATTTTAGAACAATTCCTTAATGCTTGAAGTACTTCTTGTTATATGTTAATTTCATATAGGTTGAATTAACATTAAGAAGCAACAATTCTATACAGTATTCTGAAAAGTTATGAGATCTTAGTTCATACCTGCTTTGCCTGATGTATCAGCCTTCTGAATTAGCATATCACAGTATATAACAAACTTGTGGCAGTGCCTAGGGTGCATTTCTGGATAGTAACATACATGGGATTGTACCCGTCAGGACGGAGAAGATGTATTATTTCATGGGTGAATGCCCTACCACCTAGACGTTGATTTTAAGGGACAAATGGAAAAAATTATGCGAGTTGCCACTGAAAAATGATCAGCCACTGACCATAAGGAAACTACCCACATTCAAAGGCTGTGAAAAGACCTGTCAGTGACAAGAGAGATGCTCTCAATCCGATGGGGAGAGAAAACTTTTTCAAGTACATTTGCACTGACTCAGTCAAAAGCCAAAATGCTCCTGTTGGTCATAGAGAGTATGATTTGGCTATCACATTTTTTCTTCTGGGTGATAACAGTGAAGTTTGAAAACACCCAGGCTGATTGCCAGAACCCAGGCAGGGATGTAATGTTGTTTATTTGGAGTCCGAATGCCTTTGGGAGGGAGCCCCTTGGAAGCGCACTCCTGCCTTTCCGCAGGAAGAGGAGTCAGGTCGAGCACTGTGGTTGCATGTTTACACCCGCAGCGTGCTGCCACTGAGAGATTGCACTCAGAGTGCCTGCAGGCTTCCTCAGCCTACATTTCCTTGCACGTGACTTTGCAAGCCCGCAGAAAGATTTAACGTTCAAGTCTGTTGCGATTTACATGCTGCAATGAGCAGCACCTCCCTAAAGTCACCTGGGTTGTCACCTTGTTGAGAGTAACTCTGCTTTCTCCTTCATTTTAGTTAGGAAATATCATTCTGTGTTCTGAGAAACCCTGCAATTTGATAAAAAATTAAGACTTGTGTTCATTTGCCATGATTAGTGCTCTGTATTTGATATTATTACTCTTTGAAACTCTCTAGGCAGAAGCCTGATTGCTTTTATTGTTTCCTGTGAGGGCTTTTTCCTAAGCTTTAAACTCAATTTATTTTTTAATTAAAATTATGCTTTAATATTGAACGAATAACATGCAGATCTTGGAAAATGTGAACATTTTGCTTTTGTAATTGAAAGTAATTTTTCTGATAGTCAGGTTTGCAGCTACATACTGGACACATTTATTCTTTAAAGATAGTTTTGAGTGTCCTTTATTTGGAGTTTAAATGGTAAAATTTAGAAGTCAATGTACCTTTTAAGAGTTTTTGTTAGAGTATGAACATCAGTACTTTTCCCTTGTGTCTCCTATTTTTTTCAATACATTTAAATAAAATGCTCTGCATTTTATCTTCATTGCTATTTGAAAGACTGCAAGACAGACTGTGTGTGATAAATCACATTGTGCATGAATCTCTACACAGTTTGCCAAGTCTACACTGACTGTTAGCAGTGCTGATCCACCTGTGAATCTGAGTGGAATCAGTGGGAGCTGCTGTACAGTACCCAGAAATTGTGTCCCAGTCTGTGGAGAGCAGAATATGTTTTGTGGGGATTCTTTTCCATTCTTCAATCTCTGCTATAGTGATCAGTATTTTTAATAGTATATTAAATATACTATCTATATAAATAGATATCAGGTCCTGACATGATTTTTAAAATTGGTAGAGTTCCTTCTGAGCATAAACTTTCACAGGGATTTACATTTCTTGATACATTGAAGTAAATTTTTTTCTGACTGCTTCTCGATTAGGTGGAGCATTGTAAAGTTAGGGCGAATTGGTCTTCTGATGATATTCACACAGATGTGTGCTACCATGCTAACACTGTCTCAATGTAAGAAAAGTTCTGTTCTAATTTTAGAGCAGAATAAAAAGTTTATAAGATTTCAATTACATTTATTATTAAGAATGTTGCTACTAGGTTGTTTAATTTGTTCTTTTTGCTTTATTGCCGCAGGCCACAGGCATCCAAAAACAAGGTAAGCAACTGTTTAATTGAATTCTGCTTTGTCAAAGATAGGAAATAAATATATTTCAAAAATTATTAGATAAAATCTTTCAAATTTTGAAGGTGTTTTAAGTTTGAATGTTTCAAAAAGTCACAGCATTCCTGTTCCAAAAATTACATGAAATACTATCATATTTTACAGTTATTAGCTGCAGAAAATACATGGGAAACCAGTTTGCCTCAGTTAATGGAATCCAAAAATTTAAAGGAAAGAGAAGCTGCTGCTTTTAAATCAGGTATGTATGTATGTATGTATGTATGTATGTATGTACATGTGCATACATTTGTTTTAAAAGTTATGCTACAATGATATATTCCTATAAATGCAATGAAGCTATTTCATTTGAATCTGCAGCATTTGTTGGATTTCCACAAATCGATTAAGTTGGTTTTTTTCCTGTCTGCACAATGGATGTGCTATGCAATTTTAATTAGTCATCGATATTCAGAATTGTAAAGTAATTCTAGCCTCCATCAAAAGTCTAAAATGTACATGCATTTATAGCAACTTACATAAGCTACAAATTGTATAAAACTAGAGGTAAGATACATAGTTTGTGTGTGTAAAATACAAAGTAAACAATCTGATGATAAATATTCTGAGGTGTGGCAATTCAGTATAGTAAACAGTATTAGTAACTATTTTACATGCAATGTACAGATTCTGAGATGCATTTTTCTGAAACAACACAGAAAGTCATGAAGCTTTTGGGGTCTCTTGAAGAGAAAAACATACTTCAGTTTATTGTTTTCAGTACACGCTTTTATGTCAGCCTCATTTTCCTTTTCCTGCCTTGGGGCAGTGGCTGTTTTGTTTGAGCAATTTTTTCGAATCTTTGGGTTCTCATGAAACATTTACAAATTAAGAAATTGCTAAAATGGAGGCAGAGTGTGAAAGAATATTGGTAAATTACCAGGCTGTGCTTTATCTCTCCTCTCTTTGAGCAAAAGGTTTCTTCTTTTTTGCCACATTCCAGTTGCCAAAAATTGGCCTAAACTAAGTATCTTTCCTTAAAAGCAGCTAGAATTTGTCACGAGGTAATGCTTGGCCTAAGTGATCTTAGAAGGTCCCTTTCAACTTAAACTATCCTACAAGTGTGTGTCAGCCAGGATGTTCAGGAGAATCAAAAATGGACAAAGACACAGAGTCACAATGCTCTACATGTGTGGATCTTCCTCATCTCCATCCTCTTTTACCATGACCTCTATACTGCCTTTACTGCCTTTTCTCTATCTTTATTCTTGTAACCTAACTAAACATAAAACATTGAAAACATGAAACAAACATGTTCTACGGCTCAGAAAGCAGATCAAAACAACTCTGCTTTTTATTTTTGAATGGTTGGAAATTCCCATGGAAAAAAATTAGGTCATTACAATTTTTCCACTGATTTTATTCCAAGTGGGAACAAAAACTTTCTGGAGAGCAGAATTTCTGAACCTTTGAGACTTCTGAATTCACGAGCATTTTGTATCAAAATACAAATTGAAATACTGTAGTATAACATACTGACTTAATGTGGAAATAATGGTGTAATTGGATTTTTTCATGCCATTTTCTTAATGTAAATCTTGCCAAAATATCATCAAAATCTTTGGATTCCGGTGAAATGCTGGTAAATTAATGAAGTTATGCCATCCAATAGAAAGCAGTTCTGCTGAGAACTTTTCAGCAGTGCTAAATAGTGTCAATACAAAGATAGGAATATTTCAACCCTAACTTGAGTTTAAGTGGTTGAGATTTGTAAATGATGCTTTTCAGAAGATTAGCATGTTCTTGAGAAAGCAATGACTTGTCTCCTTGACAGGTTTCATCATCTGTTCAGGCAACACACAGTCATTAACTACTCACCGTAGCTGCCCCTCACAGTGTCAATCCTTCAGTAGCACAGGGATGAATATTTTTTGTTGCAGTTAGAAGGATTTGGGTAGAGAAGCCATCGGTATGAAACAGTAGAGAAATTTGACAGAAGTGATTCATAACTCTGAAATAATATTCAGCCTGTGTCTGGGTGATTCAGCTCAGGACTAGAAACAACGTGGCCATTTGGGGCTGGTTCTGGATTTTGCCTGAACCCCATCAGAATCCTGTACTATAATAACCATACAGTTCCTGATACTCAACCTGTTCAGCAGTAGCCTAAATGCTTGGGCCTTCTCATGGAAAACTTAGAATGCTTGACTTCTGCTTTTTGGGTGGGTTTTTTTCTCTAAAAAAAAAATGAAAAATGTAAAAGTGTAAACTTTTACTTCTTTTAGAAGTCTATCTGCCAGTCTGCAGGCAGAACTGCTTAACTCAGCTGCTTGTAATGGAAGTCTGACTTAGACTAAGACACAAAAAGGAAACTCTCAAGTGGTTTAAGGACTGGCCTTCATATTAATTCATATTCAATAAGAATTTATGTAGCAATTATCAATAAGAATACATATAATATGTTGTAGAGATAGCTATATTACATTGTAAAGATTGTTACACTGTACTTTGGTAGCATCTTTGAAGTTAAATAAAGCTGCTTTAATAATCTAAAGCAAAAACTACTCCATTAACTTGCTGAAGGCATTTGGGAACTTAGTTTGAGGCTCTGTAGGCAGTTGATCCTAAGAATTCACAGTTTCCTGTATCGTGGGGATACAGTGACTGAGAAACAGCCCTATAAGTAGTCAGCCAGACAGAATTCCTGGGACAGTAACTGAATTGGTTTTCTGCCCTTCTGAGCAAAGGTTGAGAATGGTCTGTTCTACTACATTTTGCTTTCTGACAGATTTTCACTCTGAGTCTTCCAACAGAGAGAACTGGGCCCTTACAGCTATGTGAGTGTATATCAAAAGATGAGGTTTGATACATAGTTTACACATGAATTTCTTCAGTTTCTGACTGAAAGCCTTAATAACCTTAGTGTAAACTAAAGATAAATTACTGTGTTTCATGAAAACTTTACTAATGAACTACTGAATTTAATAAACCCCTTAGCATAAGTTTGCAGTGTGTACATATAGACCTGTTTCCAAGGTGGGGAGGAATTCCTTATATCCTGTTTTCTTTCAGGCCCTCTGGAATTTGTTATCAGTTGGGAAGAAGGGCAGAGACAGAGAAGTGTGAATTCTCCACTGGTAGATTATGGTAGATTAGCACTCTGTCTTCTATACTGTCTTGTTATTATCAGGATAAAGTGTTGGCTGTAGGTTTCTGGGATGATCAAAGCAAGTGTTGATTTTAAAGCAACTCAGTTAGGGGAAAAAAACATTTCTTAAATTACCATAAGTTCTTTTGTTGCTAAAAAATTTTCAGTAGGCACTTTGTTGTATTTCTGTCAGTAAGATAAAAATTACTGCCACTGATGGGTATGTCTTCATTTAACTTAGTAAGCAAAGGCATCTTTTCTAATTAAGTGTTCAAGTATTTGTCTCAACTTGCCTTTAGTTTATAGCGGGCATGGGTTGTCTGAAGTATTTTCTTTACACCTATCTGAAATAGGTGTAAAGAAAATACTGAACACTGCTGAAAACTTGACGTGGAATGTAACAATGATCATTGCATCACAAGTTCCTGTACATCTGTGGTTAGATAACAGTGCTAGGATCATTTATTACTTTCTTAGGAACAGAGCCCTGAGCTCAAGGGGCCACCTTTCACAGTAAAGAGTTTGATTTAATTTCCAATTCCATTTAATCTTTGTTGCAGTTGGGGCTGCCAACAAAGATGCCTGTTGTAATGTGGATGTATCCACTAGGAAAAATTGACAGATGGTAACAAAATCTTGTACCAATAATCCAGGCTGTGTTTGAACTCATGACCTATATGTGAAGGGCTCAGTATCCTGTTACAAATCCTTTGAGCTGTCTACTCATCTGTGTCTAATTTTCAAAAAGTCCCTGTCTCATACCTATTTTTATTTTCAGTGCTTTACAGAAGTTAGGTTCCTTGTACCTTTTCTATCTGTTATCATCATTCTGATATTGTTTCTACATTTTGCTTTGCTTGAATATTCTTTATTGAATTTCCAAGCCTGTCTTTTCTGTACTACCTTGTATTTCATTATCCATGTAAAGGGGGATAGTTTGGAATGTAATAAAATTGTTCAATACAAGGAATTAATGCAAACATTTGTTTTAATGAATGTGACCCTGTTTCATGTAACAAGTTTGGGAAATTGCTCAGATTTGAAGTGAGGTTTTAACAGGTGAGGAAGGATAAAATTTGCACAGAGATCTTCAGTTATTCTTGTAAGAACGCATATAGTTAATAAGAGCATTGTTTGATATTTTCCTTAATCTGTTCACAAGACCTTTCTGCTCTTTGCTATGAACAAAAAAATGCAAATGAGTGTTTTCTAGAGGTATTAATTTGTTCTTTGAGGTTATTACTATTACTGTAAAAGTAGTCATATTATAACATAGTCATAACTTAGTTTTTATTCAAGTATGGAATAAAAGGCAGTTTCTGTCATAGCTGGCTTACTTTGTTGTTCTAATTCTTAACAGACCCTTTATCTCTTCATAAGCCTAGAATGGAGCTTGGCTTTATGCTTCATGTAATGGCTAATATCTAATGATTTGATTGACAACTTGGGCTAACCACCTACTCCTTCATCAGCAGATCATGCCAATAGTAGATAAATTCACAAGCTAGGCAAAATTCCTCGTGTTTCTCCCTGAAATTTTAGATAGGAAAAAACAATTTTCATATGTATTGTAAATGTGAATACAGAAATAAGCTGAAACAAATTGCATTTTTAATATGTAAACTAACTTATGTATCCAAAAAGCAGCATTTTTTTATGCCATTCTTAATGGGACATTAAATAATGGGTATTTAATTTAATGTTAACCAAAGGAGCTAGGGACCTGCAAATTTAATATTTATTAAATTAGCATTATTTCAGTTTCTTTAAAGGAAATTTAGATATCTCCCTGTGCAACAGATACACCAGCATCAAAATAGTTATCCATAATTGAGTGCATTTGTCTGAATTCCAGGCCTCCATGAGATGCACTCATAAAATATCCTTTAGAAGAAAAGGGGCTGTTCAGAAAGATATTTACATACATATAGGGAGTAACTCTTTTCAGAAGAGCAGTGAATCATGCTTTGCCTGCAAGAATGTTTGCAAATACTTTTTTTTCCCCCCTGAATCAGGAGTCAGAGACTACTAATAAAAGTTACTCTGACTGATGCATAAAATACCTACCCTTTATGGGAGTGCATTTTGAAGCATTAGGTTACAATGTTATCAAATCACAGTATACTCTTTCCCCCCTGGGCTGATGCTTTGAATCATTTAAAAACTCTGGAACTGTTTTTCCTATTGCACTTAGGTACTGAAACTTGTCCTGGCATTGGACCAAAGAAAGAAGATAAACAGCTGAGCACTGTTTCCCCTGGTGAAAACAAAACCGAGAGGGGGATAGAGGCAGGAAGTCTTTGGGTAGCTGCAGGAAAGGACCACATGGAGGAGCAGCACTGCAGTGCTGAATCGACATTGAAGCCACACACCCAGTCCACAGGGACAGTGGGCAGGCCTTCTTCAGGCTGTTTATCATCTGGGGATGCTGGTAAAGATAACAATTTGCAGCTGAAAGAAAGACAGCTCTCAAAGGATGCAGAAAAAACAGAAGGGGCTGGGGAGCCTGGAGTGAAACTCCCTCTTGAGCCAATGGTAGATGCTTCGGTTTTAACAGATGGTGACTATATGCCTACTGATTCGGTTCCTTCTGATAAAGATGTGCAAGCTGACAGAAGTCTGCTCAGATCAAAACATGCTGCTGGCTCTTCAGAAATTCCTAGTGCCCAGCTTAGAAATAGTGATTTAGAGCAGCAACAGATACGGCCTGATGACGATGATGACAATTCTTCATGGGACAGAACTGCATCAGATGTGTGCGCTGGGTGCCATAAAGTGTCTGAGCATGAGAATACTGCCCATTCACAAGTGTGCAAGGAAATACAGAGAGCAGAAGGACTGGAGGAGAAGGTAAATAATGAAGAACAAGAAGATTTATTTCTCAGATTTTTAAATGGTAACATAATAGACACTGAGGAATCAATCTTGGAGAACCAAGAGGACTTAGACACTGTTCCAGATATTTCACCCGAACGAGCATCTTATGGCTCACTGGAAGCTTTATCACTAGATGACAGCTTTTCTTCTCTTGATGAACTTGCAAGAAGGATAGAGATTGCTGAGGTAAAGGTTATGAATTCTATAAAAACTTTCATGTTTGTCTCAAAATGTTTTAGATATTTCCAACTTCAAAATGTGTTAAATATTCCTTAATATATCACTTCCAAATCTATACATACTTAATTGTTCTGAGTTACTCAGAGAAAAAAGTTTGGGTTTGCCTGTTTATCTCCTACTTGACCAGTACCACACAGTGTTTCTAAAAATTAGATTGATTTTTAAATATGAGTGTGAACAGCTGGGGTTTTTTAACTTTTTTATTCTGATAGAGACTGTTAGCAGGTGTTCTCATAATTCCTGTTAAATCAAGTTTCATGTCAGAGATGTACATAATGCCTATGATGTAACATGGTTCACTTCTATTCAAAGAACAAAACTTTCTTTTTTATGCCTATTCTGTGAGGTCAGAACTACATATGTATAAATTCTGTATATGACTGTATGGGCTTCTAATTTTGCCACGTTTAGAGAGCTTTGTTGTTCAACCAAAGCTAAGAAAGCTTCTACTCCTGAACCCACCTTTTTGAAGCATTGCTGATAGGCCACAAGAAGCGTGAGTGCTTCATAAGCTAAGTTGCTCTTCTGAAAATAGAGAAGATTAATTGCTTTGGGACTTTTTTTGGAAAGTGTATGACGACATCTTTGCTTTATTTGTTTTCTGGTTTTGCTGCATTTGCATCCATGGGACCTTAAGAGCTTTTATTTTAAAGGAAAAAATAAGTTTATTGTGAAATTATGTGATTCCAGATGCTGGAGGGGGAAGACTTGTATAAAGGTACCTTCTTAGGTCATCTGTATTTTTAATGTATTTAACAATGCAGTATTCTTTGGCAGTAAAGTAACAGTACATCTCTATAGATCAGAAGCTAATGCACAGAGACCAAGAACTTGTATGATTACTCAGGGAGAGCAGCCACACAGGGAACTAAATACTAGGCATCAATGCTGATGTTATTACATTTGGAAAAATCTCTAGAGCTGGAAACAGAGCATTTTGATTTTTCTCTCCACCTAAACAGTTTCTTACATCCTTTCCAAGATCGTATCTCTGGTCTTTTTGTGGGGTGTTGGGAAGCATGCCACATACCAGGACTGAGAGCCATGTGCACAAAGCTATATACAAGCTCCTGACAACACGCAGATGTGGAAACCCACATACATGTTAATACATGTATTCAAACTTTTCCACTAAATCCCTTGGCTTGTGTTCACTTGGTTTTCAAAAAAAGAGCATTTTGTTGCCAGTCTTTTGCTAAGCCCATATACATGTAAAACAGAAGAGTAATTTAAACATCATCCCTCAGCATTAGATTTCTTTTGAACTCTCTGAAAGTTCAGCATTTTAACAGAGGTGTACTGTTCTGTTTCACATGGATAAATCCTAAATTATTCCTATTGTGACTATTTTTAAATTGCTACGTTTGTGCCATTTGCGTTCTAGAGGATGGGATAGGAAGCAGCATATTGATACTGTTTGAAAAATTATGCTTGTATTGATTGTCTCTGTGACCAATGATGATGCTTTACAGGGAATCTAGTTTCATTTCTAGTTTGCTCTTCCGATGCTAGGACTGCCAGTACTCTGATGGCAGAGTTGAGTCTCTGCAGAGGAAAAAGTACCTTGAGTTTTTCCACAGTACTTTTTCTGGCCATATAAGGCATAATGTTGGCTGCACTGGTGGGAGTCCATTTGAATCATTCTTAGCAAGAGGCCTGAGTTGTGTGTGAGGCAAGGGTTTAAATCAGAAAAGAGAAGAAGGATTAACTTCAGAAACAGTTAAAGTTTGTAATATGCCGCACCTGGGGTTGTTTTGCAACACATGAAATTTCTAGGTGCAGCAGGGTGAGTTAAGGACAGCACACCAGCTTTCACTGTTTCATTATACACTTATATTTTGTTTTTCCAATTAATCTTACCACCCATCACTAGCCTGGGGGTTTCTTTTCAGAAGTGGTGAGCATCTACAGCTTACCTGGGAGACCCATTGAAAGAGTTTGGCACCCCTGAGAAAGCAGCATTGTTAACTTGTGTTCATCAGGTTTGTTTTAGTGCTAAAATAAGATCGCACTGATGTTTTGACAAGCAGACTGATTTTTGTACCAGCTGTAAGACTTCTTCCTTTCTTGTCCTCTTGAAGCCTTTGAAAGAAGATAACAGTGTTTTCATACAGTAGTTGTTAATGAAATACCTAGAAAATGCGTTGGTAACCACATGAATGAAATGAATCATGTGAAATGTAGCAGTGTGGCAGTAAAAAAGGGAAAAAAATCAATTTAACTGTGATAAAACTTTTCTCTTTCATGGAGTGAATATTTACAAACCTGCCACAAACAAATTAGAATGGAAGGCAAAGGTAAAGATAATTTTGAAATAACCTAGGCACAAAAATCATGTGGTAGAATAAAATTTCATTAATGTTCTTCAATAGACATGTAATACTAATTTATTGATAACAGAGAAAGGTAAATACTTGTCCATGTATTTACAGTTAGGAAGTTTTGTTTGACCCCATATTGAGATCCAAGGATCATCTCCTGTAGTTTTCTAATTTAGATACTTTGTCACTTGCTTTTAGTCTGTCATTTACAGTAACTCATTCCAAGAGTGAAAATCCACCAAATTCCAACTCTTGACTTTAAATAATTGCAAAACCGAAACAGTACTTTGCATATTGTACAGTCCCTTATAATGCATATTTCACCACTAGTACAAACCATGTACAACAACGTGCAAATGATGGAAAATTCATGTCATTTTATAGAAACCAGATTCACACAGCTAACAAGGAGCTTTGAAGTACAGTCAGCAGTTGGCAGCAACAGATATCAGAAGTGTATAGCCCCTTCTTAGATATCTTTGCTATCATTTCTGTGAGCATGAAATGACACACCAGCAGTGAAACAAATTGTGACCTTAATAATGTAAGTTTCATTTTGCTGTATAAAGTAAAAGTTCATAAGACAAAGTTTTTATGTGAGTGACAATTAGGGAAACGAGTAAAATCTTATTGCTTTTCCTGATTAGAAAATTATAATTTGAAATTTATTTTTAGAAAGCAAAGATAATGAGACTATCAACCACAACACACTGTTTTTGGTTGGCACTGTTTATACACCAAGAAATGAAATCTCCACCTATCTGTACTAGGTCTGGAGAAAATGTTTTGGATTCCCTGTTCTCTTGTATAGCTTGGGTCCTGTAGATTTGAGCTTGCAAGAACTACACTTCTGCTTGAAATGCTTACATGGTATCTGAGTTATTTGTTGCTCTGTAAAGGAGCCCTGGTACTTTCATGGCAAGTATATCAGCAGAAAAAATAGTTAAACTTCTGTTGCTGTGGTATGAATACTGAATCTGCTAAGGTAGCTCCTTTTCAACCCAAATTGCTCACGTATTAAATGCATTTTATTAGGAAAAGGGTTTGTCTGCTGGTTTTATTGTATACCCAGGGCAGTCTTGGTTTTTGTCAGTTTGTCATACGGTTGTGGGTTACCACTTTAAAATAAAAATCTGATTTTGCTAGTAATGAAACTGTAGTCCTTCGCCAAGTAACTGAATAAGGAATACAGCCCACAGAAGAATACACAAACAAAACAGCTTTTTGAGTAGTTCTGTGCATTCAAACCAAAATACTTTATAGAGTGAACTTTTCTTCCTAGTTCCCAGTTTGCAGTGCCTCCCTTTTGGGGTTTTTATTTACATCTATATGATACAAATAATTCTAATAGTCAGGTTCAATCTGTTTTCTCTAAGAATGTGAAGCACAAGGCCTTAATAGTTTTGTCCAGTATGTTTATAAATATATACATCATATTTTTTGAAAATATGTACAATGTAAGGAGCTTTTTAATATTTTATTAAAAAATGCTGGTTTAAACAGAGAAGAGATGGGTAGTTTAATTAAAGCTTATTTTTTCAAATTTTGCAACCTGTTTATTAAACTTTGTCCAAAAAGTGTAAAACTTTTTTGTTGAAGCAGAATTACTTTGTGTTAACGGTGGTAAAAAGGGAAAAGCTAAAATATTTAACAGAGTTTCAAATAACCAACACTCATTGCTGCTTTCCTTTTTGACTGTTGGTCAAAATGCCACCACACACCAATATGCCCTTTTCAGTTTCTGTACAGTAATTATAAAAATCAAAAGACTTTGCGAAGGCCAGCAGAGCTGAGAGAGTAAGCTCAGTTACACAGATGCTCCAAGACCATCTTTTGTTAATTATCTAATTTAGAATTAAGAAAATATCTGGTGTTTCAATAGGGCCCTTTATGCAGCTCTTTCATGTAAGAGCTGTTTTCAGTGCAGTCTTGTGCAAGCCTTTTTTCCTCCTGTGGTTCAAGTCAAGAAGAGGCTTGATTCGTGGTCAACTGTATTAACCACAGTTCCCTTGTTAACTTCAATTTGCATAATATACTCTGCCTTTTTTATTTCCTCCTGCCTCCTAAAGACTGGGATTTAAAACTTCATCTTGTGTGGCAGCTAAGTCCTTCTCCTTGGATGTTTAATTAATGGGAGATGGATCTAATATAATCACTTTGTATATTCCAGAACAAAACAAAAAACCTTAATTACGTGACTCTTGAAATTCAAAGGCAGATGAAGTATATTTATGGCATGAAGCTGAGTCAGAGGAGGTTTAGGTTAGATATGAGGAAAAGGTGCTTCACCCAAAGGGTGGTCAGGCACTGGAACAGGCTCCCCAGGGAAGTGGCCACAGCACCAAGCCTGACAGAATTCAAGAAGCGTTTGGACAATGCTCTCAGTCACATGGTGAGACTCTTGGGGATGGTCCTGCGCAGGGTCAGGAGTTGGAATTTGATGAACCTTGTGGGTCCCTTCCAACTCAGAATATTTTATGATTCTATTCCAAGTATGAATTACATATCATATAAAGGGCCCATTTTTAAAAATACAGGCTGTGGCTTTTGCTGGAAAAGGACAGTAACACTAACCACACTTTTTATTGCAAAATCAAAAGCACTTGCTCCCCCTTTTTAAGCAAAAGAAAATGTTCAGAATAGAGGAACCTGTGCTGTGTCAATTAGTTATTTATACATTTAAAGTAAATCCTGAAACACAGCCATGTAGGTTGACAGGAAAAGTAAGTGAACCTCATTGTAGCAAGACTTTCCTCCACAAGCCTTTTATGTAACTGTAATCACTGAAACACATTTCCAGATAATCCTGTCAAGGATAGTCCTCTGGTTTTAAGCTTGGAGAAGACCGAGTTTGTGGCGCAGTAATTCAGAAACTACCACGAGCCAACAGACAAAATGAAGTGCCTCAGTTGAAATGATGACTAGACCACCACGTCTAGTCTTAGGGCAGACTGTTATCAATGCCCAGCTGTCCCTGGGTGACATTCCCACCTAGTGCAGTCTGAGCCACTTGGGAACAAGCGTGCCAGGCGACAGCTAGCTTGCTGTGTGGGTGGTGTGGGAGGAGTTATTGATCCTCTTTATGAAAGCAATGATGTAAGCAGAAGCTTAAAATAATCTACTCTTCTAAAGGACATCATTTCATCTCCACCCTCCCAAATAAATAAGTCAAATTAAAGCACTCCTACATGATCCCCCTGCATCGTCACAACAAGGAAGTTTAAGTGTTGCTTTTTCTGCTGCCCTGTTAAATTTTTGTGGTGGTTCTGCAAGGCTGATTTGACACTACCGGTAGAAGCCTCACCTCAGTGTGCTTGTCTGTTGTGATGAGACACTTGCAGACCATTATTTTTGGCTTATTTATGCCAAATACTGGTCCTCTGTATATTGACTTACTTTATTTCCACCACCTCTACACTTTCCCTAAATATTCATTAAATAATCCATTCAAGCTCATGAGAAGATAATCAAAACGGAAAGTGGATATCAAAAGTGGTAGTGTGGCAGAGATCAATTTTATCCTCTCAGTTGGAATTTTGGGAAAAATTATTAGACATGTAGGCATACACCTGCAGTACCCAGCTCTGTTAAGTTGTGCAGGGTAAATTTATATGTCCATTTGAGGGCTACAAAGTACTGCCAGACTAGAGACTTGTAGGTGTAATTGCCAAATTTATCAGTTAAAAGGTTATGCTCTGTCATTTGCTGTGTTTAGTCCACCATCTCTCTGACTACAGCAGGCATCAATGCATTACATAAGGTTGTAGCATGAAGCATGTTTAAGGGCATAAGTTATGAAGTCACTTGTTTTCAGTTTTTCTGCAACTCTTGGAATTGCAATGCAAACAGGCTTTTATGGGTGCTCTTCTAACTTCTGTTACAGGTAGAGTTAAGCAGTCAGTTGTCTGCAACTATGGTGTTACTTGCAAAGTTGGGGGTTTTTGAGTATTTGTGAAAATTACAGGCGTTTGGGGTCATCTCCTTATGGAGGAGTTGTAAACTCAGTTGTAAATGTGATGTTTCATCTGTAGCACAAATGAATACATATTACTTTTCAATTTAAC
Source organism: Pachyramphus minor (assembly GCA_013397135.1). Lineage (NCBI taxonomy): Eukaryota > Metazoa > Chordata > Aves > Passeriformes > Tyrannidae > Pachyramphus > Pachyramphus minor. Next base: position 26,468 of record VYXB01000715.1, on the reverse strand, counting down.
AAATGTTATTGCTGATCTACAGAATGAGTTTTAAAAAGCCCTACTAAGATCTAGGAAGAAATCATTAAGTCTTTTTTTAAGGTAAAGATACTCACAAGATTAAAAAAAAGGCATGTCTAAACATGCTTCTTATTTTAATTTTTGTTTATTTCTAGCCTACCAGGAACTGCTTGATTAGGAAAGCATTTGTCTCCTGATACTTCACCTACTTTCATTTCTCTAATAACTAGGAAGTTACAGGCTGCTCATTCATCCCAGTATGCCTTAGCATATACTCTTGCAACTAGTCCAACTGCTATAGCAAACAAAAGAGAAATTATGTTTTATTGACTTGTTGACTGTGTTGCTGTTTGTGCAAGCTGTTTGGATGGTCAGCCTGTAGGGTAGGATTTTTGAACTGCTGATGTATCCAGAGAGCTTATTACAGTGTGGAGCTGGAATCTATCCAAAGCATTGAAGGTTTCTTTTTCCCTGGTGTTCTCTCTCTTTGGTTTTGTAGCCCCACTGTAGCTGCTTCTCCACCCTGGGGAACCAATTGCAGTGCTGGAAAATTAATCTCTCAATAAGTATTTGATGGTCTCTGCAGGATTATATCTTTGGAGAGGCAGCAGCAGTGTGTCATTGACTTCTTATTGCCCTCTGATGATAGCGTTTTTGACACAAATCCGCCTCATCGCTAGCCCAATCTGTGTGAGCTTACAAAGGAACTGTTGCAGTGAACACAAAGTGTGATCCAAATAGTAAATGTGTGTGTATTTAACTTTGGTAACACTTAAGGGCAAGCAGTGTCAGTCAACAGTGGAGTGATATTGCAGCTGTCCTGCATGTTAAGGAATTGATGTTTTCAAGAAGATTTCACAAGTGCTGCAATGTTTAAGAAAAGTGGAAAATATTTATTAACTGTTTAGCTCATTTTTTCCCTAAGTCATTGTTAAATAGATGTCATGCTTCAATTTCTCACATCTCTTGTGCCACTCGCTGACTTTCCTGATAGATTGCTCCAGCAGAAGGATTGGTCTCTATACTAAAGAAGAGAGATGACAGGGACGGTAAAACAATTTCTCAAGTCCAGCAAAGGCAAACAAAGAGAAGAGTGAGATTCCAAGAAATGGAAGACACATTGGATCAAGGTAATTTAGAACTGTTCATTCATAGATTGCACTCTTGGGGTGCAAATGATTTTGATCTTGCTATTCACAAGAGCAAAGCAGGCATTCATTGAGCATACTGTCTGGACTTTTTTAAACTTAATAAGTGAAGGCAATTGATCAAAGATTATTAACCTGTACCAGGTTCGGGTAACAAGACTACAGAAGGATACAATAGGCACGCTTCCATTTTAAAGCTTGTCTGAGAATGAAGTCCCAGGTTTTTTTCTTCTGACTGAATGATTTGCAAGTGACATCTAATGGAAGTTCTTTCATTAATGTTTATTGCTTAGAGGTGAGAGGTGTAGGCTTTCTCTGTAAATCCATTTACCATGTGGGTAAAGAGGGATGCAGAAGAAACAAGTGTGTTGTCCTTTTTCCGTCGGTAGCTTTCCAACCCTTTCTAGTAGACCAGGATTTTAACCAAGACCAAGATTTAACCTTGCTATAATTTGACATCCATACATATTTGCTAGCCATCATTAAATTTGGCTTTACACCCTACCACCTTTTTGACGGGCTGAATAGCCTCATGAGAAATACATTATTTTGTTCTGTTTTTCTTGGAGTTTAAATTCTCTATAATTCAAACCAGACAGATATTAAGAAAAATACTTTTGGTTGCTAATGATAGTACTTTCTATATCTACTGTGCATGCCAGCCACTAAATGGTATTAATTAGTGCTTAAAAGTGCCTTAAGCATGTCTCACGGCCTAAAAGAGAGCATATGCCACCTTTTTCTTTAAATTATTTTAAAAGTATTTTTGTTTTAAATAAAATTTCAATTAGAGTTTCTTCTATGATTTTCCCCCAAGGATTTAGTGATTCAAAAGGAAAGTTGTTTTATACTGCTATTGCTATTATTTCAAATCTGATTTCAAACACACACATAAAAGCACATGAATCTTGCTTTTTTTTTTCTTCTTTTACACTATTTCTTCTTTCTGATGTAGAGTGAAGGGAGTTCAGAAATTTTCTTAGCGCCACATCAATCTGACAGAAGATGCAGATATTGCTTTTACATGCAGACTACCAAAGTAATCTTACCCCAAAGTAAAATTATAAGTGAAGTTGTGTGGATGTAGCAGCACCTCTGCAACCTCTGTATTGCTCTTACTCATGGAAAGAGGTAGCAGAAAATAACTGAAATGTAAAACAACCCTTCACATTACCCTGAAGGTTTTGTCTCTGTCCTTACAGCCAAAATGTGAGAGGAAACATAAGCAGTTCATGTAGCACAGTCAGTGTCATTACAAATGAAGCAAGAGTGTTTCCATTTGTTTTAGTTTCAAAGCTTTCTTTTCATTTCAACTTTTTCCATGAAGGAAAGCTTTGGCTGTGTGGCACTCTCATTGGCGAGTGCATTTTGCTTCCGTGTGGAATGACTCCACGAGTGATATGAGCAAGGACAGGTACACAGACTGCAGAAACGAAGCTATATAATTAGGTTTCTGAAAAGGCTGAGAAACATACAATTACTGCTATGTATTATGGTATCTTTGACGCGTGAGCATTATGAAGTGCGTTTACCTCCTGACCCATTCATGGTAAAAACTTTTCTCAGGTTTTCTCACATGTGTTTGTATTGCTTTGTGTATCATCCTTTTTCACCTTTTCTGCTCTTATTTACAGATGAAGTATCTGGTGGCTCCTGTATTTTGCTGATCCTACTGTGCATAGCAACTGTTTTCCTTAGCATTGGAGGAACTGCACTGTACTGTACCTTTGGTGACATGGAATCCCCTGTGTGTACTGATTTTGCTGCCAACATGGATTTCTATTATACACAGATACTGCAGCGTGTGGAAGAACTTAAACACTGGATAGCCTTCTCATAGTTGAAATGAGCAGGGACAGCACATCAAGAGCTCACCAATGGTTACTGGAGAGGGTAGAAAAAAAATTGTGATTTCAAGTTCTCTAACACACTTGCCACCTGCAGGTGATGTGTATTTGTTGATATACTTTCACTTTTACTTAGAAATCATGAAAATTTTAATTTAGCAATCAGGTGGCAAAATGTTCATGTCTGTTCACAACTGTAGCAGTGTGGTATGGGAGCATAAAAAGTTATTACCTTCACCCTTTCGAGAATAGGCAAGTCACTTTTCATCAACTTGAGGAAGTGAAGAAGAAAGAAGAAAATTAACTATCATCTATATTGTCTCCCATTGCCACACATTGTGTAAGCAATCTCTGGAAGCTTAGCAAAAGGACAGCTTTAATTTACAGCTGTTTGTGCAAAGGTGTTGCCTCCAGCTATCATGCAATAAGTCTGTGTTTTATGGAAACATTATTTTTCTTCTAAGTCTTACTGTTTTTCTCCATTTTATTTCTCCTGGTGAGCCATGTAATTATTTGGTGGAGTGAGAAGAGTGCAGCAGCATTCATGGAGCCCTCATTTAGTGATTACCAGGCTGACCCTGTATCTATAGCTTACAGCGAATATCATGAATGGGATAAATCTGCTGGCAGATTTCACTAAATTTCCTGAACCTTTACTCTCAGTATTGTATGGGTTGATTTAGAAAGGGAAGGTTAAAAAAGAAATCATTAGTCTCACTAAACACAGAAACAAAAGTAGGATGTTTAATAAACTTTTCATATTCAATAGTGTCTTTGGCCAATTTTAAAGCACCTGGTAGAAGGTGTAGGGCTAACTGGCTTTTCTCTCCAGCTGTGTCACTGACTTTGAGTAATCACTTTGTGCCTCAATTTCTCCTCCATAAATGGGGAATAATGATCCTTGCCTTTGTCTATGAATATTTATTGCAATTAGGGCTCATGTCTGATTCATCCCAAATGAGTGCACAGGATCACAGAACTGTGTGGCTGCAGCCTCTCTCAGTGAGTGAATGTTATGTAAAGTGGGACTGATCCAACAGAAGAGATTCAGAGGCTCACTGCAGATCTGCAGTATGTTAGTAGTCCAGGGCACTTGTTCCAGCAGATAAAGCACACTTGCATCTACTTGCCCTGCAGTTCTGAGACCTGTATTGTAAAATCTGTTCTTTTTCTATCACCCATACAAACAGATTTAGATCAATTCAAAGAGTCATTTTAAATGGGTATTTCTGTCGCTTGGTGCTCGGTCCTCCCCGTGTGGTGGTATGTGAAAAAAACACTGACAGGAAAGTGAAGGTGAGAATTAGATACACAGGCCTTTGGCCCACACTCTGGTCAAAATGTGGCAACTTGTCTTGCACAGAGCATAATGGTCTAGCCCTGCTGAAGGTGTTAGTGTGAAACAATTCCTTTACACCTCAGGAAACAGCATTTTTGAGGGGTCCGCTTCACTCCACTCCATGATTTCCTGCTTACTGACATTGTATGATGCAGTGTGTTCAGGTTTAGGATATTGTTTTGTAAAATGCTATGAAGTGAAATCTTCAAGATACTACTCAGAATTATAACGTTAAATGATCATGCTTTCTGGCATCTGCAAGTCAATTGTCCCTCTAGTGAGCTTGATTGTTCCTAATGCACTGTTACACTTAACGGGTTTTTAAAGTGAAATTTAAAATTATGTTTTTTCTAGAATAAACTGCATGTGTGATTTCTCTTTTTGTTTTCACTGTGAAGGCTTAGTTTATTTATACCCTAGGGAGTCTCGTGTGCAGCTTTATTTTAAGCTAGCAAATTTAAAATGCCCAAAGTAAATGAAAACTTTTACTTTCAAAATGAAACTTGAGAACAGTAGTTTGATATATTTTTTGTTTGTTTGTTGTCCTCAGAATATTATAATGCTGGGCTAATCTAAAGGAGAAAGGGAAAGACACTTTTGTATTTTAAAGTGTTACTGGCTGGTTCAGTTTATTATTTGAATTCTGGGTTTGTTTGTTTATTTATTTAGTTCATCTTTTAAAGAGAATCTTAATTTTCTTTTTTGGTAATTTACTCACAGAGTAATTAAAAATCATGCATTCAGTTAAAATATGTATTTATAGTGACTATGTAATTAGAATATATTTTGGGTTTCTGCAACTTTGCATTGAGTGTTTCAGGATATTAAGTTTATTCCTAAGGAGACAACTGTTGATTTCAGGTTAAAAAAATCTTCTAAACTTTTTGTGCATTTCATCACCAAAAAGGTTAAGATATAGATCTATTTATTCAAAAATATATCAGACATGGAGGCCAAGGATCCTCTACTTCTAGGTTCATTTAATTAAAAATATTTTAAAATAATTATTTTATTTAAAACTCTAAAGCTATTTAAAGTCAAAGCAATTTTTAATAAGCATTTCAATTTCAAATCAGTGGTCCAAATCCTGGTATGTTCACTTTGTGCTACATTCCTAGCACAGACTCACTAATATCAGCAAGAAGATCATGAAGAGGTTGGGCACCACTCTAGCAGCATGTGCCCCTTGAAAAATGAGTGCCCAGGTGTTCTGTGTAACTCAGCTACCTTATACTTGTAACTTGGAGAATCTCTCCAACCCTCCCAACCTATGCCAAGGTACCACACCTGCAAAGTCTCTCAGGATTTGGGGAAGCAGAAATGGCACACACACACAGGCTGTCCAGCTCCTGATCTGAGCTGCTCACTCCTCATTTGCAACCAAGTATTCGAATCTGGATCCAGTTTCTGATGGCATTCCTTTATAAAAAGCTGTTGGAGCAAATAGTTTGCATGGTCTGTAGTACATTATCAAACTTGTACTTGCCAACACAACAAAATTTGCTTTGCAGTGGAACTCCAAGGAGTGTGTGGGTAGGCCTGATATTTGCCTTCCTGTATACTCTGTTCTTTGGACTACTGGTGACATTACTTCCACCTAGGTGACCTGAGGGGTTAGGATCTTACAGTCAGGTAAATCCAAGTGAAAAGAAATAGTGGATTTGAACAGTTATTCCTCTGAGTATTTTGAGGTCAAATAATAGCAAGCAACAGCTGAGATTGTTTAAGGAGGAAGAAAACAAAGAAAAAAGACTTCTCCCTCACGCATAGTTGGTGCATTTAAAAGCCTTTTGTGTACAAATTCTTATTTGTTCTGTTTCCTTCCCTGCCACTCTCTTTATGCTGCTCTGCTTGGCAGTAGGAGAAACATACTATGCTGGCATAAAACCATTTGCAGTTGGTAGGGAAATTCAGGGAATGGTTCTTTACTTGACAGTAGTTAAAAGTAATTTCTTAAAATATGCCTGCTAGTGTACCCTCAGAGAAGTTGCGGCCACTTAATCACCTGCAGCACTCTACTAGAAACCCCCACTTTCCTTTTTATTCTTTGACCATAATTATTTTGAAGAGATTTTTGTGATAAAGAAAAACCAATAAGACTTTTGATGTAGATTCAGCATATGCTGCCAAAAAAAGAGCTTTTTGACAACATAAGTAATGCACTCACCCCAAATAGCCTAGACTACACCAAAAAAAGCACCATGATGTAGCATAGCCACACTATACTACAGGCTTGTTTTTCAGGACAGTGTAAGAAAGCAGGGATTCCACAGCCCAGATATGAGAGGAGAAGTCTGTGATCTACACACAGCCTGTATTTTAAATTTTTTCCATTATCTTTGCTTTCATACTTGGAAAATGCATAGCCCTGGTGACAAGCGGTAAGAAGTAGTGTAATGAAAAGGGAAACTTTTGTTTTCCCTCACGCATAGTTGGGGGCAAGTTTGAGCTATCAAATAAGCAGAGTACATTGGAAGTCCAGATTCTTGTGTGACTGGGTACTGTTCCACTTAATAACTTAAAGGGATGTTACCCTCCTAAGGGAACGTTTGCCTGCTTTGTACTGTAATGTAAAACCAAGAACATCTGAAAGGAATCAAAACTATTTGTAACAAATTTAACTTAAGCTTCCTTTAGCAAAAGGAGTAAGTTATGGTTTTTGAAATCGTCACCCAAGCTTGTAATTTAAATACTGTAGCAAAAAAAAGATAAAAATAAAAACTGTCCCAAAGAAAATACATGAACCTTTTTGGGTACTGTGATTACTAAATGTCTAAAAAGACTGAGAAGATTTTCTGTGAAATTTAAGTAAATGAGCAGTACCTCCAATAAGAATTTAATGGTCAAGCCCAAACCAGAATGGAAAATGAGGATAAAACATGTAAGGTTTGGTCTGCTTTTTTTTAGTTTTCCTGGGTTGGTTGATTTGTCTTTGTTTCAACAGTTAAACGAAAACCTAGCTTCCTCACAGAGCCTTGTTCTGCTAGACAGGTGGGTTTCAAGTACTAAAATGTTGCCTTACTGCATCATCATGAAAACAAATGGACAGGTGGTGAGTTTCAGAATTCCTAGGAATTGGGGGGTGACCTGAATGGTGGTCACAGGACGTTCTGCCCTCTAAGCTCAATTAAATAAATAAAACCCCAAACGGTTGCAACACAAGCCAACCCAGAAGCCTATGATTTGAGCAGGAGCATGTCAATGCTATATTCTGCAATGCTCCTCCACCCACTTCTATTCCTTCTGGCTTCCTCCCCCTTTACCATTTCTTTCCCACTATGAAATAGCATGTGTTTTATCATGCACAGCACCACAAGGTAGTTGAGTTAGGAAGGGACCTCAGAAGTCTTGAGTCCAACCTTCTGCTCAAGGTGGGGCCAACTGACATCAGACCAAATTGCTCAGGGCTTTATCCAGTCAGGTCTTGAAATCCTCCAAGGATGGAGGCTGTACAACCTCCCTGGGCATATTCTTCTGGTTGGCTGTCCCCACGGTGAAAAAGTTCTTCTTTATATCCTGTCTAATCTCTCTTTCAATTTGTTGTCTCTCATACTCCTGATAATGCACTGCTGTGAGAGAGCTTCTTAGTAACATCTTCATAAAAGCAATCTCTTCTCCAGGCTATACGCTGTGTTTTCTAACACTGTCCCTCTGATCCTTCTCACTTTCTTGTCCACAGTATCTTCTTTCCTGACAGGGATCCAGTGTTCTATTAGAATAGGGATCCTCTATGCTTCTCCCTTTTCCCTTTCACCTTAATGAAATCATCTAAATATTTTTAGAGAAAACTGCTACCCAAGGAAGCCTAAATTTTTAACTATAAAGTCCTGTTTTAAAAATAAATTTGTTAGACTTTGGGTTTTTTTAAATCTCCTTTATATTATTTGTGATTTATATTACTTTGAATTAAATCTTATGGTAATTCTTCTTTGTTATAACATGAGCTCAGGGTTTACCACATTCAGTAATGTCCAAACATTGTGGTTATCTCTTGAAGAAAATGATGGGGAGTAGATGCATGCTCTGACAGCTGTTACAGAATTGATACAGTAAAATTGTGCACTTAGGTTCATCTTGAACTTTCAATATGGCAAATATTCTAAAACAAAAAATGTAGAGACAGCACTGAAGCACATCCAACATTTCTAAGGCATGTTCAATACTAGACCAAAGTCTTCCATTAATCTAAAATTGTTAAGCTGCTCTTTCTTGAAAACAAGTTTGAATCCATCTTCACATAACAACAGATCCATCAGCTCTCTCCCTCTGCTTTTTGCCAAGGAACTGTCTGGCAAAGTGTCATCTTTTAGCCAAGTTGGGCCCCTGATGTAGGACTCATTTGTTAGGCTGTTGGGAAGTTTCCAGTAACACTTCTGTTAAGTGACATTTAATGATTGTGTCCCATTTCATTGCCTGGCAGTGAAAATGAGTTTAAGCCCCACTATTGTGCTTTCATAGACTGTTTAAATTTAAAACTGTTACCAAACCAGTTTTCAGAGTGAGAGCTGTATGTTTTTCAGACAGTGCCATGTGCCAAGTACTGTGATGAGAAAACTTGACTGTTTTTCCCAGTTTTGCTAAAACATGTCCAGATTCCACAACTGCTGTTTGCAATGTGTAGAAGCTCGTGCAGTGTTTCCAGTAGTGCACCCCTTAAGCTCTCCTGAGCTGGCAGCCTGGCACGAGAAGGTAGTGGCTGGATGAGAAGTGGTGAAAGCATATATGTGCTAGAAGTTGAGCAACATGAGGATATTGTTACTTCCATGTAAACCTTTCATCTAAAAATGTACTTTCTTTTAAAAAAACCCTTTCATCTAGGAACCATTCATCGGGGGTTTTTCATGTCTTTTTATTAGAGAAAGACAGTATTAAGCCAATTCCTCTGTTTCTTCACCAGAAACAGGAATTAATGGGTTTTTTGCCAGAGAAAACATGCATCTTGCCACATGATGCTGAGAATCCTCATGCTTGTACAGCTTTTCTGCCAGCATTTCTAACGAAATTGGTGGATAGTCTCTGAGGCTATGGGAGTAGCAAGAATATTTTCACACTACTTTTCCTGAGCTGGCTGAATTCAGTGCACTATGGAAAGGACTTGCAGCAAAAAAAAAGGGAGCAGAACATTTGAATCGCTAAGGATCTATACAGTCAACATCAGTATCTACCATCATAGCAACTGGCAAGCTTGGTTCATAAGGACCCACCATAAATAATAAAAAAGAGTGTATTTGAAAAGAGTTATAAAGAAAGAAATTATACTGAGGTTTCTCACTGACTTTTCAAAGACTAAGGCTTTTATTTAGAAGTTAATAAATTAGATAGGGGGGAACAACTTCTCAAGGTTGTACAAGAAAAGGAAGGTACAAAGGTAAATACCAAGTATTTTATGGCTAAAAGGCTAAAAGGGCTGCAGAAATTATGTAATTACAACCTTAGATCAAATATGGTAATATTTTTTTGTAAAAGTTAAAAAATATTTCTGATAGTGCAACACCCATCTGGGGGGTTTTTCATGAGATTTTACAGAAACAGAAAAAAATGCCCAATAGTTTAATGACATCAGGGAAGAAAAGGGACTAAGGGTTAAAATATTAATGAATTCTTTGTAGGACCCCTTAGGAGGAATTTAAGTGGTTTATACAAGGTCATGTAGCAGGAAGAAGCAGAGCAGGACCAGAACTTATATATCCTATCTTCTATCTGTTACCAGTTCCCTCTAGGACAACACAAATTAGGGAAGATAAATGAGTACCCTTTGGTCATGGTATTTTTTAAGACTTTAAGATATTTTATATTCTCTTAAATTTTGTGGTGATCTTAAGGAATCAATTTTATTCAAGGGATGAATTTCCTCTCTAGTATGCAGCACTAAGACTAAATGCCATTTTAGCATATTTTTAGTACTTGATATCATCATAGCCATGGTAGCTGGTTGCTATTTACATGTATTAAAGCAAATGGTATCAACGGGCCACATGGGAACACAAAGTATAATGGCAACTGCTATTATCAGAAAATGAGGCTCAAGCTGTCTGTGGTCACTTTGTGTTTGACCATCTAACCCTTACTACTCATGCTCTGTTAACTACCAGGAAAGTAACAATGCTCAGCAGAATGAGCCCTGCTGAGAATCCTATTCAGGCCACAGTCTTGCAACTCTGCTGGGCTTCACACAATACCTATCCCTGTGCCAAGAATGAGGAAACAAAGCGATGTGGAAAGAAGTCGTGGTCACCAGATCCTGCCTCCCAGAAGAAATAAGGTTCTTGTGAGGCACAGAAATGTTTTGACCATGAAGTGGATGTTGTCATCACTGTCTGCAAATGTGAAAGATGAAAATAATTTCAAATGTTCTTGGTGTCCCTCAAAATGCCTTTAATAACCCTTTTCTTCATTTCAATTTTTGTACTGCTGAAAGCTTTCTCTTAGTTGAAGGCAAAGAGGAAAATTACACAATGGTTTGGGTTGGTTTTGTTTTTTTTTTTGCATGTACTCTGTCTTATATTTTTCTATAAATAGGGCAGTACTTTTCTGAGTCAATTCACTGGGTAATAGCCCATGGTTTACCTACAAAGGCAAAATAGATGGCCATTAGCAATAAATGACTCATGTATTATAAAACAGCCCCATTAAAAGGAACCATCCCCGCTGTCTCATGCAGTAGGATGATGAAACAATATTTTCAGTGAATTAGCTGAATTTTGCAATGTGGAGCAAGCCTTGCACAGCCCACCCACACTGCTAGCTCAGTCTGGCAGTTTGTTCATCTTTGTACTGGAACCTTTCACAGCTACAACTTTCCTAGTACAGAGCAGCCAGTATTCTTCTCATTGCACCTTTGACCACAGGGATGACCAGCAGCTGCAGATCTCTCAAAGCCAGAACAAACAGAACAGTAGAGTCGACTGCAAAGACATCTGGAGTTTCAGTCATGAAACTCCAAAACTGCGAATCAAATCTTCTTCTTCAGGAACTGAGCCTGAAATTGTTTGGCAGTTCAGCATAGCAGAGACCACATGCTATGTCCTGTGGTCCTTTCAGGAGTATTTCAAAGTAATTGCTATCCTGAGCAAATATCCCAAAAATATTAGAAGAATCTAAACCTGCTGATCTTCCACAAGGAGAAATATGTAGTATGAGGGACTGCAGGCTCTAGGATCCCTGAACAGGAACATCATGGAAACCTTGAAAATACTTGCAGAAAGTTCTGAATGGAAACAGTGCTGCTGAGACTTCCTCAGGATTTCAGTATCGCTCAAATAGGATCAAGAAGGGCAGACTTCAAATAGTTTCTTAAGGAAAAAATGCTACACTCTGTGGCACTTGCCATCACAGAGCACTTCACATCACAATCATGAATTCAAATATGGTTTAACAGGTTACACTAGGATACAGACAGAGCAAGCTTAAAATTATTTTTTTCTGGCTCTGTTCTGAACTGCAGTGTTACATAGAAAATTACTTTCTTTCCAGTTCTGCCCTTACACTCTTTTCTATTTTATTTTCCTCAAATCTTCATTTCTGCCTCTGAACAACATCCATTTTAACTAATTGGTTCAGTGGGTTTTTTTATATGGCCAGAGAATAAAATGGCTGTGGCTGAAAAAGGCTGAAGTAGGCTTGAAGTAATAGGGAGAGAGAGTTGATTAAGTGGTAAGAACACAAAACTGGAATTTGGGAGGGCTTGATTTAATTGTTAGCTCTCCCACAAATTTTCTGTATGGTCCTAAGCACATCACATAATTCTTCTGTATTTCACTACCCTGCCCATGTAATGGGGACAATTCTCCTTTAATGCTCCTGTGGTTTATGAAGCAATGTGCATTCTAATGATCCTTATAGTGAGTGGAGTCATGGTAATTTCAGAAGTAAAACATTTTAAGCAGTATCAGCAACTTGCTGATGAATATGATAGTTGCTTTAGAGTGGCTGGAGGACAGAAGTATTGAAAAATAGGGAGATACACTTTTGTATTCCTGCCAGTTTTTGTGCTATTCCATCAGGTGAAGAAATTGCAACAGGTTTTAGGTGTTTCGGAGGGTTTTTTTGTTTTTGGGGGGTTTTTTGGGGTTGGTGTTTTGTTAGGGGTTTTTTTGTGAGTTTCTTTAGCATCATAATCACCATACTGTGAGATTTTACAGCTATTTTTAAGCTAGGTGTAAAACAGTTTTTGCATCCCAGCATTTTCCTGTGGGAGTGAGGGGTAAAGCCAGTTACTTGCTGGACTTCAGTCTCTGGTATCTGCAGAGCACAGACGTGTTGGTCCTTCCCACTTTATCCCACCTTACTTTATTAATGGTCTTACTATGATCAGTGGTCTCTGGGATGGGTAGAAGGGGTGTGAGCAGAAACAGACTGGAAAATAATGATCAGGCTGGTTTTTAAAGTGTTCATACTAAAAGCTTTAAGAGAGAATCTGAGAGTCTGTCCCCCATAGTATTCGCATTTATAGCAATTAAGCTTTTTGCTACTCTGTGACTCACTGGAGTGACAGGATTAGTTGGGATTTAGTGATTAAGATATATTTAGTGATTTAGATTCTCAAGTTCACTGAGAAATTGCCCATCATAAGCTATTCACTGGAAATCTTGACAATAATGTGGGGAGGCTCACATAAAGGAAGAAATGAGCCAAATTAAGTTACACCTTCTGGTACAAACACAGCCTAGAAATTCCCTAGTTCAGCCACCTCCATTAGCATCCTTCTGTCACAGGTATTAGCTGTGGAAACTGCCCTTGACTGCAGAGAAATTTGGGCATCTTGCCCAAATTTCTGTGGGTTTTTTCCCTTTTATAAGTGACTTCCTTGTCAGTTTTCGTGCAGAAGGTAGAGGCTATAGCTTTTGCCCATTTTCTTCCAAATATGTACCCAGGTGGTGGCAGAGAAGAGTGATGTTATCTAATCTCTTACAGAAATAGAAAAAGATTATGATCATAGCAGGTAGCACCCATTGTTTGGTGCTACTGGGGGAGAAGCCACCATTTAGTACTGTCTATCCCTGTGTCACAAAGGAAAACAAAAAATGGACATTAGATGAATAATCCCATCAGCACCTATTAAAATTCATGGTTAGCCTTTGTGAGCTGAGGTACTTATCTCAGTACATCTCACCGAGGTGCAGCTTTTCAGCAGTCATGATTTCCGAGGCACACATGACTAAATGGTAAAAAAACCTGTAGGAGGGGGAGGGGAAAGGTAGGTCATGTAATTAGATGAAAATAGGTTGCATGACTGGGATTTGCCTTGTGATGAAATACTCATTGCTGCCAATTTATTCAAATTGGGGAGGGAGAGAGGAGCAAGGGATGTAACTGTATTGTCCTTTCTTCAGGCTATTTCTTGTTTCTCATTGTCTCTCGACCTCAAATATCTCATTCTACAAAAAAATTTCACAGGCTCCTGCTGCTGCTTCTGTTGCTGTGAGAAGCACTGCTTTTTAAAGTAAATTACTGATAGACTGTGCTGGAAATGTCATCAGAACTACATATGGCCATTACGATAAGTTACTTGCTTCCTTTTGAGTTTTCCTCCTTTGGAAGAAGAATTTTATTTAGGTGTACTGCAAATTTCCAGTGTAACTACCTTTGAATTTCAAAATCACTTCAAACCAGTACATGGTGCATGCATGATATCTGTATTTGGCCCAACTTGCACTAGTTTAATGTTAATTGTAGAGCAGCTTTCTCTCAAATTATGCAAAATTGTTGGCAGAGATCAAGTCTTCTATCTTTGTAAGGCAATTCCTCAATATTTACAGGAAAGCCTTCAGACACTGTAGTTAAATTAGTGCTAATCCATCACTTCAAATGAATAGTTTCGTAAGCAGAACCTGATGTGGAGGAGGCATTTCAACTAAGACCTGAATCCTCTCATTGTGTAAGGAAGGCAAAAAGAATACTGAATAGCTTCCCAGTGACTACATGAATGGGAATCCTAGAAACAACAGGATATGTTAGTGTAATTAAAGACAACATCATAATACATAGGTACCAAAAGCCCAAATCACAAAGTACAAGCAGTCTTTTTCCTGGGATTTGAGGGATTTTTTCTGGGATTCAGACTTTACAATCTGAATAAACTGTGCTCTTCGGAGGAGCAGCAACAGAGCTGCATTACTTTAAAACATGCAGCTCCATCAAAATCAGAACACTGTTAGGCTATTTTCTTCCAAAACAAAATCATGCAAAATGGAAAAAGGCTTTTGATAGTCTTGCAACATTTCTAGCTAGAGAAAAGCCAGAATTTTATACGCTCACAAGTGTTCTTGCACAGATATTCTTGTATAGAGTTGTCATTGATCTTTGAATCTTGGAGGTATGTATTTTATTACTATTATAATCATCATTTAAAGCACATTATGTGTCATACTACTTGGCAGTGGTCCTGGTATCATGAGGGTTCTGTATATGCTTTACTTCTAGTATATGTCTGCATCTCCCCAAACTAGGGGCACTGAGTACACAGACAGACCTCCTTCTGTGCCCTAGATATGTTGTACTTACCTATAGGGGATGGCAGTGTAAAGGCAGCCTGGCTCCCCAGACGCTGCACTTCTGCCCCATAGGTTGACAGGACATGTCTGGGATGTAAGGCTGCTTTATTTCCCTCCCACTGTTTCTGTGAACCCCATAGAAGAACTTGATTTCAAGTACATTTGACACGTACCTAAAACTACTAAAATGCTTTGACACATTCTTGACTTTAAAAAGTGCTAAAAATGTGAAAAAGATCTTACTGTTATGATTTGACACCAACAGGATTTAATTTCAAGCTACCTATCTCATATTTTTTCAATAAAAGACATACTGAAAGAATCCCATAACTGTCTGCTACCACTTTCCTGTTGTTTCTATATCCTACTATCGTGGTGTAAATTTTCTCTCTTTACTTCTTCTAACACTTCACTTCATAAACTGGAAAGCAGCATGACACTGCCTTTTTTCTTTTTGTGACGCTGCCTAATTCCTTTTCATGACACTACATCCCGATATTACTGGTTTTTTCCTTCCAGGTTAACAAGAGAGGCTGGAAATATATTTTAATGGCAGATTTTATTTTCCTGCAATTCATCTTTTTCATGGTGGCTGGGTAATTTAATTCGTTGTTGACCTAGTTCCAGTTACAAAAATTCAGACTATTCATTATCACAGAAGCTTCATCTTTTGGCCCTTAAAATAATTAGGCTATTAAAAAAAATATGCTATAGATTATTAGTAAATGTTACAATATTTTTCTTATTGAGTTCCTTCCTTCATATGAAAACATTTTCTCTTTACACAGCCTTGATGATGATTCCTTTTTAATTGTAAGGTGTAATTACCACCAGCAAGGGTGACACTCAAATTTAGTCACGGACTAGTATTTGATCAGCACAGCACACGATGTGGCTGTTGCAGACACCGTGGCTTCATTGCATGAATGTTTCCCTCCAGCGATATTGAGGCAGAAGCAGCCGCTGTAATTAGAGGTTTGAAACCCATGTTGTGTAATTGGTTCTGCTACACTGCACAGAATGAGTGACCCTTTTTCAAAGTGGAAGAAGACAGAAAAGCAGGTTAAAAAGCAGGTTATCTGAGTGAGTCTTGCTAGCTCCCTGCTGGTCCTGCCATCCCCTCTAGGTGACTGATTCTTGCTTGCTTCCTTACTCTCACTTTGGCAATCTTGGGAGGAGCAATCAGTTCTCTCAAAGTGTTTTGGAAATTTTTTCTGACTTCTGACAGGTTTTGGGGAGGAGCTGAATCTGACTGACCTTGGGGAAGAGGTTGCAGCTGTGAGGGTCATGACTATGACTTCTTTTGGTTCCACCTAGAATGGGAATTTGTCCTAGTTCCATCAATGAATGAATCATTTCCTGGACAGCTAAGTCAACATAAACCTCTGGTGTAGGTAAGGAAAATACAATTGTTGTTAATGATAATTTCCAGTGGCCTTAAGATAAGTTCAACTTTTTTTTTTTTTACTACACTTTAGGTTTGGGTGCAGGTCCAAGGTTTTGCTGCTTAGCCAGATGCTCGATGGAATATTGGACAAATTCCCAAAGTGTCTCCAGGAGGTTTCTAGGGTGGAAAGTTCCACAGAGCAACATTCCTGGAGCTGCTCTGTGATTGATGCTGAAGTCTGTAATAACATGTTCACTATAAATATTTCTGCTGTTTTCCATTCTAAGCATGGATTTAAAAACAGACCATGGAGACTTCTGTGCCATCCATACCTACCGGACTCCTTTGCCATTTGGTTTCCATCTGCCATAGGGAATTTTATGAGTGAAGGAGAGATGCAGCTACATTTAATAGTGAAGCTAGCTCAGCTTCGGAGAAAGCAAAAGGGCCCAGGGGAATGGGAGGAATAAAACTGAAAACATTACAGCCACAGCTTTTCGATTTGAATGAGGGAGAAACTCCTCATGGGCCTTATTTGTAAGAGTCATTTAGGGATATCCTCTATGCAGTCCAGAATCCTTACCTGCTACTAAGCAATTATGCAATATGTTAGTTGAGATTTCAGGCATTTTATAGAATCAGTTGTTTCTAGAAGACTGATAATCAGAGCTAAGGGCCTCCTCTGTTGTGTTTTCAAGCCTTTGTGTTTTATCCCGGGTCCAACAGTGGTTTTGTAGTCTCAACTAATGGGTCTGTATTCTTACCAGAGTCTGCATTTTTTAATATAAAAACTTCTGTCCCTTGTGGCTATGGAGAAAGAAATATTTTAAAAGATTGAAGCCTCAGAAACTGAAAGAAAAAATATAAAAATCCTCACCTTCACCAGATTGTTTGTTTTTATTAACTATTCATTGTACTCAAATATTTCAGGGTCAGTAATATTGTCCACTACAGTGTACACAGATACTAGTTGTTTATATCCATAAAACAGCATTAAATCAATCTCTTAGCCAGCAAAACAGATATTGCGAAGATTAAGAGGTTATTAAGATGTTTTGCAACCAATCCTAACCCCAAAGTCTTTGTGGGAGTTCCTCTACTTGGAGGATCTGAGGAAGATAAAAGCCATGCACAAAGGATGATTTCTTAGTTATTTGCAAGCGAAAAATGGTGCTTCCAATCTATGAAAAATATTGTACAGAATCAAAATGAGTTCTTGGTAATATGTTGCCACATAAAACTGAGGAGATGTCCTCTCCCTTCTTGTCCATTAGTAAAATCCAGGTAAGTGTGAGGTCACAGATCACAGATTATAGTCCTGTGGTCCATGTTTTTTCTGCACATTTGGTACTTTAAGATGCATCAGAGACAGTGCAAGGAAGAAATAAGTTAGAAGAAAACATGGAGTCTGGAGGCAGAGGGAGTGAGCTCTGGGCGCAGCTTGATGGTTTCTAGGAACTGGAGGAAGACAGAGCAAAAAGCTAGAGACAATCTTATTCAAGGAAGAGGCCAGATGTAACAGTGCCCCTCATAGTGTTTAGTCAAGTTTTGTGTACATCCCCAGTCTTGGTTTTGGCAGTAATTATTATTTTCACTTTTCTTCCTTCACTGATCTCCACTGTTCCTTCAACAGGGAGAAAATGGGAGGAGTGTGGGCTGATGATTTGAGAGAAGAGAGTAGTGAGAACTCCAATGAAAAGAAAATTACACATAGTGTCCGAGAATGCTGATAAGCAGAAACCCAAAGAAGCATCCAGATTTTTATTTCAAAGCAAACCTTGACCTTTGCACAGCAGCACTTTCTAGGCTGCTGCTTAAAAAACCTTTTACGCGCCTTGTCGTTCCTCGGGTTTTTCCTATTCCCTCCCTGATTACACTAAAGAAATAACATCCACTCCGCAGTCCCGACCCTGGGGACGGGGAGCCATCCCCAGCCGCATGGAGCGGCACCTGCGGGGACAGACGCGTGTGACCCGCCCAGGCCCCGCACGGGCGGGCGGTGCCACCTGCTGGTCCCGAGGGTTCCGCCCGGTGCCTGCCCCTGACGGGGAACCTGATGGAATTACACAATATCCTCAGCTGGGATATTCTCAGAAGGTGGGTCCCTGTGGGATCCTGGGGGTCCCTCAGAAGGGACCCACAAGGTTCATCAAGTCCCACCCGTGGCGCTGCACAGGACCATTGCCAAGAGTCACATCGTGCGCCTGAGAGTATTGTGCAAACACTTGAACGCTGTCAGGCTTGGTTCTGTGACCACTTCACTGGGGAGCCTGTTCCAGTGCCACCCTCTGGGTAAAGAACCTTTTTCTGATATTCAGCCTAAACCTCCCCTGATGCAATTTCAGGCTATTCCCTCAGGTCCTGTCACTGGTCACCACAGAGAACAGATTCCTCTTTCCTTCCTGAGGAAGTTGTAACTGCAATGAGGTGTCCCCTCAGTCTCCTCTTCTCCAGGCTGAACAAACCAGGTGACCTCTTCTACTCCCCATATGGCTTCCTCTCAAGGCCCTTCAACATCTTTGTAACCCTCCTTCGGATGCTCTTTAATAGCTTTATATCTTTCTTATATTGTGGTACCAAACCCATAGTTCTCAAGCAGTCATTGACTGTTTTCAGGTGACTTCCATACTTAGATCCTAATTAGTTATTTTTAAGCTAAAATGTCCTAGTTTCAGTTTCAGCCTTCACCTGGTGCATCTTGTTATTTATTCCTCTGAAGGAGATTATTAATTCTTTCAAAAAAGCAAAATTCCAGTGTGTCGTGAAAAAAAAAAATTACAGAGTAAGAAGCACAACCAGAGCTCTTAATATATACTACGGATATGAAATCATTTTAGGACCAATGAGAAAGTGTTCATTAGAAATAACCTTTCTTCTCTGCAGTAGGTATTAGGTATGTAATGAAATATAAGGGCACTCTGCCTCCGGGCCCATTAAGTAGCTTTTGATGGTGCTACATCAGCACTTGCTTTGTTTTAGTGATGTGTTGTTTTTTAACGAGGCCCTGGCATGCTGCCATTAACTTGGGTTTATGCCTCTTTGCTGCTTTCATAGCCACATGCCAGATGGTTTCAGCATTATATTCTTCCTCTGTTATGAAATCTGATCATGGTGCTCTAAATTACCTTCGTTCCACATGCTGTATATTTTGTTATGTATCACAATGCACTCAGCTTAAACCAAACCTAGAAAATCTTGCATATTGTAGGCAGCATGTAGCACTGGTCAATGGGGCTGTTACTGTCTTTGGAAGCATCAAGTACCGCTGGATTTGTAGGACAGGGTAGAGCAACTGCTTTGAAAAAGTCAAACACTTAGTGCATGATCAAATGGTGAACTAGCCTGGGAGGTGGGGAGATAGTGCAGCTGTTTCTGCTACCACAGCCCTTAGGTGCTGCCTCTTCTGCTGAGAGCTTTTGTAAAAACAAGCAAACAAAACTCCTGTTGGTGAGCCTGTGATGAGCCTGATGTGGTGAGCAGGGAAATGTTGCTGCTCAGTAACGTCAAATGCGGAGCTCTATTCTTCATTCTCTTTCTCATTTGGGCAAATTAACTTCCTCTACAACACTCATCCTTGGCAGATGGGATAACACTTCTCGTTCTGCTCTGATTAACTTCATACCCACTTCTAAATGTGTAACTGGATTTAAGAACTCTGGAAATGAGTGAGGCACGGCAGTGTGAAGACAGGAACTATGAGGGAACTACTTCTCTTATACAACCAGAAAAGAGTAGGACTGTAAGAAGGTGTTAGCGGCATATATCTAGGAGACAGGGATTTTTTTGTGAAACAGCAATCTTGAAAAAAGATGAATATATATATATCAGAAGCTAATTTGTGGTTGTGACTGAATGATGCAGTAAAATGCAGTCCCATGAGCATAGCAAAAATGACAACAAGACAGAGAACAGCAGCAGCAGGAAGCAGTAATGCTGGTGTCCACAGCTTGTGTAGACAAGAGGTTACAACCAACACAAGGGGTCGCACATTCCTCTACAGTTTAAGCTCATTGCATACAAAAAGGTCCCCTCCATTCCTCATTCCAGGAGAAAATAATTAAACTGGCAGGCTGAGAACATACATGTCTCAGGCTGCAAGTTCCATAAAAATAATTTTTTTTCTATTTTAGTTAAAAAAAAAAAAAAAGAACTATTTTAAACATTTTCCAAAGTTTACAAATGGGGTGTTGTTGTAGGAGAACCCCAAATCCTGACACCTAAATGAATTGTGCAGTCTCCTCTTTAGGCTTACATGGTTTAGAGTTCATATCTCATGTAGGAAATTAAGCAGTCTGAATTTTAAAAAAAGTTAGTGAGTCACCCATTTGCTTATTCTATAAGATATCAGGAAAAACTGATCTATATGCCAGTCTTATTTCTGACAGCTGTTTTGCATTTGTGCAAAAGTCCTCTACCACACTTCCCTCTGTGTTTTAGAAAATATTTGTGTTACCTGCAGTAGGAACTTATACAAGACTGCTGCTTTTTGTTTTTCAAGTGTTCTGGAAACAGTTTAGTTTCAATTTGTCTCCAGCACCATTAAGACTGAATTTGTTCTTTTTTACATTTCTAGAAACTTCTGAAAAGAAGAATTTAGCTTTGTGCGGCAGAATTGATATGAACTATTACCATACAGGTACAAAGATCGTTTGCCAGTTTATTTGTTTTGTAAGTATTTGCATTTGAATGTAGCTAGTCAGTCTATAGGTGTATGCCAGCTAGTAGTGATCTTTGGGCCAACACAACTCACTAGAGGGAGCCCAGGCACAGTTTCTGAGCTGAGCAAGGAGCTACTACACCTCACCCTATTAATTTGCCTTGTGTTTTGATGGCAAATCTCTCCAGCCGATTAACTTACAGTTCCTGTGTAGGCAACTACATAGCCTGCATTATATAAAGCTTTCAATTGCAGATAATTTGCAAATCAATACTAAACAGGGCAGGTCTCTACTTAGTTTTTTAGTGCTTGTAGGTATTACCACAATTCTTTCTTCCAGACTATAAAATGGGTCAGAAGAGGTTTGTTTCACCTCCTGTCTGCCTCTTCCCTCCTAGTGCATTCTTTCCCCTCATTAGGTCCTCAGATCCACATACTGACACCCTTCTGCTCTATAGAAGGGTTCTACTCCTACAGACTGCCGTATCTCCCTCAGACTCTCTACTGTCGTCTATGACACACCTCATTCAGAGCCCAGCCTTTCACCTCTGCCCCCAACCTAATCCACTCACCAACCTGCAACAGGTTAGGTTCCACCAATATCCTGTGCTTTATCTTTTGTTTTCCCTTATCTTTCCTTGCTCCACTGTGTGAGCTGCAAGTGTAGAATCAGGCACCACCTGGGTTGCTGCTGGAGGCATTCTGAGAGGAGTGGTTGAATGCACTATGTACAGCAACGAGGTTCTGTTGACTTGCCATAATTGCTGTTGTGAAAGTGTTTATCTAATGTTTCAGAAGTGATTAAGGAGTAAAGACCTTCCTCAATGCACTTGCCTTGTGGTCAGGTATTATCTGCAATCAGGCAGTCCTCCCCACATCATGAAGTCGCCGCTCACGTGGAGGCATTTGTTCTCGTTCAAGCACGAGGCAGACTTGGGATGTGCTGCTGCCACCATATTAGCTCATCTTTTCTTTAGAAAGAAAGTTTGTCTGACACACCTTCAGGAGCCTTTTTGCTGGAGAACACTGAAATACTAATATGAGTTAGAAAAATCATCCAAAACATTTAGGGCAGTCTTAGGCACTCTGATAAAGGGGAGGTGCTACAGGAGGAGGTCAGAAAAGATCAAATTGGGGCCTTTTATGCTTATCACCCTGCACATGTTCAGTGATATCGTGAAAGTGGTTAATAAGGTCAATTCATTATTTCATATGAGTTGAGCAAGCTTCAGTAGGTGACAAATAAGACATTGTTACTCAAGGAAAGCATTAAATAGCTGATTATCAGTCCAGGTTAGACACCCTGATGATATCCCAGAAATTCAGAAAAGGGGGAGGTAATTGTCTGTTAAGTAATTGTAATTGTGTTGTTAAGTGTGACTCTGTCCTCAGTGAGTCACAACTGATGCAGACCTTGCAAAGACTTACCTGGTGTGTTGAAAGTGTCTCAAGAACACAGCAAAATGTGCTGCACTGCAGATATGCCCCATGTTGTAGAACTACTTTGCTCTTTAGTATTTCTCAAATTTCAGTTACTGACCCTGCATGTTGCTGAGCAGGCCAGTTCTACTAAATGAGGGGAATTTGCTGTCTCTGCATTACATTCTGTGTTTTTGTTCTTTCCATCCTCACAGTAAATGTTACATGGATTGTAACATTTCAGCTCAGTTCAGGATTAAACTCAGTCGTGAGGCAAGGCAGTGGTCTGAAAGTTAAACTTTTGCTTTCTACAGAATGAACACAAGGATATTGTTGGTCATTTTTGTGGCAATTCTCAGAAAACCTCCTTGATGAGATGTATTTGTGAGCAGAAGATTTCAAAAAATGGGCCCCATTCCAACATTACAGACAACAAAGATCTGCTTGGATCTTTGCTATGAGGAAGATGGAAGACATCTTGCCTTTGTCCACGTTACAGACAGATCTGAGTTCAATTGCAGCTGTCCTGTGAGAAGCTCAGTTAGGAGCTGTTGAATAGCTACACAGAAGGAGCAGCTTTGAAGTGGGGCTTCTCATCCTAATTTCAGCATAGAAATACCTTTGCAGGGTGTGGTAGCAGAGAGCACAGGACATCTGGCATTCTGCTCTCACCCCTAAAACTCTGGAGCAATTCTCCTCCACAAAACATCCACACAGAGCAAAGGTATATGCACTAAACTAAACTCTCTTCTCCCACTTTCTTTCACAGGAACAGGAAAGAGGAAAAAAAAGCTCTACCACTGCACCATTTCTTCTCCCCTTAGCAGTGATTCCCTTCCCCTCAATCTCTGACAGTTCATGAGGTTGTAGCGTTGTGGTGGTGCAACATCAGCCCCCTTACCCCTCTCTGCCACTTTATGATCTCAGGAACCCTTATTAGGCCTCAGCCTTGATTAATGGTTCGTGGGCAGCTGGCTCCCCTTGAGTTTATCAGAAACAGTCTGCTCCCAGGAACTTCTGTTGCCTACCGAGCTCCTGTTTTCTAGCAAATAGCCTTGAAAACCTTTTTTCGTCTGAATAACAGCTGGAGTGGCACTATATTGTTATTAGACTTTTCAAGGAAAATTCCTGTAACTTTCAGGCTGGATTGTGGCAGGATGGAAATTTACTGATGACCAGGGTCAATCATCTTGCAACCCTATAAACAGTGCCCTAAGTGAGATCCTTTGAGCTCTTCTGGTCTGCAGTGGGATGCACTAGCATCACCCTCTGAGTGGGGCATCTCTAGAGCTGGATAACTCTCAAGTTTGCAATATGCAGAGGACCACAGAAGACAGGCCCTGGGATGATACTCCCCACTCCTTAAAGTTCAATCCTTTTGAAAGATGCAAAGGTACCCAACATGAATACTTCACTGAACTCAAGGGGAATTTTTCACAGGTATACCTTTGTACATAATTCTTTGTGTGTGTGTCTGTGTGAACTGATTTAAATATGCACTATGAATCTTCCCACCTTAAATTCATAGTTAAATTAGATTAATAATTAATTATGAATTAATTAATTATTGTTGCGCTTATAGCAAATCCTATTGGATAATTTTGTTAAATGTTAAATGTTAAATGTCAAAGATTGTGCTAAATTCTTTAGACATAAACCATTGATCAAGTCAGAAGCTGAGTTTGGCAAGGAGATTCCCTCTGAACCTTGTGACTCAACATAAGCATCTCCTTTACCCTTTGGCACCCTTACCCTTTCCCATCCTCCAGTCTCCATGTAAATCATGCCAGACTTGGCACTAATCTGATTTGCCTTTGTGTGCCTTATCTATGTGATTGGTGGTAAAGTGAACCTTGCCATTGAACTTCATCATGCTTTTGCAAATTTATATGAAACTTTCTTTTGCTGATACCTTTGCCAGTGATTCTGCAAATGAGCCAGACCACTTGTTCACGACAAACATTAGTGAGAGAGGGTGGCTTCAGGGGAAGTTATGACCGCACAAAGGTTTTAAAACTGCTGTAGGATTAGATGAAATAACTATGTGCTCTGCTTGCAAAATGAGAGAGATATTTGCACTCAGCTGCTACAGCTTCTGGGATGAAGATCAGAGTTTTGTGAAGGACCATCCTTCCTAGCCCTTAACATAAAGGAAACAGGTGCAATGGATAGCTGGCCTCACACCAGAGCTTTTCAAGATAGTACTGGGAAAAAATAAGTCTTTGGAGGTCAAAAGATGGAATATATTACCATTTCAAAGACAGCTACAAGGCTTTTGAGAACAGTAATACCTGTGTACAGGTGTGATTTATAAATGTGACAAAAATAAATGGTTGCGATTCTGCCAATGTGTAAAGTGGATAATCTGATAGTCTTTCCTTGTCTGTGAACAGACAGTATATAACCTGAGGGAAGAAAAGTACTTGTGAATATGCTGTATGAACACTGACAGACCATTCAGATGCACTTTACAGAGGCACCTGGGTGCAGGATCAGGCCTTGACTGACTCCCAAGAAGTTCTGTAGGCAACAAAAGTCAATAGAGTACAGAGAATAATGTTGAGGAACTGAATGTTTTTGTCTGCAAACAGTTTTAGCTAATTAGAGCATACAGATATTTTTCCTTTATAATGACCTTGCTTAAGTAAGATACAAGGAATATTTCAAGGACTGTTAGACTCTGCTATTATATTCACAACATACTTGAGGGAGAGGTAGCCAGACAATTTTACAAATCAGTCTAGTAGTGAAGACTGCAGACACTAAAGAACAGGTGATCTACCTAGCCATCCGCTTACTCTTGCTGCAGCATCTGGCTTCCTCAGTTAATACTCTGGTGCTTTGTTCCAAAATTACGTGGCCAGTTTCAGATGTCCTGTCCATCAGCACCCATCAACTGGTCTTGTTCTCCTGCCAGCTCCTCCCTTGCTGGGAGCAATGGGCTATGCTGGTCACTCTGTCAGCCACTGTCAGTTTGCTCAGGTGGGCACTTCTTTTTGTGTTCCAAGTCCTTCATCCTCCATCCCTAAAAGTTACATCCTCAGGTATTTTCAAAGTGTTACGACACCTCTGTAGCTATTTTCAGTTTAATAATATATATCTTAAACTTTGGTATACCTGGAAGGTGTATCCATTCCTATTCCTGGATAATTCATTATTTCCTATATGATTTTCATGAAATTGCCTTCAATTTGCCAGTCTATTCATTGTAGCAGAGTGGCTGAACTGGAATGCAATGTTTTAAATGACACTTTTAAATGGAGATAGGTTTTTATATCCTTCTATGCAATCTGATGCTCTACATGGCTAATGTCTCCCACATTTTTCATCCCCTGGGGAAAACATTTATCTTTTTTTCTTTTAGCATAGTGTATTCCTGGTTTTAACTTCTCCAGTATAGATTAGTTTGCATTTTCTTACCATTTTCACTTTTAATTTCTTACTTGTCTTTAAATTATTTCTCTGCAACTATAGGAGAAAGTTTCAAATCTCTATTGTCATCAAAATGACTTCTGAGCTGAGAGGTCGGGCAGAGCCCTGCAGTACCCAGCAAGAATACTTTGGCATTTAATTCTTTATATCTTCATTTACTGTACAGCCACTTTTTATTATAGAGCATTCTAATGCAACATTGGTTATTACTCAATGTCATCAGAGAAAACGTGTTCTTCCTCTGGATTTTCTTGTTTGGCCTCCCTAAACTGACAAAACTGTACATTTATCAGTCTTGCATTTCAAGACCAGTGTGAGAAGTGACAACTGCAGTAAGTGTTGAAGCCTGAATTCCAGTGGCAATCAAAAGCTTTGACCTCTGCTGTACTTCTAAGGGTTAATGGTGCCTTCCTTTCTTTATTCCAGAAATTGTATAAAGTTGTGAATGAATGGAAATGTGCATAGAGCTTA
The DNA here is from genome assembly GCA_013397135.1 of Pachyramphus minor. Lineage (NCBI taxonomy): Eukaryota > Metazoa > Chordata > Aves > Passeriformes > Tyrannidae > Pachyramphus > Pachyramphus minor. Next base: position 275 of record VYXB01000715.1, on the reverse strand, counting down.
TTAAAAAATAAAAGGATAGGGTCTCCAAGTGTCATAGGCTGCCATCAGTTGTTTTGCATCTCCCAATTTAAAAATAAAGTAAATAGGTGGAAATAACTTTGTTCATTTATTATTATTATTATTATTAATTGGCTGAATATATATTTGGTTGAATTCTATATGTGCACAATATACATATTCCATACGTGTATGTATATATATCAATTAAGATGGTGCTGCACTTAGCTCACAACAGCTCCAGACAACATTACGGGCTTGGGGCAGAGTGGCTGGAA
>VYXB01000709.1:0-12183 GCA_013397135.1 Pachyramphus minor | reverse complement strand
GGTTTCTGATGCTATATTGAGTATTACAGTTCAACTGTGCAGTAGGACTTGGTCTCAGAGTTATGTGAACACAGCAATGCTAGTGTAAGTATTGAATCCACTCACATGATAAGAGCTGGATTAACAAAGTAATCTGCAAGGAATGCACAAATATCTGCGTAGTTTCGTTTAAAAATGTGTTGTGAGTGTTTTATCTTCTGCACACAGCTTTGAAATGCATTTCTTCATTTTCCCTTGTGCATTTCTGAAGCCTCAACCAGCTGATAAGTATGATGTGCCTACATTGTTAAAAAATTACTGCTCAAAAAATGTGCACCGTATATTTACAGCCTCTGGACATCCATACAGTGAACAGAATTGCTAGAGCCATGTGGCAACAACTCTAGAAACATATTTTGAGGGTGAAAAATGAAAACTTTAAAGCTCCATATACAGCAGGTCTCAGTAATTTTATGGGCATCAAAGCATGAAGGATTACTTACATTTCATTTTCAAAGATTTGTATCTAAATGCCCAAGATGACATCTAAATATCTCAAAGGTCAGGTTTCATTTTAGTTCCCCAAAGAATAATTATTGCACCCATTTTTTCATGGCCTTTCATAGGATTTGAGTGAATTCTTTTTAAGAGAACCAGGCAATTTTCATTTTGATTGAGTGTCTGGACTGAAAACTCTACAACCACCAAAAGCTGCCTTCAAAATAAACATTATGTCACAGTTTTTGCCTGAAAAGGAATGCCATTTGAATGGCTCTTTGTCTGTGGCTCTCAATTATGCTTCTAGCATGAAGCGGAAATTCATTAATATGAAAATAACAGAAAAGATAGTGAAGACATTTATGATTAGCATTCTAAGGTCTGCTGTTTTGTTTGGGTGTGATGCAAATACGAAGGGATTTTTGCAGAAATAATCACTGTAAATATGTCTCTTGCAGATAAGCCAAAGATTTATGGGTTTTACTTCTATTTCGGTGATCTTCTATTTAAATATTCTCTTTCTGCTGCAATTTATGTAAGTCCTAAGTGGAAACTGCCATTGCACACCATTAAACCAAAATTATACTGCAGAGAAATAAATAATCCACAATGAATTATAGCAAATGTGGGGTATCCTATATATGCATCACAAACAACTGATTATGTCATTCTCCAGTGCACAGTGTCAAGAAATCCCCTTCCAGAGTAATTTTTAACATTAAACTATGTAGCTGTTGTTTTATCTTCTCTGCTTAAATGAGTTCCTGCAGGACAGCCAAAGGAAGTGGTGAACCACCCCCACGGAAGACTTCATATTTGGTTTAAAGGATACTTTTACACAAGCTTGCTGTGGTTGTTTCAGCAGCTGCTGCTAATATTTTACCCTGCTAATATTTTACTTCTTTTGAAGTGGAAAAAAAAAATAATCCTGCAAGTGACAAACTATTAGTGGTCTTGCAGGTACCAAAAGTTAGGCATCAGGTTTGATAGAATTTCTGTTCAAAAGGAAGTAATATAGGCAATTATTTGATATTTTCCAAGCTACTGATGTGATATTGCTATACAAAACCTGGTAAAAAAATCCTATGTGTTTCCTGTTGAAGTGTATTTCTAGGTGAAAGGTTCTATGTTGCTGCACTGTGGAAGTGTGCATTGTATTGTGTCATGGCCTTTCCTGGTGAATAATCTCCAAGGGCTTTCACTACTGGAACTTCTAATTTAATTTGAGAGAGCAAGGTACTCTTGGACTGTGGTTGCTGTCAGCCTAATAAATTGCAAAAATAATACTGTCATGTACCAGCATGTGATGCTTGTCGTCTTGGTTCAGAAGAGCTGTGGCTTGATGAGAACTGTGTGAGCAATTTTTTGTTTCTCACTATTGCTCTTTCAGTACTCTGTACAGTTTGTTTATTCAGGCTGATGGAAAATATTCATAAATTTGGATCAAATTTGCTGAACAGCTTTGGTCACAGTGCACGTTTCCTTTGTTAAAAATTCTTCCAAACCTCAGACCACAGAATGATGCAACACTAGTTGTAAGTCAAATGAGCAACTCTGAGGCTAAAAGATATTGACATCAATGAGTCTCACTTGAGTAGGTGGGAAGTGCTGTTTTCCTGTATGATGAGATGGTTCTTTTTTTGAAGCCCCACTCACAATCTCACATCCACTGTGAACAATGCCTCTGAGCTGTGATTGTCCCAAAAGAATAATGTAATCAATGGAAAGTCCAATCCCTTAAAGATACTTTTAGTAGCAGGAAGATACAGTAAATATCTGAGGTATACAGCAAGTGACAATAATACAGGTAAGAGACTATCACTTGGGAAGAGTCTCACAGTGTCCTTCTCCTACAGGCTGAGACTTACTCCAGTAGTCTAATTCTGATTCTGCCAGTTTCACCTCTTTGGTAGAGCCCACCCTGGGATCACTGAGATCAGTGTTAGACAATGGAAAATTCTGATGTGACACAGAGCCTCCAGTGAGCAAACACTCACCACACATGGATGGGCCTGACCTCAAGGCACCAAATCGCCTGATACTCCACAACTGGAATTTAGCAGCCCTTCCACTGGGTGTCAGCAAATGTAAACTGCCTGAGGACTGGAGCCACTTGCAGCTATTTGTAGTTCAGCTCTAATAGTAGAATATTTTCAGTTTCTTAGCAAATCCTGTTCACACTGGCTAGGGCTCAGAATTTAAAATAACCATTACCATTTAAATTTACCATTACCTAGACTGTGAAGTGAGTGGTCAAGGGAGCACAGCACATATTTTTCAAGAACCTGCTGTGACCTCATGTTTGCAGACCAAGTCAGACTACCCAACTGTTATGATCAAGTCATATTTTACCTTTTGCATAATTTTATATACAAAATATGTTCAGATAAACTGTAAAGATTCCAATCTAGAATTTAAAAATTGTTTCTTTGGTATCTTTATACATATTTAGAGCCAATTTCTCTCTATTCATTGAACTCCAGAACCTTGCCAAATACCTTGCTTAGCTGTTAATGCTGCTACTGTTAGGCATGTGAGAGGTAATGTGTGAATCTGTCCCATTCAAAGCCTACAATTTTGGAAATGTGGTAAACAAGTAAAAAACACAGTGATAGCTGTTATGCTGCTAATGCTTGGAAGTGAATTTATAAGCTATCAATACCTGTGCAGTGCAATCCCTTGCAGCATCAATCTTAACACCATCTGGCACGAAAGCTGTATCTGCTCACTGACATAAACTGAGGATCCTAAAACTAACCATAGCCTTAAAATTTACCTGGTTACTTTTGCCAGCCCTAAGTGGTCTGCTGACATAAAAAATTTGCTACCTTGAACCTGAAGCTTAATTGTCTCGTTTAAGCTGGTGTTGACTTTCACTTTTGTCACAATCCTTGCCAGTTCTTAGCTTAATCTTAACCTATTTGTGTAGACAAAATAGTAACCCAAATCACTGGAGAAGTCAACTGATTCCTTGGCAACTCAACTTCAACTCTGATTATGAAATACTACTGTAGCTCTTCCGATTGGAATGTGGGCTCATAGAGTAGACTGACCTATCTCTGCCTAGTGAGGACATCAGAGAATGGTGCTTATTAATTTTTTCTTTATTTATGGCTACAATTACTCTTAAATGCCCAATCTAGGCCCAACCTCAGCCTTTGCTCAAGGTCTGTCTCACTTAGCAGAGGCAGTTTCAGATATTACCACATATCTGTCTCTCTACTTCATTCCTTTTCTGGATGTTACTTTCATAACTGAAGCGACAAAGTGAAATGTATCCTCACCTCTTTCTAGCCCGGTCTATTAACACTTTATGGTACTTAAAAAAAAAAAAATCAGACTGTAAAGTATGATAGCTGAAGTTCAGAAATGCTTTTTGCTCTATCGAGGCCTGCTATATAAATCTGCTCCTTTAAAATACCAGCTGTGGAGCATGTAAGAGGGGATATGTTCAGAGTAACAACCAAGCCGTGACTTAGAAATCAGTATAATATATCCTTATTTTGCATCAAGGACATCTATCTAGGGAAGGCTATAAAACAATTATCAAGAAGTTAATTAACATCTATGTTTACAGTACACTGATTTCTGCAGATAGGCAAGCTGTGGGAGACTGGTAATTGGCAATAGGTATGATCTTATTCAGTGATTTCATTAGTTTTCCAGAAAGGGGAACAAGCACCACATTAAGGAAATATGCAGATTTTTTCTAAGCCAGGAGGAGTTGTGAGCTTTTTAAAAATAGCTCAAAAATACCACAAAGGAACCTAGAAGGAATAAAAACCTCAAAATACATACTGGTGTTTCAACTAATAAAAAAATGCTCACTACATTTTAAGATGAGTTTGAGGCATGAGAATGTGAGGAACTTAGGAGGAAGTACAGCTGCAAAACATGGCTTCAGCTATTAAGCATCATACAAGGAATACGTTTTCAAAGACATAATTATGTCAAGTCATAGTACTGGACTTTCCTAGTACTTACAACCAAAATCACTTTTCATGTCATAGACATTGAAGAGGAGTCTTCAAAATACGTGGTTCAGCTGCCATGTAGGCAGAATTTACTGCAGAAGAAAGAGGCAGAAGTAATTTTTTAACATGGTCACACAGATGCAAGCTGTAGACTTGCCTTAACACTTGGCAAAACAGTTGTATCAGTAAGAACATTCAATACAATTTTATGGTCATTTAATCCACAAAATAAAGCAAGAAGATAATGTGTTATGTAAGACCACTTTTATCTCCTTCTTGATAACGTCTGGAACATTCTGCTCAATGTTTATTACTGGAATATTAGAAATAAACTTACTTCCAGAAGACATCTGAAGTGATAAAGCCATTATAAGGAAAAGTTTATGAGGTAAGAGAAAGGGTTAAGCTAGCAAATTTGGCAAACTGCTGATAAATGCAATGGAAGTTGCCGAAACCATGAAAGAAATAGGTAGCAGCTAACACATAATATGGAAAAAATAAGGTTGGAATCAGTTGAAATTGAGCACTTTGTCTTTTGCACAGATAAATGTCTAAGGTTAATGGATGAAATGTAGAAATAAAGCCTAACTGGTAATATTTCTTTTAGCTGTAGAAAAGGCAAGTGATCCAAATCCTTGTATTTAAAGCTCTGAAGGCTGGTTAAAAAAACATTTCTCCCCTGATTCGCCAGCTGACAGACCTGTCCTGAGAGATGGTAGGTTTACTATTTATAGACTTACTGTATCAGTCTTACAGTTCCTAATTATATGATGTGTCCCACATATATGATCTATGATCCCCATTAGTGTTTTCATCTCATGTGACTCTTTTCAGCTCAGTTAAAATATCTTCTGTTCAGCCTTAAAGACCTGAGTCTGTTCTGAAGATTTCTGCTTTGCGTAAAAAATCTAAGAGTATGTTTAACCCTTCCTTTTTGGGTCACTTTTCTCAAATGGCTTTACCGGTGTGCAAGAAAACTCTGTACGCAAGATGTGTATGCGTTTTGAAAGTATGAGGCATGGATAACACATGCAAAAGAGAACTAGGATTTCCTGGTGACCAGGCAAAGCATTATTTGCTCACTATCCTGATAAAAAACTTCTACAGTGACAGGTTTGGTATGTGTCTTCTTTATATGTGCCTTTTAGCAGTGACTAAACGATAGGAAAAAAAGAGAGGAAAATGTCATGTAGGAAGAAAATGGAGATGAAGAACTGATAGTTTCAACAGACTTAGAAATTATTTTAAACAAATCCCTTTATTGCACTGTCTGACATCAACATCAACAATGTGGCAGATGCAGATTTTATAGTTACTGTGAAATTACCCAGTAAGAATAGGAGATTCCAGGAAATTCAAGGAAATTTGTTTATGTTTGTAGTTTTCCATTATTTTCGAAAAGTAGAGCAGCAGGAACAAGCTGAGGTTTAGCATATCTCACCTATCTGAATGCCAGTTCTTGTTCTAGCTGGGGCTGGCCTTCCAGCTATTTCTCATTTTTTATCGTTTCTGATGTTTCTGATCTAGGCTATGCTACAATGGTTACTTAGTGCTACAAATACCTTATTATTCTATTTAGAAATGTAAATTTATAATTTTTAAAAGATTTCGTGTCAGAAAATATATTAAAAACTGATGGATGCATCTGAGTTGAAGTCTCTTGAGGAAAAGAGAAGCAGAGCAAATGTTACAAATAAAAGAGGCTTTAAGGTTATCACATTTACTTCAGCATTAGGGCAGGATCATGTGTGCTGTTGAGGAATTGCTTTCCTCTGTGTCCAGACACCAGGCTGCTTCTGGCTCAGTTGTTTTTTAAATTCTCTCACTCTCAAAGTTCTTTTTCAGTTTCACTTTTGTTCTACAACCCATTTCTTACTGAGACCGAAATGCAATATCTCACTAAATTCCCCTTTAGCTTGGATGCCTAATTCTCAATCCTGGTCTGCACTGCAACTCTGTATAATATTTTTTTGTTGTTAAGTATATTGGTGAGTAGCTAGAATACAGCTGAACCAGAAGAGAGTGAGAACCAGCATCACCAGCTGCAACAGCAGAAAGAAAAAACCCTCTACAAAATAGGTCTCTCACACTGCTTAATCCCTATAATTTCCCCTAATAGCACAATGTTTCATAAGCAGCAATTTAAGCCTCTCGTAAATAAATACTGATTCTACACCTGCTGCTTAGGTAACCTTTGTGTTAGGTTGTGAGGAACATTGGTTCTTAACTTATGTCTTTTTTTTCAGTCTTTTTATACTAGGGTGGGATCACCTATATGCTGAAATCCCAGCTTATGTTTCTCTACATTTTAGTTCTATACATAAAAATAGGATTCCTGAAATATGTGTTATAGATGGAACTAAAAGAATATCTCTAGAATATTTCATAAATGTCAAAGATGAGAAGCAGCAGAAGACATAGGGGGTATCCAATAGAATCTCATCTTTCTTTCACAATTATGAAGCAGAATTTTCCAAAATGCAAATGTCTTTATTTGAATTGTCTAAAAATTTAAGCACCAAGTATATAATACTGTATCCTCACTTTTGTTTGAAATGTCTTCTACGAACATCTGAAACAAAAGCAATAAAAGCAACATTTGTTGGCAAGCTGAACATCTAATTATATTTTCAGAAGAAAATAAGTACTTTTGGCATTTTACACTGAACCTCAAATCCTGTCTTCACAAGAGACTACAATTTTTAAAACAAAATATCAAAGGCAGTTTTTGTCTCTAACTGACATTTGTATTATTCTGGAAAGTGTCATGGGTCATTCCACTAAAATTTCTTTTCTTGAACTCCAATATGACAATTTGATTTTAGTTGCATTTTTTCCACTGTTGGTTAATAAATGACATAATTCTATAGATACACCTACTGACTTCAGGATATTTAATTAATTATGAAGTAAAAGATTTACCCTATTCTCCAAATTTTGCACATGCAGAAAACTGTGATAATTAATCCCTCTGAAGTGAGAAGCAACAGATGACAACAACACACAGAAGAAACTGTTTTTAAATCATGGCCTTTAGCTGGATAGAAACTCATGTCCTACAGTTTGAATGTCAGCATAAAAATTCCCTAAAAATAGGTAAGTTCCATAATTTCTTTTGTGCAAGAGAGAACAAATTTTTGGAAGAATGATGATGATAGATAAGTTTCCTCCAGGTCTGAAAAAATATTGGTCAGCTGGATGGATGGTGGTTCTGTACAGGGTAAGATCTTAAAAAACATCTTTTGCCAAAGTGAGATACAGTTGTGAAAGAAATAAAGTGTAATGTTTCTTTCTAGTCAGCAGTGTTCTTAACTTAAAATCAGGGACCCAGTCTCTCCTAGAGATTTTGCTTATAAGTAAACTTTAGGGAGAACAGCTTTATATTATTCTGTATTTATTTCAGTGGAAATAGGAAGGTTTTGTGCAGGGTTTCCATGCAAACAGGATCCATACTTATGACTTAATAAGTCAGTGAAACAATGCAGGTTTTTTAATCTGGGGTACTCAAATAATTTGGATTTTTTACCCCTCTGGTAAAAGGAAAAATTTCTACACTCCACTGATCTAAGAAAGTCAAAAGGAAGAACAGAACATATATGAAATTATTTTATAAAACTCAAAAATAAAAATAAATACACAAGGTGATGTAAGTGTCTGTGACCTTCTTATCAGGCAATTTCTTGGACTTGGACACTTCGAAGAAATACGACTTCACATCTACTTCAGTCCCATTTATAATGATTATTATAATAAACTTTTGGAATTAATAGAGTTTCCTCATATCTTATCTTTTTCCTATGATTTTTCCCCTAGGTAATGGAAAAGAAAGAATATAAAAAAACCCAAACAGACTCAAAATTTAAACAGAGGGATCAAAACATTTTGTTATGAAGAAAAAAAAAAAGACACTTTCAAAACTGAAAGGCTGTAACAAACTTTCATATAGATATGTTTACATATGTCTGCAAGTGGAACTGTTTTATGTCTGTAGAGCTAAAAATGAACCTCATTGTCAGGATGTAATCCCTTAGACAACTGGTTCTTCTGATGACCAGATGCCAAGTGTCATCTGTTTGTCACTGTCCTGACCTGTATGTCATATTTTTACATACAAAATTTTTATTTATACATCAGTCACTACCATTGTCCCACAAATGACACAGGAGGGGAGGGGAGGGAAAGGGAGGGGAGGGGACAGAACATGAGCCAGCAGTATGCCCAAGTGGCCAAGAAGGCCAAGGGCATCTTGTCTTTTATCAGCAATAGGGTGGCCAGGAGGACCAGGGAAGTGTCCATCCCATGTACTCAGCACTGATGAGGCTGCATTTCCAATCCTAGGTTCAGTTTTGGGCTCCTCACAAAGAGAAAGACATTGTCCTTGTAAGGAGGGTGCTGTCTACGACCTGCTGGTGCCCTGAAGTCCTCCCCTGGACATTCCTTCTGCCTGTAGCTGAGCACTTAAGGGAAGCGACCAGCAAAGAACTCGTTCCTCCTCTGCATAGAGCTGCTTTGTACCTGGATGAGGGAGCAGATGCTGGAGGACATGTTTCCTTCACCACGCCAAGGAGAAGCTGAAGAGTAATCAGGGTCCCAGTCTCCTAGGCACCCTCTGCTCCAGCCCCCACCTGGCCAGGGAGAAAACACCCTCTGGTTCCAGATACTGTTAAGTTTAGCTTGGCACTCTTAGAATCTGTTGAGACCCTGCTGTCTCATAGTGCTGCTCCCCCAGCTGTAAGGTTTTGGGTTTCAGGAGGAGTGTCAGCAAAGCATTCTGGGAAATGTAGTTCCCAGGATTTCACCGCACATGCTCAATAGAGTGCTTTCTTATGGTTAGGGGAGTCGTGTTGTGACCTGTAAGGATTTAAATGGGTTATATAAGCCCTTGTTCACTCTCCATAAAAAAATTCTGTTACACACCATATTGGTGCAACTGGTCCATGCGGACTTATTATATTAATACAAATGCTACATATGGCGCCTGAACAGGGACTTGCTCTGAATCAGGGAAAAATACAGCGTCAGGAACCAGCCTATATTAAAGCTGATGGACACTTGCTGGAAAAAAGCTAAAACGCCAGGTACCAGAGTGAAAAAAACCCTCTGATGGGTGTTTTGCGGGAAGAATTGCAGATGAGTTCGAAAAATAAGTGCGCATAATTAACCAGAGATGGTAGGAAGTTTTCCTATGCTTGAGGAGTGAAGTTCTCAAGAACAAAAAAGAAAAAAGCTGTGTCTGGATCCAAGGTGAGAAGCCTAAAAATGGCAAATTCTAATTCACGTGAATTGGGGGAATATGCAAAAGCCTTTACTTTATACTAAAGACACACTTGAGTGAAATTAAGAAAGATAAAGTAACTGAACTTTTGAAATGGATAAAAGTAATTTTACTAGGCTTTCTGCTAGCTGGAATCCTGAGTGAAACTTCTCAGAAAAAAATTGGAGAAACAGCTAAAGAAAAAGCAAAAATAAAGACTATGGACGCTTTAAAAAACTCACAAAAGAACTCAAATGCATTCACGAAGAAAGACTTTAAACCTGCTGCTTTCACCATGGATGCTAAAAGGCATAGAAATAAGCCCAAAACCATACAAGGAAAAAGGGGGGAAGCACTGAGAAAATGAAAAAAAGGACCCAGATTTTATCTTACTATGCCAAATTATCGTGGACTCATGGACCGTAGCGAGCAGGAGCAAGGCACGGATTGCAGGGTTGTAGGAGAGAGACATTTATTAAATTCCCAAGCCACTGCAAAGTTGCTACCACGTGGAAACCGCAACGTGGCATGGACGCTGCCATATTGCCCATGCTGAGAGCAGGAAGTGATAGCTTCTCTTCCTGTCCCTCAACCATCTTGTCCCCACCATGTGGCAGAAGACAGCCCGTCTCTTCTGGTCCCGTGGCCATCTTGGGAAGACACAGGGAGAAGATAACAGTTTACCCCCCCGAAGGAAAATGAGAAGCCACGCGGAGCAGAGACAGAAACTTATCCCTGCCCCCACTGCCTCTGTGCTGTTAAAGGTGTCTGCTATGCCCGTGATACCCTGTCTGGACAGAGCTGGTAGCCCGTGAAAGAGACGCGTGCTGCGGCATTATCTGCAGCGGCAGCGCAGAGCCAGGAAAGCCAGGGAAGGGGCGGCGTCAGGAGTGGGGGGCGTGCAGAGCGGGGGCAACTTCTCCACCCACGGTGAGGAATAGCTGGGCAGAGGTGGAGCCACTGCTCCCCACCACTTGGGTGTGGGACAGCCAAGTTGCGAGGCCGAGGAGGTAGAAGCGCATGCTGGGACTGCGGGGCGCACAGGCAACAACGAGGAACTGGCCACGGCAGGGCAGGACGCAGCACGGGTCGGCCCTGTGGGGGCGTGTAGAACCACACGCAAATGGTGGCAACAGCCATGGGGCCTGCTGCGGTGGGACAAAGTATCCATGTCGGAGCGGCGGACCGCATGAGTGATGGCCACGACCGCAAGAACCAGTGTGCTCAGGCGGGGCATGCATGCGGGGCGGCGCGGCGCGGGATTGCACTGGGCCAGAGCGCGCTGGGGCTGGGACCGGCGCCGGCCACGCCCCTTCTTGCTCCAGCCCATTGCCTGCGTCTGCAGAAGCGGCTGAGAACAAGTGGAAAAGCAGGGTGAGCTGCAAGGCTCATGAAGAAATGCTGGGGGGAAGGAAGGCAGGAGCTGAAAGCTCCTCCAGATTACAAGAAGACAATAATTAACAACACAATGCTAATGTAAATCCAGTCACCACTACGACCCATTCAATCCACAGTGTAAATGGGGAAGAAATAAGCCATGTAACTCAGCAGCTGGATTTAAGCTGTTGCAATCCAAACTTACCTGCCTAATTTGTTTGCATTTTGTTACATTTTTAGCTCTACAAGTTTATAGCACAGTGTAAAATGAAACAGCCTCCCGCTCCCTGAAATCTCCCCTCAGAACCCAGCCTGAGACCTGTAAGTAACAGGTGTTCTTCTGCAATACATAACTCTAATAAGTTTAATTTTTCCAGACTGGACAAAAACATATTCTCCATAAGGCATTAGACTGAGTTGCTAAAAACTGTGGTGAACAAGTTCTCACCAAAATATTTTTCCTGAAAAAACTGCCTTTAGTTTATAAAATGTTGCTAAGAGAAGAAAATTTCATAAATGCCTTTCTTGATTATTTTTTAAAATTTCTAACTCAATAATATTTTTTATGGTTAAAAAAAATTAATAATGAACAAGGTGCAAGTTTTTATGTAATCTTCTATAGAGACAGGCAAGACATTTTAAGGTGTCTGTTATCTAAAAAACCTTGAGTGAAAGCATGAACCTTTAGACAGTTTGAATTGCTAAGGATAAAATTACTAAACATTGTTTAAGATTAATAAGTTCTTAAATGCAACTGCATAAGTGTGATGGTTTGGTCCAGGTCCTTTTCCTGGTAACCAGGTTGTAACCAAGGAAGTGACCATGCTCCCAGTATTCCATACAATTTTTACATAACTCGGGGTATAAATAAGAAGGAGGGAGAAGCCTTCGCTCTCTTCCCTTCCGGTGGATCCGAAGACGCAGGTTCTCTGCTGCCGGCTCTGCCCATGTGGAGGAGTGAGGCCTGGTGCGGCCTTGTGGGCCTTGGGAGGCAGAGGTTGCTGGCGGGCGGTTGGCACTATTCGGCTACCTCAAGGGAAGTCGTGAGATTTTACTTGGTTAATAGTTCTTTGTGGGTTTTTGAGAGTGTATATCTGTTTG
>VYXB01000707.1:19029-33640 GCA_013397135.1 Pachyramphus minor | reverse complement strand
GGGGGGGGTGTGACACCCCCGGGGGTCGGGGGCACCCCAGGGACCCCCCCCAGAGTGGGTGCTGGGTCTCCCCTGGTCTCACTCCGCCTGCACCCGCTGGTTCCTCTTCGCTCCAAATCACCCCCTCTGGCTCCAAGGGCACCCCGACACCCAAATCTCCGGCCTCACACATCCCCAGGGAGCTTCCCGCTCCTTGGAAGCATCGGGGAGCACAGTCCAAAGGCTCAGGCAGGGAGGATTCTGGGAGAATTCGGGAAAATTCAAGACGCCGGGCACCACGAGGGTCATCAGCTCCAGGATCCCGGCCCCACTCCCTGCTGCATCCAGACATTTTGGGTGGGGGCTGGTTGGATTTAGCAGCACCTTTTCCCTCTCAACACGAGGTGCAGGAGGTGAGTGTGTGTTCTGTTTGGATTGGGAAGCTCCAAGAGGAGGAGGAGGAGGAGGAGGCAGGCCTGAATGAGAATCTCCCTGTGCAATAAACTCTCCACCTTCAGGCCTTGGCCCTGCAGATGTTGGGACAGATGTTTGTGTCTGGCACCTCCACATGAGGAGGTTGGTGCCCACCCCAAGTCTGGCAGCTCCCAGCTTTCCTGGTTTCCCACTTTTCGCTCTTTACCAAGTGCTGTTTCCCCCTCTTCAGGTCACAGAACTTGGAATTTTGTCCCCCCCAAAGCTGAGGTTTTTCTGCCTCATGTGGATTGGGAGCTGCAAAGCAGAGCTGCTTCCGCAGAGCCCTGTTTCCTTGGATTTGATCCCAAAACATGTGCTTGAGGCCACTCCCCAGCTGCAGAGAACATTCCTACGGTTGGTGATGCAGCCCCAACACTTAAATCCCGTTCTGGATTGTCTGTCCCACAGCCCAAGTGCCCCACTCTGCCCAGGCCATGCAGGACCATCCATGGAGTGAGAATCTCTCCTGATCCAACACATCCCTTGTGCCGCAGGGAATGGGGGTGTCCATCCCTCGCCGCTGGTGAGGACATGGAGCCGAGGGTGAACCACAGCCACCACCTCCTCCTCCTCCTCCTCCTCTTCCTCCTCAGACAAAGGCTTTGCCTCTGGAACACGAGGACATGGAACAACACCAACGTTTGTATTCAGCGGTGCAGGCCTGGGAAAGGCAGCGGATGGACTGGACATGGCTGGATGCGGGATAGACCCCGGAGGCTCTGCTCCCACAAAAAACCCCTCCTGCTCCCCTCCTTCCCTAGAGCAGCCTCCCACATGGGTAAAATTAGTGTCTCCTAAGAGTGCAGAAAAAGCAGCAGCCAAATACCCATTCTTGCCCTAAAAGGAGCATTTTTAGGAAAACCGGGAATGTTAAAAATGAAAATGAAAAACTTTCGGTGGTGCTTTATTTAAACACGCCCGGTTGGGTTACGGCGAGGCACGATTCCTCCTCTTTAATATTTAACCAATATTTATTTTAATTTTAATTTTTAAATTATGCTCTTATTTGCATTGGGAGCCACGACTTGAGGAGGCATCTCCCCCTTCCCAAGGGAGGGCGGGCACGGAGCGTGGCCGGGAGTCGGGATGTGTTTTGTCCACCTCGGCGCTTGCAGCGACGCCGGTGCCTTACCTCGTCCCCCACAACAAGCAGGGTAATTATCTCCCTTCTCCTGATAATTATCGTAATTAATCCAGCATAATGAACTCTCCCAGTTGCGCTGCTCCTTCAAAATGCACGCAGTGCTGGCTGGTTTTCCTTTGATTGAAGGAAATTGGGAGACGGCGGCAGCGGCGCCCTCGGGAAGAGCGGCACTCCAGCAAGGACCAAAAGGATTGTGAGAGACAAAAGGCAACTTGTGCGGTGCCACCGGGATTTATTGAGGCCTTTCCCTGATAAGAGACGGAAATTACGGATGGATCAGTGCCCAGAGGTACTTGAGGAAGAGGTGGGAGATGGGACTGAGATGCAAAGGGAGAAGGTGGATCTCGGCAGGGAAGTTGCCATTGCCCCCGTGCCATGTGTTACCTCTTGCTGGGTTTATTTCCAGTTTTTCCTTCAGGAATCCTGGAAGAAGCAGTTGGTAAGGTCAAGGGCTCTGCTGGGCTGGGAGCATTCCCAGGAGCTTCCTCTCCAGCAAGAACAAACCACTGGAGNGGGGGGGGTGACACCCCCGGGGGTCGGGGGCACCCCAGGGACCCCCCCCAGAGTGGGTGCTGGGTCTCCCCTGGTCTCACTCCGCCTGCACCTGATGGTTCCTCTTTGCTCCAAATCACCCCCCCTGGCTCCAAGGGCACCCCAACACCCAAATCTCCGGCCTCACGCATCCCCAGGGAGCTTCCTACTCCTTGGAAGCATCGGGGAGCACAGTCCAAAGGCTCAGGCAGGGAGGATTCTGGGAGAATTCGGGAAAATTCAAGACGCCGGGCACCACGAGGGTCATCAGCTCCAGGATCCCGGCCCCACTCCCTGCTGCATCCAGACATTTTGGGTGGGGGCTGGTTGGATTTAGCAGCACCTTTTCCCTCTCAACACGAGGTGCAGGAGGTGAGTGTGTGTTCTGTTTGGATTGGGAAGCTCCAAGAGGAGGAGGAGGAGGAGGAGGCAGGCCTGAATGAGAATCTCCCTGTGCAATAAACTCTCCACCTTCAGGCCTTGGCCCTGCAGATGTTGGGACAGATGTTTGTGTCTGGCACCTCCACATGAGGAGGTTGGTGCCCACCTCAAGCCTGGCAGCTCCCAGCTTTCCTGGTTTCCCACTTTTCGCTCTTTACCAAGTGCTGTTTCCCCCTCTTCAGGTCACAGAACTTGGAATTTTGTCCCCCCCAAAGCTGAGGTTTTTCTGCCTCATGTGGATTGGGAGCTGCAAAGCAGAGCTGCTTCCGCAGAGCCCTGTTTCCTTGGATTTGATCCCAAAACATGTGCTTGAGGCCACTCCCCAGCTGCAGAGAACATTCCTACGGTTGGTGATGCAGCCCCAACACTTAAATCCCGTTCTGGATTGTCTGTCCCACAGCCCAAGTGTCCCACTCTGCCCAGGCCATGCAAGACCATCCATGGAGTGAGAATCTCTCCTGATCCTTGTGCCGCAGGGAATGTGGGTGTCCATCCCTCGCCGCTGGTGAGGACATGGAGCCGAGGGTGAACCACAGCCACCACCTCCTCCTCCTCCTCCTCTTCCTCCTCAGACAAAGGCTTTGCCTCTGGAACACGAGGACATGGAACAACACCAACGTTTGTATTCAGCGGTGCAGGCCTGGGAAAGGCAGCGGATGGACTGGACATGGCTGGATATGGGATGGACCCCAGAGGCTCTGCTCCCACAAAAAACCCCCTCCTGCTCCCCTCCTTCCCTAGAGCAGCCTCCCACATGGGTAAAATTAGTGTCTCCTAAGAGTGCAGAAAAAGCAGCAGCCAAATACCCATTCTTGCCCTAAAAGGAGCATTTTTAGGAAAACCGGGAATGTTAAAAATGAAAATGAAAAACTTTCGGTGGTGCTTTATTTAAACACGCCCGGTTGGGTTACGGCGAGGCACGATTCCTCCTCTTTAATATTTAACCAATATTTATTTTAATTTTAATTTTTAAATTATGCTCTTATTTGCATTGGGAGCCACGACTTGAGGAGGCATCTCCCCCTTCCCAAGGGAGGGCGGGCACGGAGCGTGGCCGGGAGTCGGGATGTGTTTTGTCCACCTCCGCGCTTGCAGCGACGCCGGTGCCTTACCTCGTCCCCCACAACAAGCAGGGTAATTATCTCCCTTCTCCTGATAATTATCGTAATTAATCCAGCATAATGAACTCTCCCAGTTGCGCTGCTCCTTCAAAATGCACGCAGTGCTGGCTGGTTTTCCTTTGATTGAAGGAAATTGGGAGACGGCGGCAGCGGCGCCCTCGGGAAGAGCGGCACTCCAGCAAGGACCAAAAGGATTGTGAGAGACAAAAGGCAACTTGTGCGGTGCCACCGGGATTTATTGAGGCCTTTCCCTGATAAGAGACGGAAATTACGGATGGATCAGTGCCCAGAGGTACTTGAGGAAGAGGTGGGAGATGGGACTGAGATGCAAAGGGAGAAGGTGGATCTCGGCAGGGAAGTTGCCATTGCCCCCGTGCCACGTGCTGCCTCTTGCTGGGTTTATTCCCAGTTTTTCCTTTAGGAATCCTGGAAGAAGCAGTTGGTAAGGTCAAGGGCTCTGCTGGGCTGGGAGCATTCCCAGGAGCTTCCTCTCCAGCAAGAACAAACCACTGGAGGAGGAGGAGGATGATGATGATGATGATGGTGATGATGGCAATTCATATTCCTGAAGTGGGGAATTATGCTGGAGAGAGGCTGAACATCCCCACAAAGCCTTCCAGGTAATCCCAGGACAGCGCTGCCAAGCACATCCCAAGGCCATGTTCAGTACCAGTTTGGGATCCACACCAGCATCCTGAGTTCCCATAAATTCCACGGAGCGCATCAGGAAAAACTCCTCTTTGCTCACTGAAGGACCTGCTTGGGAACCATCCAAATTCCCCCTTTTCCCCCACCCACGGAGCCTCCGGGCGGGAACAGGTGCTGGGAGCGGCGGCACCGCCGGGAATTACCACAATTACACCGGACAATATTGACTCAACTATTTGAAGAACTCCACAACCAAGTCCCTCCTAATTAGATTCAACATTTAATGGGGCTTCTTAATTCCAGGCAATATTTTCTGAGGCCTTAACGAGCCTAACACAGGAAGAACCATGAGTATGCAAAATTTTTGTCCCTTTAATATCTGATGCAGGGCCCAAGGATATCAGTCTTTTTAACATTGGAATGATATCCTCCAATCCTAGGATCTCAGGGGCTCCATCACAGACGAACTGCCTTCATCCACAGGAATTCCTGAGGATCCAGACAGTCGGGACACTGCTGGCATCCCTATTTTTGGCGTGTTCAGTCCCTATTTTAATGTTCCTCCCCACTCTGTAATTATTCAACGTGCCAATGAAGGTAACGAGCTGCTGGAATGGGTGGTTGGCACCACAAAGTAAAATAAACCCCTGGAAGTGCCTGAAGAGTGTGATGGAGAGGGGAATAAAGCCCCATTGTTGTCCTCCTCGGGCGTGGAGGAGGTGTCCTGCAGGGATGGAGGAGGTTATCCCAACGGGCATAACGAGCTCCCAAGAGGCAACTGGGGCAACATTTCATCTCCAGCTCCTCTGGTTTCGCGTGGCAGCTCAGGGAGAAGGAGGTGAGGAGGGAGATGCCCAGCGATGCCCATGCTCCAGACCGAGAGAGAAAGGAAGGAAAAAGCCTTCCTTGCCTCCCAGGGAAGTCCTGCCATGGACATTCTGTCCTGGCACGCAGCGGAGGTTTTACCTGGCTGACCAAAGTATTCGGGCTTCAGGTTCATTCAGGGAAAGAGTTTTTATGTTTAATGATCAGTTGCTGAAAACTGAAATGTCTTTGGTTTTACAATAAGAAAACAAACAGAAAAAACAGAACATGGAGCCTCCTCCCAAAACCCTCTGCTTTAAAAGCTCCCTGTTATTTCCTAACAAAACCCCCTGCTGCTGGAAACCTTCCAGCCTGGAGAGGGTGCTTCAATTCCCATAGGGAATTTGCTACTGAATGAGGGGGATAAAGTGACCCCACTGCAGCCCAAGGCGCAGCACATGCCCGTATAACCTTAAATGGGGACCCAGTTCCAAAAGGTTTAACACATCCCATAAAAAGGAAGGGATGTGGCCAGTCAAACCAGTCGTGGGGCCATCCCAGGGGATCCCAGGCTGTCAGGGACTCCTGATGCTCAGCCCGTGTCCAGGATGCACCTGGAGAATGGAGACAGGGGCTTGCAGGGTTTGGAGCCACCCAGAGCCCAGGATAATGGTAGGAGAGCCATTATCCTTACCTATGGAGGAAGGAGTTGGAAGGGGCGATGCCGGCGGGGCCGGTGTCGGAACACGGAGCGTGCCCGGGCTGGCCCGGCTTTGCCATCCCACCAGGAGGCTGCTTTGCCGAGGAGATCCATCCCCGACAGGCTCTCCTGGGCCCTGCCGGACATTTATAGCCCTGTGAGTCATTACCGGCCTTGTTTAAACCACTCATACCTGGCCAAGACCTTGAAAATAGCTCCATTTATCCCGAGCGGCTCCTCGCGCGTATAAATAGCAGAGCGAAGCTGCTCTGAGCTCGGGAATCCGGGCACCCGGCTCTGCTCGGAGCCACCCACTCCCTGGCACCCCCCGCGTCCCCTCCTGGCTGCCACGGGGGTGGATGGGGAGCCTGCTGCTCCCAGGGCACCCCTTTCTCCCCGGGTGCCCCATCCGCAGCCGGGAATGAGGTGTCCCTGGCAGAGCCACCGGCAAAACAGCCGGAGCGGAGCTTTCTGCTCCCGGGAAAACACGGGAGCTTGGGATCGGGCCCTGTCTGGGAGTCTGCGGTTCCATGACCACTAATAGCAGCCCAGGATCACCCCATAAATCTGCTCGGGGTCGGCACAAACCCGTTTCTGTGCCGCCAGTGCCCGCCCTGGGGTGAGGGATTGGTGGCACCGCGGTGACACCGGGACGCCCGCACCCCGCCACCCTCAGCCTGGCACAACCAGGATTTTGGGTCTGGAACGGGCACCCTGCCCCAGGGGCACCCGCCCCAGCGGCTCCCATCCCTAGAACTGCAGGTCGCTGCCACCTGCAAGGATATTGAAATCCCGTGCCACACTTTTCCAAGCTAAAAATCCGATTTCAAGCTGTGCTTTAGGATCCAGGAAAACCTGGAGTGCGGGATTGGCTTAACTTTTGGCAAATAAGTGTTCACCCAGCTCAGAAATCCTTTGTTTCTGCTAAAAAAGTAATCCTGGTGATTAAAAATCCCACCTCAGGGCGAGGACAGGCCTTTGGCACCTGCTCTTGGCTTTTGGGCTGCTAAACCCAGTGCCTTTAGCAGCTAAATCCAATGGCTTTGGGCAACTAAATCCAGTGGTTTTGGGCCACTGAACCCAGAGCTTTTGGGCTGCTAAATCCAGTGCTTTTCCAAGGAAGAACTGTCCTGCAGAGGGATGGAAAAGCTCCATGATGGAGGTGGCTCCGGCTCTCTCCAAACGTTTCTCCCCCCTCTCTCTGATCTCTCTTTTTTTTTTTTTTCCCTTTTTTTCCCCTCTCAGAGGAAACATTGCCCAAATCAACACATACCCAAGGAATGGTTTTACACGGATCGGAGGGCACTTTCTGCTGGAAAAACTTCCAATCAGCTGCATTCCCGAGCTGGGCTTATTTTTCACAGTTCTCTGAGTGCGTTTTGTTTTGGTGCCAGAGTAAAGAGCTGGAGGTACAGACTCCAGCCCAACTCGTACCACCAGCATCCTCATTGGATTTTGGGGACGAGAGGCCTCTGACCTACATTCCCAGCCTGGGAAGGAGCCGGGTTATCCCTCAGAATCCCACACCCGGCACCCTGGTTCTCCTCCCTCCCCGGGGAGCATCCCAGGCAGCGGGAAAACCACCCTCTCCCCCAAAAGCAGCCTCCGGGTGTTTTGCAGCCTCCAAATCCCCGCTCGGGAGGGTGGAACAACCTTAACCAGAGCTTTTTAAAGCTCTCCCACCTTTGCCTCCTCTCTTCCTCCGGGAAGGTGTCCCGGCGGCGGCAGAACAAGACGGCTACAGACGGCTGCTGGAAGCCGGCGGCGCGGAATACACTGGGAGGCCTTTTTTTCCTTGGAAAATATTTCCTCGCCGCAGGCTGCGGTGACAGCAAACATTCCTGCCGGGGCTGGCGTGGGGAGGCATCACCCTGCGGGATGGCTGGGGCGGCTCCTGCTGCCTCCCAGCCCTTCCCTCCGGAGGGTGCGATCCCGCTGCCTCTCCCGAGGGAGCAGGGCCCGAGCACACAAAGGCTTTTTATGCTTGGAGGGCTGGGGGTTGTTTTTCCAAAGGGGAGAAGGGAGAAGCTGCCGGGACCCCTGGGAGTATCCAGGGGAGCCCTCGCCGCTCCACGTGCCCTCGGCTCGCTGGGAAAAAAGGGAGGATTGTTAAAAACAACACGAGGGATCCGGAGCTGCCGGGGAGCAAAAGCAGCGCAGGGAAGTCGGGGCTGTGGTTGTAAATCAACAGAGTTGCTGCTATTTCCATCCGTTTGGGAGCAGGGACAGGGCCCCCCCACCCCAGCTGTGTGCCAAGGGGATTTCGGGAGCTGCCGCATGGAACACACGTGGGTTGGTTCCTCCTGTGGGCCTCCCCGGGCAATTCCAGCCCTACAGGGTCAAAGCCGTGGGGCAGGACCTCACAGCTGGTCCCGGAGGCACCTGAGAAACCCCAAGGTCTGCAGTGTTATTTTTCGCATGGGTCAAAGAATCCCAAAATGGTTTAGGTAGGAAAGGACCTTAGAGTCCATACAGTTCCACCCCAGGAGACACCTTCCACTATCCCAGGTTGCTCCAAACGCCATCCAACCTGGCCTTGGACACTTCCAGGGATGGGGCAGCCACAGCTTCTCTGGGCAACCTGTGCCAGGGCCTCACCACCCTCACAGCCAAGAATTTCTCCCTAGTATCCAATCTAAATCCACCTTTCTTCAGCTTAAAGCCATTCCCCCTGATCCTGTGACTCCGTGCCCTTGCCAAAAGTCCCAAATGATTATGGTTTGGGAGAGGAAATATCCCAAAACCCTGGGAGCTGTGCTGATGCCAATCCAAGGGGCTCAGCTGGATTGCAGCAGGAACTGCTGGTGTCCCTTCTCTTCCCCAGCAAGGGAGACCCATTCCCTGGGGCCATGCAATGATCCAGTCCCACCCAGCCACAATCCAACTGGGAAGCAGCGAGGGCACCGCTTATCTGCAGGAGCAGCCTCCCTGTCTCCAACCCCAACCCTTCCAGCCCCGTTTTCCAGCTGATTCAATCTCTGCAGAGGAGACAGAGCTTCCCGAGGTCTCCCATCAGAGTTAAATCCACTCTGGAGAGACACAGGAGCCCCACACACCTCATCAGCCCAGGTTCCACTTGGGAACCACGGGGGCTGCTCCTTATCTCTGGAGATACCAGCTGAGGATGTGCTGGGTGTGTCCTCATCCACCAGGATTTACCTGATGGGAGAACCTGGATGGTGGTTTTTGTGTTGGGGTTTGTAATTGAGGTTTATCCCAGCTTTTGCAGTGAGGGTATTGGAGCATCCCAGCTTTCCCTGTCAGCATCCCAACTGCCATGGTGAGAGTACAGGAACATCCCAACTTTCACTGCAACACACAACTTTCACTCCCCCCTCCCTTTCCCCCTCCACTTCCATCACAAAAGACCCCCTAACAGGATAACTTTCCCAATCCACAGAGGCCATCCTGCCTCTGGCCAAAGCATCCCTGCCCCCTGAGGCATCCCTGCAGCCCAGACCCCCACTCCACACCTTGCCACTGCAAAATAAGGCTTTTCCCAGCCAGCTGCTCCCATGAAGGGGGGGGAAGTTGGGATGAAGCCGCATGCGGTGCCCCCCTCACTGCCTTCCATCCCGGTCCGAATCCCTCCTCCCATTAACACCTCATCAGCTCCCGGGGCTCCCGGCAAACAAACCCCCCCCCAGCCGAGGAAATACCCCGGGCCTTGTGATGCAGAGCCCCCGGAGCGGGAGGAGGATGAGGATGAGGATGCTTCCTGGCCCTGGATGCACAGCTGCCTCCAGCCCCGGCACCTCGGTGAGCAAACAGCACCTGGGAGGGCAGGGAGGCCAGGATGTGGATTCAGGAAGCGTCCCTGCATCCCGCTGCTCCCGAGCCCCTCCACATAGAGATGCTAATGGGCTCCCCATTATCCCGGTATCCCGCTGGAGAAGGGGATGCTCCCCCTGCTCCCACTGTGCCGTGGGATTAGGACCAGCGCGGGGGGCTCGGCTGGCACCCACCCGCCGGCCTTGGGAATGAACGGGGGGACACAGGATTTATTCTCCGGCGGCAGCCGCAGCCATGAACGACGCCGTGAAAAACAGCCGCCGCTGGCACCTCCTTTGTTGGGAGCGCCGCAAGGAGCATCCGGAGGCTGCGGCGGAGATAAAGCAGCGTGTCAGCTCCGCGGAGGTCAGGGCTGCGAACTGAGGGTGCGGATTCCTCCCGCAAAAGCAGGGAGCAGGACGAGGTTCGGCTGGAAGCATCAGCTGGGGCGCTGGGAAAAGGGCAAGGAACCCACAGCCCATCCCGCTGCTGCCGGTTCCATCCCACAAGGATTAAAGCCCCCTCATCCCTTCAACCCCCCATGACTTGCCCAAGCCACCTTTCTGGACCTCCCAGAATATCCTGAGTTGGAAGGGATCCACAAGGATCATCAAGTCCAGGTCCTGGCCCTGCATCCCAAGAATCCCACCATGTGCCTGACAGCATTGTCCAAACGTTTCTTGACAGGGTTTGGCTTTGGAAAGGAGTGTGCCAGAGCCTGTCCTGTATGGAAGAGCAAACCTCAGGCCAGCTGGGGTTGGATGCTCAGAATCCCTCTGTATGGAGGGATCCCTGCCCGGAGCTCCCCATCGTGGGCATCATTCCCTAGGGATGCTGTTCTTCCCACTGGTGCTCCCTGTAAAGGTGGAGAGCAGAGCTCTCTGCACAAACACAGTCCAGCTCACAGTCAGAACTTATCAAACAGGAGAGATGGAAGCTCCAAAGGGGAAAATAAACAAATCTGGAAACAAATTGCTGGAGCAATCCCTGGTTATCTCCCAGTCTCCGGTGCCTCCGATAGCATCACTCTGGCAATGGAAGCTCTGAGTGATGTAATCAGGGACAACCCCAAACCCTGGGCTGATAATGCCTCTCCTTGTCCCTCAGACAGCTGGAATCAGCTCTGCCTGATTGTCCACGCTGGAATTTCAACAGAGGCTGCTCCCAGAGCTGCCTTGTGCCACTTGTTTGGGGAAGGGCTGATGTGGGGAGCTCGGTGCCACAGCCAGAGGCTGCATCCCGTGGGATGGCAGGGATGGGAGTGCTGCCAGGATCAGCGCTACCTCCTCCCTCCTCTCAGCAAAGGGGGGGTGTAAATCCAGGTGCTGATCCTGCCAGGCAGCTCCTCCCTGCAGCTTGGGACACCCAGGACAAGGCCTGTCCCACGGGCACCCCCAGCTCTTCCCACTGCCAAACCATCCCATCCTATTCCCTGCTCCTTCTGCAGCACTTCGGGCGTGGGAAGAGCAGCTCCGCCTCCAGGTTTGGAAGATCTGCATCCACATTACATCCACCCCGGAGTCCTTTGGGCTTCCAAGTGCTGAGCAGATCCCAGACACCATCTCGACTTGGGCCTTTCCAAAGGGGCACAGCATCACTTCCCAGAGGCTGTCCAGGTTTCAGCATGATGCTTAAAACACCGCAAAACATTCCCCAGCCTCGGTGCAGCCACAGAATCCGATGTTTCTGGGAACAGACCGCTGTGGAGCATCGTGTTTTCCCCAGGCTGCAAGGAGAACCATGGAATCCCGGAATTGTTAAGGTTGGAAAAACCCTCCAAGATAACTGAGTGCAGCCGTGTCCCAGCACTGCCAAGGCCACCACCAAACCACATCCCCAAGTGCCACCTCAACATGGTTTATAAATCCCTCCATGAATGCGGATTCCATGATTGCCCTGGGCAGCCCATTCCAGGATTTGCCAACCCCTTCCCGAAGAAACTTTTCCTAATAACTCTGGAAAGAAGTGGCTGTGCCACATCCCTCCCCCAGATGTGGCTGCATGTTCAGCACTCACCCCAGCACTGCCACCCAAGGATTTGCCCCAGGGAGACCCTCCCCAGCCTCCCCGTGTTCCCAAAATTCGGCAGCCACACGCGAGGCCTTGGCGGGAAGCGCTCCCGGCAGCCTTGTTTGACTGAAATAATTTTATTTGAATACACTTTGCTATTTCAACACTTTTAAGGTGCAGGGGGTTATTTAAGATGGATTCAGTTTTAATCAGTTTAATGGGATTTTCTGTTTTTAGATGGAAGCGCCTCCAAATTGTCTGATTAACTTTTCAGAATCAATACGCTTAACGGCAAAGCACACAATTACCCCGGCAAATGAGCTCCGACGTGGCTCCTGCAGGGAACACGCCCAGCTCCAGCTCGGGGGTGCGGATCTGCCCCAGGTTCCCCTTCCCCGAATCCTGTTCCCTGAGGAAAAGGGGCAGCACAGCTGCAGCACTGCCCTCGGCTCTCCCTCTCCAGCTCGTGTTCCCCAGGGAAGCACAGCCGCTGGGATACCAGAGGAGAGCCACCGGCTGCCTGGTTTGGCTTTCCCGCTCCAGATTTCAGTGGCAACAAGTTAAAGGCCCCAAAGAAGACCCAAATCCCTGGGAAAGCTGGGTTGGGATTGCTGGCACCCCGAGCTGTCCCATTTGATTCCCCTTCCTGGTTAAACCCCTTCAGGACACAAGTGTGGGAGCCCAGCCCAGCCTCACCCATCCCAGCATCCCTTCCCAGGGGGGGACACAGGTCGCTTCCAGCTCCCAGTTTATTCCCGCAGGCTCCAATATCCCCCTCGCTTTTGTCAAGTTGCATAATTTTTTGAACTTCCATACTTGAAAAATTCTTTTGGAAATGTCAGGGTGACGGGCGGATTAAACATGAGCCAGAGCAAACAGGAATGACATTATTTTAATTCTTTCGGTGCCAGGTCATTTTCTCCGTAATAACACGGCTCAGATCCCAGGCTCCTGCCCCTTGCATCATCCTTCCCCTTCCCTGCTCCCTTGTTTTTATTTGTTCATCCCACAGATAAAAGCAAAGAGGAGGAGGAGAGGAGGCTTTCCTTCCTTTGGAAGAGATTTTCTTCCCATGGCCTGATGGAATTTCACAGGGTTTGGGCAAACTCAAACTCCCCTGAAATGCCGAGGTTTTTTTAGGATTGGAGTGATTTTTTTTTTTTTTTTTTAGGGAAGCATTCCCTAATTTACACACCACTTGCTGCATTATTACAATAACCTGTGTTAGCAATTCCTGGCACATTCCCAGATGCAGAGCATCCCGTTGCAGTGCACAGGAAGGAAGTGATGTCTGGAGAAGTCCAGGCCATTAGCAGAGCCAGGATGATCCAGTCCTTAAAATCCTGCCCTTTCCATTGGGCTACACTGCTCCAGGAACCGCCCAGCAAAATACCCACCTGGATAACTGGAATTGTGGCTGGTGCCAGGATATTCCTGGCTCTGCTTTTGGGTTTTACCCCTCTCCTCTCCCCACCAGCTCGGCTCCAACTCCCTAAACCAGCAGAAAATCCACCTTTTCCTGGCAGGGTTTGTTCTCTGCTGGATCAAAGAGCTGAACCAGCTCACTGAGAGTGCTGGAGTGGGAGCAGCAGTCAGAGGATGGAGCAGGGATGGGATACATCCTGCACATTCCCTCTTGGCCACCAGGATCGGGAGGTTTGTGGCTTGGAGGCACCACATCACAGGGAAAACCAAGGTGAAAAAAGCTATTTTGGGAATTGCCGGCCTTCCCGGCCTCCTGGCAGAGGCTGCTGCACAGGGATAGCAGGAGGAAGGCACCCCTGGATGGCAGCATCCTCCCGTGGGGATGCTGAATGCCACGTGAAAAGCTGGATATGGAGGAGGAGGGCCCTTCCCGTGCCTCCCTGAGCAGCACAGGGATGCTGAGGAGCAGTGGGAGAGCCGGGACCATCCGGCACGGCCGCAGCTGTTTGCTTGGGCAAACAGCAGCTCTTTCTGCTCTCCCAGCTGCCAGATCCCGACTCCAGGCAGGAAAAAACACTTCCTCAGGTAGGGCTCTAGCGATGGAAGCAGGGAGTTATTTTTCCTCCAGCTGTTCATACAGTAAGTGGAACCCAGAGTCAACGCGCAGCTCCACTGCCGCCGTGGATTTAAGCACATTCCCAGGCTCAGGGTCTTCCAGAGGGATCCCAGTGGGATGATTTCCCCTGGGAAAGCCAGGGGGATGCTGCCTCCAGCCTGGTTTGCACCAGTGGAAACAACACGTGGTTCTCCCCCATCTGGCTGGTGCGGAGGCAGAGCCGAGCTGGGAAAGCTGGGTTTAAGGGAAAATCCCTCCTGGAAAACTGGGAAAAACCGTGGCCAGCTTGAAGGGAGGCAGTTCAGTGTGGGGCTCACAGTGCTGGGGGCTAAACCCGAGGGCAATAAACCCGGAAAAGAAACACATTTTATATCTTTTCCAGCATTTTGCTGAGCAAACAGGAGCTGGTTGCGAATGGTTTGGAGGTGGCAGCGGCCTCCCTGCATCAGTGCCAGGCTCTGGGAAGCACAGGGAGGGTTTCCTCACCCAGGAAAAATGGGATGTGCAGCTGGGTCCCTTTTCCAGGCAGCCTGGAAAAAGCACAGCAGCCTTTGCTCCCCTCAGTGGTGATCCGGGATACAGATGGATGGAATAGGGGAGAATCCATCTGCCTGCCCAGGAAAACAAATAAACACCGGAATTAAAGCGAGGGGCAGCTTCCCAGGAAGGCGTATCCCAGGACATGCAGGTGTCCCAGCCCATCCCCGTGGTCACTGTCCCACCTTGGGCCACGGAGCTCCCCGGCTCCCTGGTTTCCTGCCTCCGGAGCGGGATGGGGCAGAGCTGCTCCAGGTTTGCTATTTCTGGGCTCAGTTCATGCCCAGCCAGGTGTCAGCGGTGTCCTGCCATAAAAATTCCCTGTGCCTCCATCCTGGCAGCCAGGAAACCTCGAGGAGACCCATAGGAAACGGCAAAGCCTCAGGATGCAGCGCTCCAAAATAAGGTGC
>VYXB01000704.1:31556-75240 GCA_013397135.1 Pachyramphus minor | reverse complement strand
GGTGGTCCTTCATCCTGCAGACGTGCCCTGCCCAACGCAGCTGTGTTCTCAGCAGCATGGCCTCGATACTTGTGACTGCAGCTTGTTCATGAACAGACATATTGGTCACATAATCTGTCCAGCAGATGTCGAGGACTGTATGGAGGCACAGTTGATGGAAGCGTTCTAAGAGTTGTAAGTGGTGGTGGTAAACGATGCATGATTCAGATCTGTATAAAAGAGTAGACAGTACGATGGCTCTGTAAACGTTGATCTTTATACTTTTCTTCAGGTGTTTGTTTTGCCAAACTCTTTTGTGGAGTTTACCAAAAGCTCTGTAAGCCTTTGCTAACCTGTTGTCTATCTCTTCATCAATCTCACCATCCGAAGAGATGATGCTTTCCAGGTAATTAAATTGCTGGACTGATTTGAGCTCTGATTCACCAATGGAGATATGGGAATGATGGAAGACTTCCTGAGGTGCAGGTTGATAGAAAACCTCTGTTTTCTTCAAGCTGACTTCTAGCCCAAAAAGCTCAGCAGCCTCTGCAAAGCAGGATGTTAAACGTCACAGAGCTACTTCTGTGTGAGCAACGAGGGCAGCATCGTCAGTGTAAAGCAGCTCATGGACAAGATTATTTAAGGTCTTAGTACGGGCTTTCGGTCGCGTCAGGTTGAATAGGCTTCCATTGGTATGATATTGGATGTAGATACCATTTTCTTCATTGCCCTTTGGAGCATTACGCTGAAGAAGAGTGTGAATAGAGTTGGTGCAAGAACACAGCCTTGTTTCACATCGTTGGTTTTTTGAAAGGGCTCAGAAAGTGCATCACCATATCTGACTTGGCCACACTGGTCCTAATGGAGCAGGATGATCATTTTAAGGAACTTGGGGGGACATCCTAAATGTTCCAAAATCTGCCACAGACCTTTTCTGCTTACAGTATCAAAAGCTTTGGTGAGGTCAACAAAGGTTACATAGAGTGCTCTGTTCTGTTCCCTACACTTCTCTTGCAGTTGTCTGACACATACTGAAGTCTGGATAGATACAGAAGTCTGGATACTGTCATATACTGTCATAAATGTGTTATCTGAAGCAATCATATGGTGTAACATCTTCATAAAATCTTTGTAATCAATGATGTATATTTGTTGGAAAACTACTTACACAGTGATAAATTACATATTGTATTGCAGGGCATCCTTGGCTCGGGATTCGCATTGAAAGTGCAGGAACAGCATCGTCAGAAACACTTTGAGAAAAGAAGGAATCCAGCTGCAAGTCTAATTCAGGTAAAAATGAAATCACAAAAAAGATAATAACATGTGATTTAAAGTACAAATTGGAGTAAGTCTTATTATTTCAATTTAGAAAGTTTTGTGGGAATGAAGTTTAACAGATTAGTTTGTTTCATGAAATAACTGTGTTTAGTGACTGCTATGTGTTCCATAATTCTGAATAGAATCATAGAATCATTTAAGTTGGAAAAGACCTATAAGATCATCCAGTCCAACTGTATATAGCATTTTTAAGTGTAGTGTTTGTGTTCTTCTATCCATGTTGAAGAAACCAAGGCAAGGATGACAAATGCATGCCTGCAGTTAGAAGATTGTTTGGGAAAAGAGAATTGATCCTTAGAGAACCCAACTGACTCCTGCCTATATTAAGCTACTTTTTATTTACTACAGTCAGTGATATACTTGGTGAAGACAAAAAGTGTCCTGCATAGAGAACTGCCTTCACTATTAGTCAATTCTATAGATGGAAATGTAGGCACTAACAATTCCAAAATATCTGACATTCTGTGAAGTTGTTTCAGCTCCAGTATTGACATGGTTGTGCAGATCAACAAAAAGTGACATGATATGTGTTAAGCAACTGCTTTGCATAGGGTTTTTCCCTAACTTATAGTCCTAGTTAAAAATGAGGAAATCGTCTAAAGAATGATTTTGCGCCAAGCTTTACTCTACTTGGTGCACTGAGAAAAAAAGGGAGGAAATAATCTTCTAGAATCCTAGTTTATTTGCTTGGGATACCAGGTTTTCTATGTTTGCCATTTAGGCTGGCTTTTAATTTTGAAATAATAAGTCCAAAAAATAGAAGCTGAGCATGAATATGCTAGAGTTCCATGTTAAGTACAGGATAGATGGCATCCTGTCTTTGAAACTTTCCTAAAGCTAATAAATGTTTTCCATTATTTACTGCTCAATTATTATTAAATAATAAATATTTAAGATTTAATATGTTAAAATAATTAAAAACAGTAAGTCCACTCCTTTTGTGTCTATTATACTTTAGAATGACTGTCTAACATATTTTCTAATACATATATTCTAATCTACTTCTTCCAAGTTTGATTGCCAAAGGAAACATATAATTGATTAAGGTTTTGAATGTAGCTATTCTTATTATTTTATTTATATATTAGTAAGATTATATTAGTAAGACAGCATGCTAAATAGATTACCAGTAGCTATCTGACTGATTTCAGAGAGTGACTCCCAACAGGTAAAATCACTGTTAAAGGAAAACATCTGTTGTGGGATCCCACGATGAAGGCTGTTCAGCATTTATGTATTCATTTACATGTTTAGCATTTTCAGTGATCTGAAAATTAATATAAAATTGTTGCTAGATGGATTTGAGGATGGAACAAGGCTGGCAGAATAGGAAATATGACACCAGGCACATGGGAATAAAACCAAGGATGATCCCAGTGACTTTAGTGTGAAATGATTCCTGCCAAATGTCTTAATACAACGAATACAAAATTTGATCTAGAAACAGTAAATTCAGATTATTACAAGACACTTCTATCCCAGTATTAGTGTCACTGGAAAGGATTTGATGAAGCACAAGAAACACAGAGGAGAAAGAGCAGGAAATGAGGATCAAGAGCTTCATACAAGTTCCCAGTATGTTCCTCCACCTAGTTTTATTACAGTCCTTAGATACAGAACCATAAGCAGAACAAGAGGAAAGCTGTTATTACCACTGTAGTATATGATGATGCTCATATTAATATCAATTCAGCATCTGAAGTTTGTAAGTGAGACTGGAATATTGGAGAAAGCAAATAAAACATTGGAAGAAAATGAGTCAAGGTCTAGAGAAAATTTTGTGTTCATAAATTTAGGATGTGTCTGAACTGCATATTATTGTGTACTGTAATGGTGCCCAGGTTTTTTTACATTGTCTGTTCTAGATGTTGATACTGAACTACTATGGAAATCAGTGTGGAAATCTTATCAGGATAATGTCTATTTTCTAATCAGTTACTCTGTAGAATTAGTTTGTGCTAACTCTTCTACCGCTACAGATAGACTGTTTACCAGAGCCTTTACTTGACCTAAAAATAGCTGTAGAAAATTGAAATGTTTCATATGGACATACTTTTCTCAATTCTTTAGCTTGTAAGAAATATTCAATGTGGGAACTATTTTCACATAATTCCAGAGAACAAGTCCTGGAACCTACAGGACTACTAAATGCAGCAGACAGAAACATGGCAAGTAACTCTGGATATATGGCAAAATCAATTACTTTCAAATTAAGAATAATGCGGACATTTTTGACAATGGGAATGATCAATAAACTAAGCAAGTTACAAAGTGCATGACAGGTTCTCCATCTGTAGATGAAGACTAGGTGTGTTTCGAGGAGATAAAGGAAAACACAGGGTATTAGATTCTATATAAGAACACCTAGATGACATATAATGGTTGACAATATACAGGAAGCACAGATCTCAGCTAGTACAAATTAATATAGTTATGCTGACTTCAGGGAAGGTGTTCCAGCTTGTGGAACTTAGGCTCTGTCTTACTATCTACATGTAGATATAAATTTAAGCAGTGGATACATTTTCAACGCTATTGCTTTGGCTGCTCACCTTTGAAATTATTAATTTTGTGGTTTTAAACATTTAGCAGTGTTTCAAACCACAGAAAATGCTTTTCTTTTCTTCTAAATAGTTTTTGCCTGGTTTTCATTATAATTTGCAGAATGTATTATGACACTTTCTTTACCTCAGACTGCAAGTTTGTGTGGGTGTCCCCTATGGACTTGTCATAAATAAATCCCTGCAATGCTTTTCTAAGTACCTTTATATTTTCTGGTGCTTTCCTGGAGCCAGTAAATCTTACCTCACCTGTAAAGTGTACTGTGATTCACAAAAGTTTTGGTATGTATTTACTGGTGCTTCCTGAATCAACCTAATGGAGCACATTCCAATCTGAGCAAAATCCCCTCTCTCCATAGTCAGTGCAGTGGCATTGTCACTTCATTTGCTTGGTTTCTTTCTGCTTTTCTATTGTTTCCCCATACGAGGCTTCCTGGCAGTTTTATTCTACCGATGCCAACCGAACAAACCTGACAGCCACCTGGCGGTATTATGAAAGTATTCTTCCTCCCCTGAGGCATGTATCAGTGCTATGAATGATAAGAGAAAGACATGACTTGTATTGGTGACTAATCTGTTTTTCAATTTTTTGTTTCATCCCCTACTCCCTCTTGCCTTGTTTTTTCTTTTTTTACCGCATATCCTGCACATAGTGTGTATGGCGTAGTTATGCTGCTGATGAGAAATCGGTTTCCATTGCTACCTGGAAGCCTCATTTGAAGGCCTTGCATACCTGCAGCCCTACAAAGTAGGTACAAATACGGCAGCTGGTGCTGTTCTTGGTGTCTGTTCAAGCCTGTAGAGAACTAGTGTTTGTCTGTTTCGTCTTGGTTTGTTTTCTTAAATCCTCTCAAGTCCTCTCATTAAAAATTTCAATTAACAAATGAAATCAATATTATCTAGGAGCCTAGGGCAGTGGGAAAAATACAAATCATTGCCATTCATCTAAGAAATGCACGGGCATTAGAAACATTTTCCAAAAAATGTTGTGCATCAAGGTTAATGTTTCACCCTGTTCCAAATTATCTTTAAGAAAGAAAATATTAACTTTGATGCAGAGTTTGATCAGTGGTATGTTTATGTTGATTCAATGGTATGTTGATTCAATGTTGATTCAATGGTATGTTTATGCCTGTGCCTCTGTAAAAGGCTATAGCTACTGATCTACCTTTCCAAAGGAAGAGTACCTTGTGGTATTCTGAAGATGAATGCACTGGGGAATATGCTTCCTTTTGTCCTATCATCTGATATATTCAGTATTCCCTTAGGGAAAAATATATATTCATTGATACACGCAGCCAGTGGAAGATAACTAAAAAGACCTGATGCCACAGTTTGGCAGACAGGAAATATTTGATATCCTAGTTTGGGTGAGAATTCACAGAGCACAGGCTTCCCAAGACTTTTCAATAATTCAGTAAAAGGTTTAGCAGAAGGCAGCGAGTTGACTGATTCAATATGGGGCACAGATCAGGAAGTAAAAGATACTTGATAAAGATCAAAAAGGAGAGCACTAAGAGCCTTATGGGAAAGCTCTGATAAGCATCCTAACTTGTTATTGCAGACAGTGCAAGAGAATTAGTGGTTTCTCTCAAAGCTGGATGATGAGCATCCACATGACAGTTAAAAGGTAATTGTGTGCCAAAAAGCTCAGCCAAAAGGAAGTTTGGCTGGGTATCTAAAGTTGATCTTTGAATTTCAAAGAGTTGACAAGAACAGAGCCGTAAGTAATCCATTACCATAACTGTAATTCCAAAATGCTCTAAAGTAAAAGGAGCTTTTTTATTAAAAGTTACATGGAATGTTGGTTCTCTTACATATACAAACAGGTTGAAGGCAACATTGGTATAAATGGATAGACAAAAAATGACACAAATAATGACGCTGTATCCCACATAAAATATTCTAAAATATGACTGTCTCTCAAAACTCTATCTACTTATCATCTTAAATAAGCATATTGCCATGCTATCATAAAATTAAACCTTTGTATTTACCAGAAATAACTTTATCTAAAAAGAAGCTACAGCTTTCTGTTATATATGTGTCAGCAATGCATTTTGCCTAATGCTTTGCCAACTCAGTCTGCAGTGGTATGTACTAAGCATGTTATGCATGGGTTAAAACAACTGAAAAGTTTCTTTTCTAGAAGCATTGTAGTTATGAGTCTTGCTTGAATGTTTTTGTGGTTGCACTGTTATGTGTGTGTTGTATATCAATTAACATACCCATTTACATTTATCATATATCTAACATTATCTGTAATTAAGTAATGTGATTACTATCTGCATAACAATTATGTTTTTCCCTCCCACTCCCTGACCTGAAGAAAAGAACAAGGGGAATCTTCTAGCAGGTTTGTAGTTCCTTAATTTCTTTTATCTGTGAAATTGCTGCTTCCTAATGGCTTTTAGATGTCTCAGATTCTGTACAGTAGGTTCAGTGAACTGTAACTGTTGACAGATAACAATCACAAACTGGGGAGTTTTTAACTCATATTAATAGACTAATGCTGCTGCAATTTGCTTCTTTGTCCCAGTTTTTGTGTGGAAAAAGTAAGCATCTTTTTACATTTCTAGTCCCATGTTTTAACTTTGATGGGCTCAGGTCGAACAGTGGCAGAGCAGCCAGTGGAGCAGCCTCCCCAGATCCAGTGCCTGGGCATGGCCCCAGCTTCTGCCATTAAATTGATGCTCACGTTTTCCAGGAATCACAGGCGTATAGTTTAATTTGGCTTTGTGAACAAGCCCACCAGCCTTCTGTTGCCGGGGAAGGACCCTCCAACAGGGCTGGTTGGGTGCCACCTTGGCAAGGGTCTGTGCTGCTCTGCATGAGTATCCTCAGTGCTTCCTCAGTACCGTGACTCCATGTTTCCTAACTTTTCTGTCATCCCCTCCTAAGAATTGTTTTGGGACATGGCAGGTGGGGAAAAGCGGGACTGCAGTGGCTCACCTGCTCCCGGTTTGCACTCTCACACAGCAAGGTTGAGGTTGAGGAGGCAGCCTGGTATCTCTCCTAAAGCAAGCACCACCACTGATGGCTGGGAAGGCAAGTGGGTTTGCGCCCAGCCTAGATGCCACCTGAGGACTGGATGCCTACAGCAGGCACAGGCAAGCCTTGGCAGGGCTATCCTCACCAGGTAAATAAAGCCCTGGAAATGCACATCCTAAGGCAGTTGAAGAGAGTGCTGGTCTTTGAGTCCTTTCCTGTCCCTAAGGGTTTGGGCTACCAGTACAGCAATGGTTACGAGAGAAATTACTCTATCTCAGAAACTTGCTAGGGACGGGAATCAGCAGGTATTTGGCAGCTGGCACTGCAGTATCAGCATGCTCAGAGGATAGCAGAGTTTACCTACTAGTAGAAAACACTGAAAAGCCAAGGAAAAAAGTGCTCATGATACATCAACCCCCAAAATACATGCACCCCTGAGTTCTACTGTGGTTCACAAACCCTTCTGGGTTATTCAGTCAGGGATGAAAGTCTTCACATCAATTACCCATGTCCCATTCCACTTTTTGGGTTGCTTCTATGATTCTATGATTCTCTGGCACTTGACTCCATCCTCTTCCTCACAGCACACGCATCTTCTGTTAGTGTCATAATAACTCAAGGGGACAGGATTTCCTGTCAGTTCTGTGACTTTTCATATACATAACCCCCATAGGCTTGTTAGCAACGTATTGATCTCTTTAAATTATTACAGCTGGATCCAAACTTTTTGCACTCACCAGCTGTATTTCCCACTCTTTCAACAGCAACATTTAAAATTGATGTTTTGAAAGGTGAGACTGAAGTTGGCAGTAAATGAGTACATTCCCCTTAAACTGTGACTTTTGCAGAGGGGCAAGGCTATTACCAGTTGTACCTACGAGCACTTACAGAGATAAATTTACCTACAATAACTGGAAACTAGATTAAAAAAAACCAAACCAAACCAAACCAAACCAAAAACAACAACAACAAAACAAAACAAAACAAAACAAAACAAAAANAAAAAAAAAAAAACAAAAAAACCCCAAAAAAACAAACAAAAAAAAAAACAACAAACAAACAAACATCCAGCTGTCAAAACATGGTCATAATTCGTACTCCATATTAGTGATAACTGTTGTGGCTTTAAGAGAAGTCAGTGATTTAGCCAGATTTTTTCACTTTATTTTCACTAAATGGAAGATCACAGAATCACAGAATATGCTGAGTTGGAAGGGTCCCACAAGAATCATTGAGTCCGACTCCTGTGCCTGCATGGGACTATCCCCAATAGTCACACTGTGTGCCTGAGAGTATCACCCAACCATTTCTTGAACTCTGTTGGACTTGGTGCTGTGACCACTTCCTTGGGGAGCCTGTTCCAGTGCCCAACCACCCTCTGCGTGAAGAACTTTTTCTAATATCCAATACCTCCCCTGACACAACTTGAGGCCATTCCGTCAGGTCCTGTCCCCTGTCACCACAGAAGAGATCGGTGTCTTCCCCTCCTCTTCACCTCATGATGAAGTTGTAACTGCAATGTGGGCTCCCCTCAGTCTCCTCCAGGCTGAACAGACCAAGTGACCTCAGCCACTCCTCATACGGCTTCCCTGCAAGGCCCTTCACCATCTTCATTGCCCTCTTTTGGACACTCTCTAAGAGCTCAATATCTTTCTTATATTGTGGTGCCCAAAACTGCCACAATATTCAAGACAAGGCCACCCCAGTGCAGAGCAGAGTGGGACAATGACTTCCCTCACCCGGCTGGCCATACTTTGCCTGATGCCCCCCAGGACACAGTTGGCCCTCCTGGCTGCCAGGGCACTGCTGACTCATACTGCCGTGCCATCAACCAGGACCCCCAGGTCCATTTCCTTGGCACTGCTTTCCAGCATCTCATTCCCCAGTCCTTACATANCTTCACCTCATGAGGAAGTTGTAACACATTTCCTTGGCACTGCTTTCCACCTCCAGGCTGAACAGACCAAGTGACCTCAACCACTCCTCATACGGTTTCCCCTCAAGGCCCTTCACCATCTTCATTGCCCTCTTTTGGACACTCTCTAAGAGCTCAATATCTTTCTTATATTGTGGTGCCCAAAACTGCCACAATATTCAAGACAAGGCCACCCCAGTGCAGAGCAGAGTGGGACAATGACTTCCCTCACCCGGCTGGCCATACTTTGCCTGATGCCCCCCAGGACACAGTTGGCCCTCCTGGCTGCCAGGGCACTGCTGACTCATACTGCCGTGCCATCAACCAGGACCCCCAGGTCCATTTCCTTGGCACTGCTTTCCAGCATCTCATTCCCCAGTCCTTACATACATCCATGGTTGCCCCATTCCAGGTGCAGAAACCGACAATTCCCAAGGTGTTTGTCCCTTCAGAAACTCCTAACTAATATGTGCACTGCTGCAAATTAATGCATATGTACAAATGATTTAGTTAGCTCCTGAGATCCTGGTCTACAGCAAAAACTATACAGATCACTCTGTGCCTTTAAAAAAGTTGCTTTTTGTCAGTGGATGTTTATCATTCTTATGCTTACATATTACTGTATTTTTTTTATCACTGAAAATACATGTGGTGTATGTGGTCTTTTGTGGCAAAAATGTAAATGCAATCTGCTGCAATGTACTTTGAGATAACTGTCCTCAACTATTTAACGTGTTTCTTACTGCAATGCTAATGCATGGGATGCTATGTGAACTAAGTAAGCTGCTTGTTTCACTCTTTAAATGAAGATGTGTTTGCACAAGTAGTGTATTGGATTTCTTTCTCTGTACTTCATTCTACTAACAGTGGAGAAAAACTTTTATTGCTTTAGATAAAAGGTTTTTTTCCTACCAGATTGACTTATATTTACAGATATTAATTCTTGCATTTTTTCATGTATAGACCTACAGTCTTTTAGTAGGTAACCAATTGCTGTGCATTTGAGTTGACAGAGCTATGTTTATGAGGCTGTAGCTTCACATTGATTTTAATAAAAATATGTATGTTGCATTTCCCAAAATATTACACACAAATATTCTAATGAACCATTTATCGAAATATTGGTAGACAACCTCTCTGGTGTATCTACACTGTAAATGAGATATTTCTATAATCAGTTCTAGAGTTCTGCAAATTATTTCAAAAGTCTATATGTTAAATTCTCAATATCTACAAATCCAAACACTGAACACAAATAATATTTATTTCTGTTCAATTATACAACACAGATGAAATTGTTCCTGTGCAGGAAACTAGATAAAGACTGATCAATCTTTTGACATCCTCAGAACATGAGCAGCCTTAGGCTGTGTGTAGGGCATGCATTGAATGTCTGCAAAGGATGAATGTCACCCATCTAGTGTTGTAACCCATGAGCCTGAATATTAATTCCTTATTCAGACAGCACACTGGTGCAATAAGGAGAAGTTTTGCCAATATAGGAGCTTGGGTCAAAAACTCATCCCTGTTCTGTGGGAAACAAATGATACTCTGGAATTCTCTCTGCCTCCTATACCATATCTGTTTCTAAAAGTAGATTTAATGTAAGCACTCTGCAGGCACCATATGAAAAAGAAAACTGCCAGTAATGCATAATCTAACTTGAGGTGGAAATCCTAACCCCTTACCTGGAACTGGAATGCTTTGTAACATGGTCCTCTATCTCCCCTCACTCCTAGTAAGCTTTGTAGTAATAAACAGAAGCTCTTCAGGATGTACACCCCTCGGAAACATAGGTATTCAGCATCCTGCCTATTCATATGATGTTTGAGAATGCCAACTAACATCAGGTGCATGATTCATTTATTTTCCCTCCTTAGCACTTTAAAGTTCCTTGCTTCTCCAAACAACGTGTCTTAATTTATTTATTTTTAAGTGCTTGTAAATCCCTTGTTGCTTGTTGCCTGCAATGCCATTAACACCATGGCAATGATACGAGTTCTTTGAAACTCATCCAGTCGGACAATTGCAGTGCACAGCACGCCATGGTTCCACTGAGCCCTGTTCCTCTTCTCTGCCCGAGACTTCAACTTCTGGAATGCATTACTCTGCAGAGATCTAAAAGTGGGGTTGAATATTTGGATAAAGACATTTCCCCAAGTCCAAGGGGATTTTTACAACCATGGCAGTTGAGTTCTCCATCAAATAATTAGTGGGGAGTACTAAGCTATAACATGCTAGGCAATTGCAAGAGTCAAAATGTCGAATTGTTGTTGAGAAGAATCCCCTTGGACACAGCCTGTGGAAGTTGTGCCTGCATCCTGTTCTGGAAGGTAGAAGAATGCATGTGAAATCAACCATTTGCTTCAGCTGAATTCTGTGGAATTCTGTGGAAATTGTGTCTCTTATAAAAAATGATAATTTCTAGATGAATGGATTTTATGGGAAGAAACCCATGATTTCTATCTCAAGCTGATTGCATTTTTTTCTTATTTTTTAAAAATAATGTAAAATACAATAGAAGTATAAACAGATTATAAAAAATAAAGGTAAAAAATAATTTCTCTTCATCTGGAAACTGTTCTGAAAAAGGAAAAAAATGCATAAAACTCCATAAAATTTATCTTTTACTATTTGATAATTGAGCTATGAGACATTATGACCCGAAATTCTTGTTATTATTCATTGAAGATATGAGATATAACACTATATTTCTTGAGTTCGTGGTCCTAGCATGAGACTGGTGGTAAAGTTTTGAACACTTGAACTTCAGGTCTCCCTGTACTATTTATTGCATTTGCATTTGTTCAACTCAGCCTAATTTCAGTCAGGTTTGGTAAGAATCAACACTTGTATTTATTTGATGCTGAAAATTTACCTGTACATCTGCTTGCTGTTGTTTTACATTGGTGATAACTTTTGTCAGTTTTAGCTTCTGTCTCAAGACCCAAGGTATTCTCCCTCACCCTCAGGCTCTCCATTCATTTCAATTTCTTCCTATTTCCACTTCCACCAGATGTCTCAGCATGAAAAGCTGAAAAATAAGTTGTAAATTGTGTCTAGTAGTAAGCAGTAGTGCTGCAGATCTGAGGCTGAAGCAGAGCAGAAGTTAAACTTGACCAGAAATGCAGGAAGATGGACAGGGAAATGGGAGAGCAGGACTGGGAGGGAAAGAGATGCTCAGTTAACAAAAAAAAAGCACAGTAAGATGGTCCATGGAAGACAGAGCAAGCAAAGGTTCGTAGGCATTTGTTAGTTAAAAGAAAATCTTACACAGTCTAGTCATTTGGACCAGCAGAGAAGTGTTCCTTCCCCCTGCAGTGAAGCTACAGTGACCTCTAGTGTCCCTAAGCACCTTCATAAGTCAAAGGTGGGAAAGGCAGAATTTAAAAAAGAAGAAATAAGAACTAGAAAGTCCTTTGCTATCCCAGGAACTAAATGGCTTGGGCATGCAACAGGAGGAATGAGTAGTGAAACCCTGCAACTGACCTTCCAGAAGGCAAATTAATAGAGAAAAGTAGTTTGCTTTCTTTCCCACAGCTTCTGATTGTAATTGACCTGTTATTTGTCATATATAGAAGAGCCCTATGGCAGCTTTCTTCTCCCAGGCATGAAGTCCCCACTGCTACTGGTCATACAATCTATGCCTGTGCTGAGTAGGACCCACTGACTTCAGGAACATTTCCCACCAGTCTCAAAATAGGAACTGGGATCCAAGAAGTGAAAAACTGCTATAACCAGTCTCTTCGGAGATGCATCTCAAGATGCAAAACAGAGTTTCCAAACCATGCTTCCTTCAGGGGCTGTGTTTCTCTTCAGGATGCAGCATCCTCCACATGGACCCTTGGCATGCCAGTACATTGCCATTGCTACAAAGCAGATTTCATTTTATTTATATGTATGAGCTCTGCATTTTAAATTAATATTTTCATTCTCAGTGTTGCACTTTTGAAAAATGTCTATAGCACAGATGCAGTGTCTGCTGTTCCTTTCTTTTGCCTCGTTGCATTGATTTGGAGAACTAAAGATATGCAGGTTAAGTAGCCATTGTGTACCATTCAACTTTTTATAAATGAAATAACCATGTCTACCAATCGTTTAAAGGCAGACATTGCTTTCATTAGTACCAATTAATTGACAGAACAGCACATGTGTTTTTTTTATTTTGATTTTAAATTTTCATTTTTATTTTGGGGTTACTGGGATTATAAAAAATATGGTCTACACTGACAGTTTTTATGGCCATTTTATCAATTTTCATTTCTATTAGTGAAACAGGAAAATGGGCTGTCCAGAAACTTTTTAAGTCTAAGATTTGTCAAAAAAAGAATATAATTTGACTTCATCCTTCAATAACAAGTACAATTTGGGCCATAAAAAAAAAAAAAAAAAAAACCAAAAAAAACATAGGGGAACACGTGTAGGAATAATATCTGTAATAAGAAGTCCATTTTTATTCTCTTGCTCACACTGACATGTGACAATGCAATAATGTGGTTAATAAATATTTTACAGCTTACATTTTCATGTTGTACAATGCAAAAGATTCCTGAGCTGAAATGTAATTTACCCTTGAAATGTAATTTGTATTGAAAATTAAATTTTAGAACTTGTTTTTCTTTCAAATGGTAGGTTTTTTGGGTCTTTTGTATTGCATATGTCACAGCACACAGTACTGCAGACCTCGGTAGCAATTTGAAATGGAAATAGATAATATTTCCAGCACCATGATGTGTTTATTTCAACAATTGCTTACTTTGGGCAAGAAAAGTAGAGGATTACATTCAGAAATTATAGTAAAGGTATTCTTTTAAGTAATCTAACATGCCATATAGGAATACGTTTATCTAATAATCTTTTTATTAATGTGCTCATTTTTTATCATCTTGAAAATTATGTCATAATAAGTTTTCAGCATGTGTTTTGCCTGTGACAAACTGCATCCTTTCTGCTCTCAGTGATGTTTGTATTCAGATTGAAATACTACGTTCTGCTATGCATGGACAAAGATATCTGTTTATCTCAAGATTTCACAGCACAGAGGCCTATAACTACTTTTCATTTCATATAAGTACATATTAACACTGTATTTTCAGACTGCAATAGGTTGAACATCTAAGAACCACATAATCCATTTTAGCATTAGTAAATTAGCTGCAGAATTCATTTCCATTGAAAAAACATCTTATGGGCATGCTGAAGTTAAATGCAAAGGCTTTGAGAATACTAGAAGGTATCTTAACTTCAAGAACAACTATAATTTTCATGTAGACAGTCTTTGCTCTAGTATTTTAAAAGTCCCCACAAAGCCTACGCAGAGCAGTAGGACTGCAAGAACCAGTATCATCATACCATGAACAGCTGCTGCATTGGCACCATCATCTCCCCCCTTGCAAGAACAGGACCACTGATCAAGATGACCGTTCCCTTGCTCAACCAATTGAACTTAAGCTTGCTGATAAAACAAGGTTTCCAGATGTTGGTGTTAGACTCCCTTTCTGTTTCCCCTTTGTGTCTTCTGCTGCAGGAAGGGACAAACAGAGGTAAAAATGTCAAATAATGAAAAAGCATAGGCAAATAGTTCATCAGACATGTTTGAACACAAACAAAGGTAATTTAAGCACTGGGAAATAGAAAATCTACATATCCCACATTTAGCTGGCTGGAGGGGAGGTTTGTAAGCACAGAAGGGGAAAAGAACAGCTTACAATTGGCCAACCATAAGACCACAGGGTCACCATTGATCCAGGAGACACAGTCATGAGCTTGGCTGGGCCCTTGTACCTGTCTTAAAGCACGTGTCCAATACCACCTGCATGTAGACAGCTCCCAGCTTAATCTCCAGCAATGACTTTAGGGAGCACACAGCATACCATTACATTTCCATTAATAGGTCATCATGATTCTTGGATGTTTTGTTAATTTTGTTTTTGTCTTGACCAAAAAAGTTCTGTAAAAAGGAATTCTGAATATAAGTGAATACTAATCATGCATATGAAATGTTGGAAGTGCCAAATCCTGAATAAGCATGAATACACTAACAGTATATTTGCCTGCTTAAAAAAAAACCCAGACAATACTACTTAGCATGCGGTAAAAATAGAATACATTTCAGTTTTGTTTATAGAAGACATGGCCAGAAATATACTGAGCATAAGTGCATAAGATGAAAACAAACCTATTTTTTAAAATTCAAGGAATAGGAAAAAAAATTAGAGATTAATATATTATTAATATATAATAATATATTGTATATATATATATAATATATAATTGTTTCTATTTGTTAATTTTAATTTCCTTTACAAGGTTATTCTGTACTGTATAATAGACTGCCAATGATAATGCTTCTATCAAAAAACAATTATATCAAACCAGCTTCATTCACAAATGAAATATATTCAATGAAAATAAAAGTGTGTAAGAAATAGTTTCATACCAGTGAGAATTTTTAGAAATTATTTTCAATTATCATACAATAGAAAAAAGCAATGGAGTAAAGGAACTATGCAATAAAATATACTTCTCTCCCTCACAGTCAAAAGCTAAGCTTTAAGGAGAGGGTCCGGATGGCCAGTCCACGAGGTCAAAGTATAAAGAACAGGCAATCTTCAGTCGGAGATCGCCGCTCACCAAGTGCTGACATTGCCACCGAGGGCAGCCCAACCAAAGTCCAGAAGAGCTGGAGCTTCAATGATCGAACCCGCTTCAGGCCTTCACTGCGACTGAAGAGCTCACAGCCCAAACCCGTGGTTGATGGTAGGAGTCTTTCATGCCTCATTTGCCTTTGCACGCTGCTCCCAGCCTGCTCACACTCTTGCATGCTTGCAGTGTGATTGTGAGATGTTTTAGGAAAGCAGAAGGAATTGTTATTTGGAGGCAGAGACACAAGCCAGCTATACTCTGCTTCAAAGAGCATATCAGTGTGATTTTTTTTTTAATAAGCAGTCTTGTGTCACTGGTGTGTAAAGACCAATTGGTGGCGACAGTAATCACTATGAAAAGCTGCAGGTAAGCTAAATGTATCCAAGGGATTTTGATGCAGCAGCTCCTCCATCATGGCCCTCACTCCCACTGCTGGGCTCAGCTGCTACCCAAACCTGCTGCCTCTCACTGGTGATCCACGCAGCATGGTCAGTGCTGCACTGTCTATACCTTTGCCTGCCAAGAGCACAGTTTGTGCAGAACTGGTTCCCTCAAGGCAGAGGAGCCCTGGTACCTCCGTTGGAGATGCAATCACCTTGCACCAAGAGATGTACTACCAAGTGATTTGATCTGGTTTGATAAGGCTGGTGACTTTACCAAACAAAATCTGCATTATTGTGGATCCACACGTGAAGAAGTGAAAATGGCTCTTTGTGAAAACGGCTTGATGAACCCACAGCAGGCAGC
The DNA here is from genome assembly GCA_013397135.1 of Pachyramphus minor. NCBI lineage: Eukaryota > Metazoa > Chordata > Aves > Passeriformes > Tyrannidae > Pachyramphus > Pachyramphus minor. The sequence goes on along the minus strand of VYXB01000704.1, from coordinate 59,061 downwards.
CTAGCCTTTCTCTCAAGCTGCTCTCCATTCTTTGGCTAAAATGCCATCTGGCATTACATTAGCCAGTATTCACTCAAGGATCTTCATCTGCCAAAGCTTGCCAAAGCAAAGACTGCCCTAACCAGAGAGCACTGAAGCGAATGAGAGCAGCTCCCTGACAGGAAGGAGCTGAGAGCACCAGGTGAATCTGTATGGGATGGGTCCAGAGTGAAAGGTGCAGTCACACAGCTCTGGGGGTACCACTGCCCCCAGTGGATTTGGTTTTGGATTTTTCCATTCACATTTTTCCCAATATATGAATGTTTTGCTCTTTCTATTGGTACCCACACACACACATAAAAAATAAGGGAGACAAACTGGTTGGCAACCACAGAAGGCAGTGACTCTGTGGGCAAGGTACAATACAGGTAATTTGATCCAAGTAAAGAAGTAACTTCACACTATGCAATGGCAAATATTCAACAATTGTGGTAAAACTAATTAGATAGATGTGTGATTTTGATGTCTTCTTCCTTTTTAAGAGCACATATTATCACAGACACGTAAGTTGTAAAGTACCCATTGAACTGCAATGTCCCATCCCTCAGATGAGGATGTCCTATGCAACACAACTCTTCAGGAAAAACCTGGGTAAATAAATATTTCCTGGAGGGCAATCAAGACAAACCAGCAGTGCTGAGGTCACCATTCCAGGCTTGCCCTCCCACATGGAGACCTCTCAGATGCATAAATTCAAAATTTGCCTGTGGTTCAGTTAGCTACTGGGGGAATCAGCTACCAGGCTGCTAACCAGGTTTCTCACCACTCCCGTCTCTGTCCTGGGGCGCAGGTCCTGGTTCATGTCCCACAGCAGCTGCAGCACAGGGGCTGTGTGATGCTGGCCCAGGTTGCATGCTGATGTGAAGCTCGGACAAGGCCATGTGCTCTACAATGGGAAGTGGGAAACACTCTAGGTAGCAGAGTGGTTGAAGGTACTCTGTCTAAATTTAGGCTTCTTACATAATCATTTATACAGCACAAATATCTCCTGCACCAGAAGTAATTTCATAGGTTAACCCCACATAACTCACACTGTGCCAGGAAGTGACCTATGAAAGCAATTTGTTGAGCACTCTCCCAGGGTATCAGTGGCTCACTTTTGTCCCAGCCCTGTAGTCTGCATCTCGCTCAAGCACCTGTTTCATTTTTCATCAGCCCATTTGCCACAGAAGCGTTTCCTCAGCATGTCCCCTACTTTGTCCGGTATATATTGTCGTCAATAACAAAGATTTGCACGAAAAAATCATGCTCTCTCTGATTGTCTCCCTCTCCCGGAAAAGGTGGCATAAACAGCACCCTGGGGTGTATCTGTAGATAAAAGACAGTAACAACAATAGAGCACTCATTGCTGTCCGTAAACCCTTAAAGATCTTCCGGCTCCTCAGGGTAAGCACAGCCTGTTTCCTGGTCAGTGATTTCCAGCTACCAGTCCACCCTTATGAACTGGGGCCAACAGATACACCAATTTCTCATCTGTGGCAGAAGGAGCAGCTTCCATTGTCTCCAGTTTTTAGGTAAATGCCAAGTTTCCATTCTGGGACCTCATCCAGCTGCTTCTAGGACCAGTATGATCAGAGAGATGTCCAGTGTGCTCACTGCTGAGAGGCAGCTCCATGCTGCCTTACCCAGACCTTTGCAGCAAAAGTCAGGCACTACCAACCTTGATTTCTTTTTTGGGTTTTTTAGTGTGTTATCAATTTCATAGTTTGACATACCTTCTATATTTGAGAAGGATCTCGAGATTATGTATTTAGTTTAGAATATCTAACATATTTCACAGGATTAAAAAAAATGTATTTGCAGCATATTATTCTTATCTCTAGCTTGCCACAGCACAAATATCTCTCCTTGAGGTATTCTCCATCCAAATGATTAATTATTTTTGTGGGACAATCTTCAAGCCAAAACTAGAAGACACTCCTTTCTGGGTGAAATTTTGGCCACAAAACAATACTCTTGAACAGCTGGTCCTTCTGGTGATTCTTACATCTCTGTAGTGTGTTTGGGGTAGAAGAAATTACATTTACAATAGACCTTTTGGGCAGTGACAACATAGTACGGGGTACCCAGTTCAGTGTCAAAACTTTTTATCAGTGATCTTATGAAAAAACAATACTCTTAGTATTAACTTCTCTTTCCAAAAGAGAAGGCAGAGGAGACACATATATTTCCTTCATTTTTCTTTCACTGTATGGGATCCAAGTAAATGCTCTTCCATTAGCAGAGGCAGAAGAGGAATGATCTCTCTATCAAAGTGAGGTGCACTGAATTCTGTGTGAAAATAAAGAAAAGAAGAAAATATATAAGAAGAGGATTCAGAAAGGAAGGGAAATTGTTAGCATACAAGGATGATTTAAGGCAGATAGTCAACAGATAGTGACTTTGCAGGGCTGACTAAGTTCTGATAAGGACATGGCTGGAATCCGGGCCAAAACCATCAGAAAGAGACTGCTGGAGAAAATAAACATTAGCAATAAGAAACTGGCCTGTAAAGAGACGTTTCTAGTCCAGACAGGAGCTCATGGAGGTAGCGAAAAGGCTAACCTGGTGGAAAATGTAGTAGCCTTCCTCTTAGGCTACTCAGGAACACCCTAACACTACCCCACTATATATTAAAATCACACAAGGAGAATTTCTTGGGCAGCAAGTAAAACACTTAAGCTGGCCACAGCTATCTCCCAAAAGGATTTTGGCAAGATAGCCTCAGAACAGTATGACCAAAACTGTTGCACAAATGGCTTTATTTATGGGTAGTCACACTCCTCTGAAATGGCCTATTAAACCATTTATTGCTATTGCCAAAGTGGGTCTGACAATGGCAACAATTATTTTAGCTATATATGTGCATTTGCAAATGCAAAACCTGAGAGAGAGCTTTGATGGCTAGAGAGGTCTTTGTTGGCATGGCTGCAGATGCTTTCTAGGATATTTACCAACAGCACAGGGGAGTGAAATTGAAAATCAATACTTATATAATCTGATTTTAAATACGTGTGCAGTCTCTGGTGACGCGTGGTTCAAAATTGCCAGAACTCTTGTTGAAAAGGGGACTTTGCACTAATTAATGAAGGTGCCAGGATGCTGTATTTCTAATCCCTGTTATTAATCTGAAAGGGAATCATCAGGAACAAGCAGATCAGAAGGAATTTTCACCAATCAAGAATGGTAAATAGTGAAGCTTTACAACATGCATACCTAAAAGGATACATGAATTGTATAGAGTCATGGAAGAGCCTTCCCCAAAGGGATGATACATCACATGGGCAAAAGTGCTGCCTGACCTTGGAGCCACACGCAGCTACCCATGTACCTGTACACAAAGTGAGCCAGGAGCCACCTCTGGCCCCAAGACCTCCTCGTGCAGTTGTGTCTCTGCTAAACAAAACCAGGGGAACTGCAGCCAAACTGCCCATAGGGAATGGTCCCCATTGCCAACCCCACAACAGGGTCTGGTGGTTATGGTGGTCTCACGCCATTGCGTAAGGCACTGTGCCCATGCCTCACTATATGTTGTGTAGATCCATCCACAGAGACTCATCTCACAAAATTCTTTCTTCTTTGCACACAGCAGTGTTCCTGCCCTGGGTTGGTTTTTTGTTGCTTGCCTTGTTTTCTGAGGAACAGAACCTCTTCTGCTTAAATCATGCTCCAGTGTTGTACCACCACAACAGAATTAATGAACAAATATTACGTGGTGGATGCAGTTTTCCATGAGGGAAAAAAATACTATATTATATTTGTGTTCTACCATCCCATGCTTCTAAGCTTCTCCATGAGTTATTGTGCCTTTACTGTAACCTAGAGACATTGTGTGACTTTTTGAATAAAACATCAAAAGTGTTCAGCACTGGAGATATTACAAACATATTTCATTTAATAATTTTTTAAAAAACTCTCCAAGGAAATATTTGATTTCTTGCACCATCCCTGAACATTTTATGCTCACATGACCTCTAGCCTTTCATTCCCTACAGAATACTTGCAAAAAATCCTCAGGGTGCAGTATATTATAAAAGCAATGAAAAGAATGCAATTAATTGTGCATTTCAGACCCCATGTCCTCAGTTACTATCATGTAATCTATGTATTGCAAAAATGACAAGTTTTCCTTTCAGTAGCATAAACATCTTGACCTTGGATAAGGTTCACTTGATGTAGCAGAAGTCCTTAGTTTGATTGTTTCTACATCTCAGCTTAAATTTGCTGATTCAAAATGAACCTTCATGATGTCAAAATAAAGCTTTAATGAAATTTTATTAGCAATATATAAATTTGTGCTAGACAATAGATTTATTTTCTTGTGATAGCTTAACTGGATGATAGACCTCTCATTTATTACCATTGTCACTGTAATTAACTAGGAAGATCTGGCATTCTGATCTAAGCTCCAAGTCATTTCTTCATTTTGTGTAAATAAGTACAAGCCATTGGTTTTTATGTTAGTTCATTCCAACCAAAGTCCTGGCCATATGAGTCCATAATTTAGTCACTTGCTTTATGATAGTTCTTGAGGAACTTGCTGTGCACTGTTACTCCCTGGACTGAGTGCTTACTCAGTGGTCACAGGTGAATGATTATTAAGCTTACCTCTGTGAAGGACAGCAGCAGACCACCTCGCCAGAAATACGATTTGTGTGGGTTTCAGATAACCTCATCTGCAGTGAAGACTATACAAATGAGATAAGAAGTACTACAACTTTCCAACCACCATGTAACCCACTTGGACCAATTCTGAGACATTTGAACAATGTTTCAATTTTATGAAACGTTACTGGGGAAATCCTTAATGTCTTTTTAAAATACAGGACTCTCCTGTAGATACCTGAATCTAAAGCTGCCATCCTCTTCTCTGCCTTTGCCCCCATCTATGACTTCTCTCAACCACAAGATCTGGAAATCATCCAGGATGCAGAACCTCTGAGGACCTTTCAGAATATCAGACATATATCAACCGATGTGTACTACAAGGTCTTGCAGGGACACAGTCAATTAGGTGTGACATTTAGCTCATTACTCCACAGTTCCAGATATTATCATATATATCTGCAATTTATTTTACAGTTTTAATTTCTTGTATGTGGTGTATATAAAATAACAGAGATGTGTATCTAAAAATATACTAAAATCATACATTTAGTGGCATCTAATCTTTTTCTTTCCCACTCCTCTCACACGGCCATCTAAAGTTGCTGGTTAATTTGCCACTATTTATAATAAGATCAGCGTCTTTAACTGCATATAATGAATTGTTTTTGGAAAGTATCCTGGTCCCACATACTATCATTCAAAATTAAAAGGATTCCTTTTTAATTAAGTAGTGGGAGCTGTTCCATGAAATATTGCCAGTGCATAAATTTTTGAGAAGCTAAATAATAACTAAAGATAATTGAGAGTTATTAGAAGGGAATGCTAGAATTTTAGATATTTGGGACTTGTATTATATGATAACATATATAAATTAGGTTTCTGACCTTAAAAAATTGCACTTACAAAGAAAGGAGACTATATAATTACACCCAGAATACATAAAAACTTCCTACCAATCCTATCTTCCATTTTGACAAAATCAGAGTTTTTTTCAGAAATGCTTTAACATATAAAATGTTGTTAGGGATATTCTTTATGATATTCTGTATCATATAGCATTGCAGTTACCAAATTCAAGTTCTGATCCCCCCTTCTCATGCCCATGTGGAAAGCTTTGTCTATTTTGGGAGAAGACAAGGAATGGATTATGTATACAGCACCAATGCACTCCCCATTGGTACTGCCTGCACAGTAGAGGCTCAGGTCAGGCAGAAGGGAAAGGCAACTCCTACAAGCTTGTGGAGAAATGCTCCTCCTTACAGGAGGCACCAGTTTCCTTCCTTTCCCAAGAAATTGCTTTCCATCATGGAAATGGCAACTATTTCGTAAAAGATCCCTGTAAATAATGTTTTCAGATTTTGTTATCCTTATTTCCTCTTAATTTTTCCACTTGGACACTGTTGTGTACTACTAGGGATTTGGGTGTCATTTTCTAAACAAATATGAAGCATCTAATGTGAAGAGCATATCACGGAAGTACTTGTCCTGCCTTCTTCCTTCTTTCATGATTAGAAGAAAGCCTTTCCTTTTGTTTGGTTTGTGGGGTTTTTTTTCCAGAGATCAAGGAAATAAATACCCAATTCACTCCCTTGGGCCCCTTTTTTTCTGGCCTCTGTTCTGGAAAGCATGTAAACATGGGCTGCTGCCTTTCCTGCTTTGGGGGAGCTTTGGGTGTTCTTATTAAGTATGTGATAAAGTTCCATTGCAATTAGTGTTGCTTTTTGCAGTTGATTTTTCCTATGGAACTTAGCAAGCAATCACAGTAAAACAAATTAAGTGAGCTATGTACTGAAAGAGAGTCAGCTTATTGATGTTTTAAAGCAAAGGCAAATTGAAAAGAAAATCAGTTCTAGGGGTAGTGAAGGGATTTTATATTCATGGTTCAACAAACAGGAAAATAATGAGAGCTTGTGAAGAGGTGAGAAGTTTCATGAAACATTTAAACAAAGGCATTAGGCTGAGACACATTTCATTTTGATAAAGGAAAATTGCATGAATTGTATGAACATAAACCATGAAGATGTTTGTACTTAGAATGATTTTGGGGGGGAAAAAGAGAGATTTTGTGAAGCATTTGATGACTTATAGCATTTGTGGTAATACTATAAAATATGTACAGGATATCTCCATATTTTAGAGAGCAAAGGCTAAATCCTTAACTCACCACAATCAGTGCTTAGTGTGAAGAAAAGTACTTCAAAGGCAGGGTAAAACTGAGTGAAATACACCTACCTTGTAGATATCCTAGGAATTACATAGAGTAGCACAGCAGAGGCCCTATTTTCTTGCAAAGGGGGCTGAAAGAACAGAATTATGAGAGTATTAAGCTGCCAGCATTGCTTCTTGAACAAGAGGGGTCATCTGAGCTCAGTAGCCATGTAAGAGTAAGGCAGTTTGGAGTCTAATGCTAAAGCAGCTGCTGCAGCAGACCATCGACACCTCCCAAGGGAATAACCTATTCTCCAAAAGCTTTGAATTTATGCCTAACTTTACCTGCCCAAAAGTTAGATGCGTTGAACTATCCACTTGTTTTCTTCTTGACTGCTCATGCAGAAAATGAGTGTCAAGACGAGTGTGTCACATTGGGGTTCCTTGCACTGCTTCCCTGGACAGCCAGAGCAGCTCTGTACTTGAAGGAGACTGCTGAACAGGGTGGAAAACAGGCTGTGGAGCTGCATTATGAATTGCTTGGACAATCTTTTTGATTGGTAGATAATTACTTGAATGTTACTGACAGTGGAAGCAAGGAGCTATGAGAGTGATCAGAGCAGTGTCACAGTTTACCCTATGCCAAAGCATTTTATTAAACAACAGAAAACATTTCTAAGAAAGGGCATATGATGTTTACAGAAGTAATAATCCAAGCCTTGTGCATAACTTTTGCACAGAGACATATGAAATGCAGCTACAAACTTCTAAATTTTTTGTTGGTGATATATAATATTTCAGAACGGTGCAATTTTTTTGCCCATTCATTTGGGGTGATCATTAATGACTAGAGTTTGCATGAAGAATGAATAAGTACTGTGACAAACAGGGAAATATCAAGACAATTTTACTGCCTTGTGTATACCTCTTCTATTTCTCGGCGACTGCTGCTTTGCTGTGTGATTAAATCAAAGACTGGTCTTCAGGAAGAAAGAGGAAGAAATTAAAAAGCAGCAAAGACCAGACTGTAGCCCAAGTAAATAATGTCAAAGATTGTAAGAAAATTGTGGATGCCTCATCAGTTGTGAAGTAAGCACTTTCTTTGTTTAGGATCAAAACATATACTGAATTGTAAATATGCTGGTATTAGAAAAGTGGAATTGTTTCAGAATTGCCAAATGGACTGACAGCTCTTCTTACAGAAACTCGGAGAGGTTTGTCTGAATGTGTATTAAGAGACACTTTGGCCATCACTGAGACCATATTCATGAGCTGCCCAAACAACAGACCTGAAAGCCCTGCTTAGCCAGTGATAGAGGTTCCTCGAGGGAAAGAGGGACCAAGGCTAACCCTTGGAAGGCCTGGAAGAACATTCAGGCTCATGCAGAGCAGCTGCTGCCCAAAGTTCCTTGTGGAACTCAAGTGAACCATGCACAGCCACCCCAATGGAGAGCAGGAGACACGGACAAGGGGTATGGGGAAGGATGAAGAAAAAGTTGTTCACAGGGCTAGACGTGACTGGTAGTGGGGCACCTACCTGCCCTGTTAGTGCTTGGGGAGGGCTTTCCCTGGGAACAGACAGCAGCATGGAGGATGTAGCTTATCCCCATCTGGGAACTGGCAGGGATTTGAACAGCTGGAGCTGCTAAAGCAGTCAAACTGACCACAACTCAACCCCGACCTCAAGGATGAACTCAAGAGGGACAGAAGGGATACAAGTACATCTCACCTCATAACTATGTGGTACACAACATGAGTTTCCAGTGGAAAAATTCATCAGAATGTGAACTTTGATTTCAGTGGTGTTTTAAGCTGGAATTTTTTCTCTGAATTGCTACTATGCATTTCCCAAACTTTTTCTCAGGTCTACTCAGTGTTCTAAAGAAACATGAATGTTTCCCATGGGAATCAAACGAGGTTTATAGCTTTTCACAAGCTTTATTGACATGTGGTATTGAGGGTCTGACATAATTAGGGAAATTGATATCAGTAGAATATTAAAAAGAAAAAAGGTGATTTATTAGGAGCAGCATCTCTTCTTAAAGCTGGCTTAAATTTATAAGAATTTCCCAGCATCTCTCTAAAAATTTTGCTGATTTTTGTATTCCCAAGGGAGCAATATGGAACACTATAATTGCACCACACAGTTCTCAAAACAGTTCTGCAAAGGTATATCATGTTAATGAAGCCCTGTTATTAATGACACTGTACTTGCCAGTGAGACAACCATTCAGAAACATGTTTATTTTAAACTTTCAAGTTGGATCTCCTGTTTCACTGGGTTTACATGGTTATAGCTCTTGTGTTCTTAGCAGAATTTTTCCTAACTTATACTGGCATAACGGAATAGATTCAAATCTTACAGAACCACTGGAAATACCAGCAGCATAAAAAGCTCTGGTTTTAATACAGCACTTATAAATGAGCTAGGAGATTTCCACACTAGGAGAGGTAACTGGAGAGGCTGATCAGATGTTACGCTGGAAAGTTAGTGTTGTGGAATACTTAGCGTGTTCTGAGGGGGGAGTTTAGGTAGTGTGTATACCTATCAAACTAATTGCATAGTTTATTTTAGCTAGTCACATTTCTGGGCAGGGATCCACGTGGTTTTGAGGCAGGATAGCTGGAGAGATGTATATTTTATCAATAAGATAAGCCAGTAGGAAAGCTCATGAAAGAGTGCATGGAAAAAGCACTCCTGGCATCGTTGTAGGCATGACTTACAGTAATAGCATGGAAGGAGAGATTTAAAAGTTTTGTATGAAGATATTTTACTTTTACTATTACACTTTTATAATTTAAAAATTAAATTTTTATGGTTGCATTTGATTTTTTCATGTTGACTTAAACTTATTATTAACTTGGCTATAAGCTGTCTTTCTTTATTCAATTGATCTGCCAAAGATAGAATCACCTGTTCTTCAAAACTACAGATGTTCCTTATAAATGTACCAGTTCCCAAGAGTAATGAACTACTCAGAGTCATTAATAAAAAAAATTAGTATGCCTGAACAATAAATCTGTGAAGAAAACAATGAAGCAAGACAAGTTCCTGAAAATGCTGTACAATGCTGTTCTTGCCAAAATAGCATTCCTATTAGATTTAAAAGGTAGCATGAAATTTTCAGGCACTTCTGACTGACAAATAATATTTTTCATCCTTAATTTGCAGTCTCCCTGAAAAAGGAACTTGAAAAAATGTCCTGTAATCATTTGTGTCTGACTGTGTTTCAAGTCTGCTAATAGAAGCCCCTGAAATGGTTTACTTGACATGTTTCTGAATTACTATGCTTTAAATAACAACATGAATGTAGGCAGGGACATAGGACTGGGAAGAAATCTCCTCTCTTGCTGACTGGTTACTGAATCCCATCTTTTTTCCTCTGTTTCACATCACTCTTTCATTTTACACTCTCTTCCTCATGAAGCAGAGACACTTACATGATGAAATACACTACCCCTGAGTGAAATTCTTCACCTGGGCACTTGGACTTTATGCAGTTGAAGAAAGATTATTTGGGACAAAAAAACACCTACCCTCAAGAATTTTCCTGTACTTCACATACCTTCAAAACATCTATGATGTACGGGCATCTGTGACCCTGCCCTTCTTGCTCCATTAGCATTCTAGCCCATTTTAAGTTTGTAAGCCTCTTGGTCATGCACCAGTACCTGTTTTATTTGTGTATTCAGGTACAATGGGCACTTCTGAGATTTCTAGCTAATTCTCGAATGATAACTCTGCAGAGTTAAGAAAGGGTAATAGTAAGAAATGGTGTTAAGAAATGGTAAAGGATCCATTTTTTTCAGGTAAATAAATACAGTAACTTGGCTTAAGCACCAGGAAGTCTGCAATATCTCCATGGCTCTGAGGTTTAAGGTAGCAATTGATCTATGAGTGTCAGATCATTCCACCACCTTCTTATTAAATGAAATGGATCTTCTCCTTTGTCCTCAGTGTCAGGTTGATCCATAGTGGTAAAATAGTAACAATAAAACTTCAGCATCTTTTGATTCTGCCTTTACATCTGTTAGCTAATCATGTCTTTCTTGTACGACAGAGAATGTGATGAAAAACCATGGGACACCAGGAATAGACATCCTGGTACTCAAATATTATTTGTTTAAAAAATAACAGGGAATTCTTCCTTCTAATTTTTACACTATTTATGCTGGGACTACCCAGGTGTTTGTGACACAAGCATAGGCACACGCAGGTGCATCATACAGTTTGCAAACTGATGAAGCCCTGTCATTCTTGATTTGTACTCTTTATTTTTCCAGAACCACTGTGCAAGCTGTTCAAAAACACTAAGGAAGAGACTTTTAAATGCCTCTTGTTTAGTCTGCTCTTGCATTTTGCAGCTGACACCAGTCTTGGAACAGATGATGTTTACGATGACAAAGCGTGCCAGTGTGATGTGTCAGTAGAAGATCTCACCCCTGCTCTTAAAACTGTCATCAGAGCAATCAGGTGAGTAAAAAATACTGAGTTCATAAATATTTGAGATTTCTTTGGTTATGCTACTAATAAACTGCATGTCAATTCTTAAAATTATCAACTTATTCATAGCTAATGCTAATATACTATGCTTCAATTTTATCAGTATTTTAGTTAAATTAAAGTATTTTATAGGTTCTATTATCAGCTTTTCAATATCTAAAAGTGTTATGTCATTTTACACAGAAAAGAAAGAGAGTAATGGATATAATTTCCATTATAGTTCCTGTAATCCAAATACCATTTGATGTAATTTTACTGAATGTGTATGACCTGGAAAAGTTATTTCCTTTAAAAGTGTAGGGGTTTATTTCATTTCCATATTTCTGAAAATGTCATAAGACTTCTATTGCAAATTTCTTCTGGTAAGAGAAGAATAATCACATCCATTCAGTTGTGCAAAGCCTTGCCTACCACTATCCACTGAACTAAATATAACCAAAATAATTTAAAACTGATAGCCTCCTTCTTTTCCAAGAAAGCAGCAAACTGCATTGGAACTTATAAAATTACCTGTATTGAAATTTTAAATTTAGCATTCACACTCTTGAGACTGCCAAGGCTCTACATGTTCCAGAATATTTTGGAGTGCAAATTCTGACAGCTAAAATCACCACCATGAAGTGTACAACAACAAGCAAGGAGAGTTCAAGCAGGTTACTACTGGGGGTGACCACAATCACTGTATCACAGCTACATCAGTGTCCAGCACCCTTCCTGAAGGCAGGTAGGCAGACAGACAGGCAGCAGCCAAAATTAATTTCTGCAAAAACCTACAGAAATATGATGTTTTCCTTCAGGGCAACTCTTGCCTGGGTTTTCTCAGCACTATAGCAAAAAAATCCTCAAGCTTTTTATCAATTAATTTCATACAGTGATAACCTATGGGTTACTTGTATTTCCTTCCCCTTTTTCCACTGATTAAAATGAATGCAGACACTGAGTAAGGCTGTTTCTAAAACTTTTCTACTAGCACAGAGAGCTTGACAGATAAATTGCAGACATCTTTTCCAACAATTTTTCCAACCTTCCTGGAAATGACCTCATAGAACTTGTCTGATACCAGGCCCGTGCCCACAGCCACTGCAACTGACAACTCAAATGTCACTGATGAGAATGGTCTCTTGCCAGAAATGTTTCAGCAGGTGACAGAAATCCTTCTACACAGTGGACACCCACCTACAAGGCAAGCCTATTCCCTCAAATGGAAAATAGTCAAATTAGGAACAATCAGCACAGTCCGTTGACTTTAATGCCAAAGATTCTTGTCTGTGATCCTGCCTTTTAAACAGACTGATTGACTCTTGGCTCTTGCACCTTGATACTTGTACAGGCAAGCAATACCAGTGATCATCTCATTCTTAATATGATCCAAATTCCTTGAAGCTTGTTCTCTAACGTGCCACTGAATTGTTCAGTGCATCATCTACTTTTTTGCTTAGTTCTCTTGGTCATTATCAGTTCAAATGGAAAGTAACCAAACATGAAGGACATAGCTGGCAAATTTTCTCCACAGTGCCATCCACAGAATTTTTCTAATAAGAAGAACAAAGATGCAAGAGTTTGATTGTTTCATTCACGTACTACTTAATAAAAAGAATTAAATTTTTAGATTATCTCCAACTGTTCTCTGCATGGTTGACTTACCAGAAAAACAACTAATTTTACCACTGAGGCTAAGGATCTCCACTTACTATCAATTAGCCACGAATCTCTCCCATCTCCTTCCAAATGTTAGCATTTCACTAGATTACAAGCTGCACATGCATCTTGCTTCAGAAACATACCTTTGACATGTGTAAAGCAGTAACACGCCATGATCTTCAGACTTCTATTAAATGCTACACTTTAATCTCTCAAAATCAAGAGACTGATAATTCAGTTCATCAGGTATCTGATACACCTCTTTCTGATTATTCAGAGTATCTGTTACATGGGATCTATGCAAACATCTGAAGAAGAATCTGAGACACTATATAGTAGTAACTGTAGAATTTCAAGATGATAACATCTGCCTATATGGAAACTTTGTGTCTCATTTTGAAGTTTGTTTTTAGAAACGGCTTTGAATTGCAAAGGCAATAGGGGAGGGTGAAGGCTGTTTTTCCCTTTATGCTGGTTTACAGAAACAGGTGAAGACAAGAAGGCACTTGCATAGCTTCATGAAACTCTGTGAAAAGACCCCAAATATAAATACAGACAGTTGAATCCATTCTTGATACATCAACTTGAAAAATTGTAACAAGGGAGAATAATTATTTTTTCCTGCTTAGAGATGGGTACAAATTGTTTTACAGTTACAAAAATGGCCCTTTTGTTTTGGGGAGGAAATTAAATTAGCCAAATTAATTAATGCCTGTGGGTTTACAGAGGTAGATCCTCTCTCAGTTTTGGAATCAAGTCATTCGAGCTTGGGTTTTTTTCTGTGAAAGGAGCCTAAAATATACTGGTTACTCTCAGGTTAGACAGCCTTGAAATAGCAAAAGACAAAAACTGATTTATTTAGTCTTTCATTTTGATAATTTCAAAGTTTACTGCTTCAGTTTTGACCCTGTTTACTTACATTTTCTCCAGGAGTACTTTGTTGTTCAAAACAACTTCTTGATTTTTACATAAACAAATGCCCAAACTTTCATTTTGAAATGGTCAAAACAGATGACAGAGAAAATAACCCTTTCCTGACAAAGTTCTTACCATTTCAGCCCTTTCCAAAACAGATAGGACTCTTAACCAGTCCTACTAAGACCCACCAGGCAGACATGTCTGGTAACATGTTAAGCTGTCAACCAGGTCTCAAAGCCTCCTAAGCTGAGTCTTTCATCTCCTGTGCTGCCTCCTCCATCCCCCTTACTACAAGCTCTCTGTCAGGCAAGGTCAACTGAGGGAGTAGGAAAAGTAAGGAAAAGCTGCCTGATGCATTCTAACAGTGTTGGGTAAGTAGGGAACAGAGGGGTAGTGTGGTGAAAGATGGTGTGCTCCACAGCATGCCTTGAGTCAGAGCAGGACCAGTCCTGCGTTTCTGCAGCCTCTGGCTGGGATCAGAGCAGTGCACAAAGCAGTTCCTGCTAGCAGGACACTGAGCCTTTGTGCCAGCAGATTTTGTAGCACTATTCAACTGTCCCCTGTCTTGTTGTGAACAAAAAGCCACTAATATCCTGCAGAGTTCCAGAAGCTTAACAAAATCCACTGAATTTTTCAACTCTGTTAGTTTAGAATGATTAATGTGTATAAGAGAGACTAAAAGGAAGATGAGGATACCTTGTTTCCATATATTGTGATATCTCTGATCATTTTCCATAGCAAGAGGCACACAATTCTATAATACTCTGCACAATGGAATTATGGAATTACTTCACTATTTATGGAATATAAAATAAGATTTGAGAAGCATAAATAAATATGCAATAGAAATAACTGCAATAGCAGGAAGATGAATGTATTGACCCAATAGGTCTTTTCTCTCTTTAGTGATTGCAAAGATATGTTTTCATTTGTTGTTAACAAAAAAATAATAAATGTAGCTAAACATAATGAAACTTGAGAGTTCTTGAGCTGATAAGCTGTATAGTTGAATAGTCATACATATTTAATAGACAAAGATGGAAAACATAATTTACCATTTTGCAATATTTCTCTAACACCTATAAAATGTATTTTTAGCAGCCACTATGAATTTGTTCAATGTGATGTTTCAGAATCCCAGAATTCTTTTTAAACCAAACACATTGTATAGTTTCTGCCCAGATGCTCTTCAAAGCCTAATAAAGGCTCTTTGGGTAGGACAGCACCATGCTTGGGAAAAAACAGTATCTCTGCGTTTCGGGAATGGATTAGTCCAGGTCAAGACCTGAGAGAGGAGGCAATTTTGACTCATTCACCCCACATGTAGAACTGTCTCTCAGGCACGTTTGTCTGTTGGCATCTCTATATTGGATCCTGATCTCTTCTGCACATTTCAGTTTTACCAGGACAAAGGGTTATTTGGCAAGGTAAGGAGAGAGAGACAGAGAAACCACCACAGCTAAGTCTCTTTGCACCTGATTTCCTGATGGAGTAGGTGAGCAAACAACCTGTGGTCACCTCATTTGGCTACGGGTAAAACAACCTACCTGTCAGTAGGCAGTAACAATGTATGATCTACCTGAATCCCAGCAGAATGAAACTCTGTTTCTTCCTGAGACAATAACAAGACTGACAAGACACACGCTTAAAACTAATAATATGAGTATGAACAGGCTGCACAGAGGATTAGGAATGTTTTAATTTGGTGCAGCCTCAGCAAAGTTCACTAAATGATGAACAGAATGGCTTTTAGTAATGAAAGGATCAAGATGAATGGAAACTAAAATGCAGTGAATGCCAGGGAAGATATGCAACCTGCATTTACAGAAAACACTGTAACTTTAGAGCAGTGCTGATCCTGCATTTGAGAACAGATAAATGAAATGGGAGCTGCTTTTGGCTGCTGGAGGCAACAAGACAACATTTGGTATTGGACCTGTAACTTTCCACAAATTATCAGGGTACGAGATAAGATTAGTGGGACCTGTGGTTTAGACATTAATTCCAGACAAAACACTTTTATTTATTGGTCTGCTTCAACACAAGACTTTTCTCTGCTTTCCTTTGGATGCATCGTTGAAACAAGCTACTTTTTTTGGTTAATCCTCACCAGAAAATTGTCGTTTTTGTGATTTGGGTGGGATTACAAATATGTATCCTCTATCACATTAGATTTGAGTTATAAAACACCACTGCACTACAT
This sequence comes from Pachyramphus minor, assembly GCA_013397135.1. NCBI lineage: Eukaryota > Metazoa > Chordata > Aves > Passeriformes > Tyrannidae > Pachyramphus > Pachyramphus minor. The sequence goes on along the minus strand of VYXB01000704.1, from coordinate 43,021 downwards.
TTCATGAAGCAGTTTAAACACGCAAACAATGTTTTAAAAAGTCATAGGGACTACACGGCGTTGTTGTTCGGGGTTGATTCCTACTTTTAGTCACTGCTGCCAGTAACTACCAGAAGTTCCGTGCATTCAGCGGCGACTCGGCTCGGTCTATGATGAGTCTTGTTTGCCCCCTGGTGGTACCGCTGGAAATGACAGCCCGGGCTCGTTTGCCCAGTCCCTGCTGTCCTGAGGGCTGCTGCTCCAAAAAATTTGAGTATGCATAACTTTGTGCTCACTTTCTCTTCTTTGTAGGGGTAGGTTACCCGCCTGTGCCCGCAAAACTGAGCCATTCATTTTTATTCCACAGGAACATACACCCTACAAAGTTATAATAATCTATCAGGATGGGTGTTCAAGCATATGGAATCATAGAATCATAGAATCATAGAATCATAGAATGGTTTGAGTCAGTTGGAAGGGATCTTTAAGATCATCTAGTTTCAACACCGTTGCCAAAGGCAGAGACATGCCCTACTGGACCAAGTTGCTCAAAGCCCCATCCAGCCCAGCCTTGAACACTTCCAGGGATGGAGCATCCACATTTTCTCTGGGCAACCTGTTCTAGTGCCTCACCACCCTTACAGAAAGGATTACAATTACAGTCAACCACATAGTTATTTCAAGATATAGGAAGCCAACTGAGTTTTAAAAACTGACAGGAAATAACTATGGAAATTCATCCAAATTTAATAACTGCAAAGCAGTTGCTAGGCTCCATCACTGAAAGAATTCAGTTTTTCTTTTTCTTAATTAACTTGCAGACTTATAAAACGCCAGTCTTTTATAACACTACAGGGTTTTTTTGCACAGTTTATGTAAAGTTTTATATATTTGAAGAAAAAGAAGTAAGCAATATGGGTTTGTTCCAAACCCTGCTTAAGTTAATTAAGGTGGAATCACATGAGCTAATACCTAAACCAGAAATAGTAACACCTCACTGATATAGCTGTGATGCTTTCAACTCTGTGTTTGAATTCTGAACATTATGAACAAACTGCCTTGATTAGTAGAAAAAAGTGTTATAAACCTGCAAAGCAGTAATGAAGACTTTCATGTACGCTGATTAAGAAGTTTCCATGGCTGTTAATAAAAATAATCTTCTGTCTCTTCTCTTGTAAAATCATTCAGTTGTGGTAAATTCAGTTGTCTTCAATTATGCCATTAATCCTCTGGTTCTGCTTTTCTAATAGAGTTTCCTAGTTTTACTTTATCAAGAGCATGAGGTAAAAAATTGTGGCCCCAAAAACATCATAATAACAACAAAATTATGATACCATCTTGTATGTTAGCTACATCATTTATTCTTTGTAACCTAAATAAAGAACTAGATTCCAGAATATTGGGTTGTCAGGGACTTATGAACTGAACATCTTGACATCATTTGACAGCTAAAAGAAAATAAATTCTGCATCCCAGATTCATCCCAGCTTCAGAGTCCTTCAGACTACAAAAGATGCCAAAGGCCATTGGTCTGTTGAACCAGCTGGCAATGCAAAAGTGGAAAGTGCATCATCTGATATATTTAAAACTGCATCAGTCCTGAACTGTCAAGGTGATGAACTACTCCTAACAGGCCTTTTCCATTTTTAATTTCTATAATCAGAATCATAGTTCAAGCTCTAGACAAGTGACAAACAATTTCATTTTTAACTGAAAGTTACCAGAATGGGAAATATCAACAGTCTAAGCACTGTGAGAAAAGGCTGACATTATCTGAAAGAATATTTATGTATGATAAAAAATCAGTAGAACATCACTCTGTACTATCAATCTAACTCTACATACCCATTACCATAATGTCTGTCCTAACTATATGAAATATGTTTTTTCTAAATTCTACTAAAACATTACTAATCTATTTTTATTGGAGAGTGAGAGCCATGTTTTGGGTTTTATTATAATTTCTTGTCTTACAGCTGCTAAATACATATTATAATAAGCACAAAGGGAATATATTAGCATGAACTACTGGCATTTGGAATAGGATACCAATTTGCTGTCTCTCCTTTTTCAATTGCAATATTAGCAAATATCAGCAGTTTGGCCCTAATGGGAATTCATAAGCTCTGTAGCACAGACCAGAATAGCCAACACACCTGATGCTTTGGCTTCTCTCCCAGTTCTTGCATGGAACTCTTCTCTCTTCTCCAGTTCTTATGTAAACCAAGGAAAACTTCAGGTTTTACCAGCTAACCTGGAAAATAATCTCGCTGTCATTTACTTTCTGAATTTGTCATTTCTATTATTTAAAATTTACAATTTAATATCAAGCTTTTCATTCTAAGAAGAACTACTCTGAACATCACGTGCTCACGTATCACAAATCACAGAAACTTGTGCAATTCTCACATAGAAAAAAATGCCGTTCATCAATTTTGGATATTTACTGTTACCTGAAACTTAGTATTCTGCAGTAAAACTCATGAAAAAAAATTCATGAATGCTAGTTAAGCAATAATTTCCATATATTCCAGTAGGGAATAAACAGAAAAACTCCTCTTTCGCCTGCAAAATTTGATCTTAAGTCAGGCAAATAAATTAAAAACAAATTCTGAGGCCTGCAAGTCAGTTAAAAAATAAAAACTGATGAAAAATTAAATGAGTGCATAATTTTACTTTTTTTTTATCAAAGTGGAGAGCTAGGAACTTAAAATGAATAAGAGAATACTATTATCTGTGTCTGTGTAATCCACTCATTAGAGAAATTTTTTCTCTTTAAAGAAAAGAAGTAGCACAAGCACAAATGTAGCTTCCCACTCTAGTCAGTGGAACTAATCCCAGGTTTAAGTCAGGCATGTACTTCAGTACCTTTCGTATCAGCCACTTAACATACAAAAGCCAAACAGGTATATACTGATATATTAAACATGCTCTGCAGTTGTTAAAGTAGTATTACATGAAGTCTCTTAAACAGCAATTGGAAGGGATACCTACAGCACATTTGTACGAGCACATTTGTACTTGCACATTTTTACTTACAAAAACAATTGTGTAAAAGCTGTACTGAAAATACCTTCCATTTAAAAAATAGCTACCAAATTTTGTTGGTGAAATATATCATATTGTTTCACAACTGTTGAAAATTAATCTGTGAAATGCTTTTTCCCCACAGAATTATGAAATTTCATGTCGCAAAGAGAAAGTTTAAGGAAACACTTCGCCCATATGATGTCAAAGATGTCATTGAACAGTATTCAGCAGGTCATCTAGACATGTTATGCAGGATTAAGAGTCTGCAGTCACGGTAAGGAAAGAATTAGTCCCACTCTGCATAAGCATCTAGTGTTATTCACTGCATAACGTATAATGGCAAAGTTTAACATTTCTGTGTTACACAGCCTCTCTTTCTGTGAACACAGCTGAGCCAGAAATTGAACTATGGGCAAAACCAAACCAAAAAACTTGTATCTAAATTGTCCTCAGAAAATGGAAGTCTGAACAACAGAAAGGTAATCCTTTATCTGTAAAGTGCATTTGCAAACAAGGAATTTAGTCAGGAGGTTGCCAAAAGGATGAGGAAGATAAATGCCTTTTTCCCACTTGAGGCCTTCTCTTTTCACATAAAAGAAATTGGGAATTGCTGGTAAATTTATGTAGGTTTTGTGTGATAGATTCCTGGTAATTAGTTTCTAGTAATTAAGAAAAAAAAAAAACAAACGACAACATTTTATCATATTTACCATTATCAACATCGGGGCTGAGATTTCTGCTTCAAACTCACAATTCCTCCAGGATTGGATGCTGTTGTTAGGACAGGAAAACTGGGGGTGGCACTGGTATGTCTGTTCCTCCACAACATCAGGCTGCTGGAGAGGCCACCTCCTCCCTCCCCCTTTCAGCAGTTCTAGCCTTGGCTCTCCCAGATGATGGCTAAGTTCTGGCCCTTGGTTAGTACCAACAAAAAAGAAAAGTGCTCTCAAATGGTAAAAAAATCACTCTTTTTCGGGTTTTTTCCTTTCATTAATAAAATTATATTTCTCTGCTTTTTCAAGTGCTTTTTTAAAGTACTGTGATTTTCATTCTAAATGTATGGATATAGCAAACACTTCCATATCATCACTGGTTTCAGGAATTGCAGCAGCTTTTGATTTCTCTTCCAGTGTTGACCAAATTCTTGGGAAAGGACAAATCACAGCAGATAAAAGAACCAGAGAAAAGAATCCTGCAGAGAATGAGACAGCTGATGACCTCAGTATGTTAGGACGGGTAGTCAAAGTGGAGAAACAGGTACAGTGATTATCTGTGTTGCTCGATCTTGCTTTGTTGCTTATGCCTATTTGTACTTCATTGCCAGTTTCAAAAGCTGAACAGGTAAAATATTTTTTTCTAGTATCTCCTTATATGTTGAAATTAAGTTTATATAGATTGTATTACCTTAACATCTTTTTCCCTTTTATTAGCTTGTTTATGAAAAATGTACGTGGCTTTTTTTTTTTAGCAAGGGTCAAGAGCATACACCAAGCTCCCTTTGTTTTTCTCTTCAGCAGTCACATTTTCTCTTTGCTTGGGTTCCAAATATTTTAAAATAGCATTTGGCACTAATGTTGACCTTTTCCTCTCTTCCTGTAGGTACAATCCATTGAGTCAAAATTGGACTGTCTATTAGATATTTATCAACAAGTTTTGCGAAAAGGATCTGCATCTGCACTCACTTTGGCTTCATTTCAAATGCCAGCTTTTGAGTGTGAGCAGACTTCTGATTATCAGAGTCCATCAGACAGCAAAGATTTGTCTAATTCTGCACAAATTAGTGGATGTGTATCCAGATCAGCTAGTGCCAATCTGCCTCGTGGCCTACAGCTTATACTAACACCAAATGAATTTAGCACTCAGGCTTACTATGCTTTCAGTCCAGCTATGCATAGTCAAGCAACACAAGTGCCAAATGATGGACCTGCAACAGTTAGTAATACATCAAACCAAATAAACCAGGCAACTAAGCCAGCAACTCCAACAACATTACAAATACCACCCTTTTCATCAATGAAGCATATCAATAAGCCTGAGCCCATTCATATTATTCCTGTAACGACACAGGAAAATATTTCCAATGTCACCGCTTGCCTTGTTGCATCAAAGGATAATGGACAAGTTGCACAGCCCAGTGCAACAAAGGATCTCACGTGGAGAAAAAGTCTGGATACAGAAGGGGAACCTTTGCTCTCAGTTAAACCTGTGGTGCAAATGGACTTAGGAAAATCTTTATCTGTACAAAATCTTATAGAGTCTACAGAAGAACTGAATATACAGATTGCTGGCAGTGACTCCAGTGGTTCCAGAGGTAGCCAAGATGTATACTCCAAATGGAGGGAGTCAAAATTATTTATAACTGATGAAGAGTTGGAGACAGAGGCAGGAACAGAGACTACTGAAGCCATCTCGCGCCCATTAGTGGAAACAACTCTCTCTGCTGACTCTCTAAGGACTGGAATGTCAAGATCATCTCAAAGCATCTGCAAGCCAGGGGATGGTACAGAAGCACTCAATCTGCTCCATGTCAAACTTAAATAACAGCTTGCCAGCTTTCTTCATTGGCTGGTTCATTCCTCTACTCATACATATCATAGCATGAACTGTTTGAAAGCCTTTTTAATAAGATAAAATTACAAAGATCAGGATGAATCTGCAAAGCAGTTTAATGAGCCCATATTTCCTAATTGCATGAAAATGCATGTTTAAGTGATGGCTAACATCCAAATTTACACCTACAGTACGGCAGCCTTTGATGCAGTACCGTAGGTTTAAATAATGAGTTGCCTACAAAGCTAATGCTGCAGGATGTATCAATAAGAAAAAAAAAATTCAAAAATTTGAGCATTTAGACCTAGTGCCGTTGCTACAGGGCAGAAGTAAAAATTGTAAGGTTTAAAGCACTTTGCTTCTGAACTGATTAAATATATATATATATAATGTCCTGATTTAGATGATAGTTTATGTTTACAACAAAAAATTATCTACAGCTGCTAGCAAGGTACCAAGGAAACCAGTAATATGGCTAGAAATCGGGGGTTAGAAATGGCTGCCAGTTGCAAGATACACATATTTGCTCATCATTAATCAGTTATTTTTAGCTCTGAAAAACAATAGGTTAACATCCATCCAATTTTTGATGATTTAGTGCTGTGGCAGAAGCACCTGGCACACCACTATCACATTGTTCTTCATAAAAAGAAAACTATTTTGCTACAAAATGTTTGTATTTTAAGGATTGGGGCTGGCCTCAGAAGGCGATAATATGGGTGGCTACACTGAGAATTCAGGGGGATCTCTCCTTCCAGTCTCATTGAGAAGCTGTCCTATGAATCTGAACTGTTTTGGCAGCAGTAATTGAAGGAAGGAGGCAGGTGCTGCCTTTATTTTAGAAGCAATATTTCCTTCTGTGGAAATTTTGGCAATTTTCCTTGCAGTCCCAACCTGATACTATGACAGCACTTCATATGGCTGGAAAAGGAGGGAAAACAAGGAACTGAAATATAAAGTAAAACTAAAGAGGACAGAACAAAGGAGAGAGAAAGACAACACAATCAATGGGGAAATAAATAATAATACAGATTTAGATAGGTAGGAAGAGAAATTATCCCAGAAAATAAAACAAGAAAGTAAAGAGGGGAAAAGGGGAAAAGTTACTCTTTTTTTTTTTTTTCTTTCCACAATGATATTTCAAAAAAAAAAGGCACTTAGGCAATCAGAAATTAAAATAAATGTAGATAACACTGCCTTAACTGGAAAAAAAAAAAATTAAGGCAAAGGTTTGTTGCTTTTTTAATAAAAGGTGATGAGGAAAGAGAGGCAAAGTGGTAACACTCCTAGATCTTAGCACTGTGTCCCAACGGCAGTCATTTTCTGTGAACTTCTCAAGACAGGGCTTTCAGACTCCTTCCCCCAAATACCAAGTTTTCAAATTCAAAGCCTACATCAGACTGAGCATTCCTGCCTGATACATCCTCTTTTTTTCCTTGCCCTAACCTACACTTCACTTCTGCTGAGATGCAGGAGCAGTGTTAGTGCCTCTCTGCACATCCCCAGCAATGCTTTGCTACTGGGAGAACCCTTGCTCAGCCTAAACAGGCTGCTGCCCTTCCCAGCTGAATGAGGTTTCTGTGTGTTGTCTTCTCTCAGATTTACACCCCACCTGCACCACAGGCTTGTAGACAACCCAGCTTGGGCTCAGCTTCCCTCTAGCACCAGGAATACTGAATGTATGGGGGTGCCAGTGCCAGCTCACTCAGGGCAGTGTTTTCTCAAGGCCCAGACCCACTGGGAACTTACTGTGTACATCAAAAACATCACTCCAGTCTTAACCATGGCTAAATGCTGTAGATTGTATTGTGAAGGACCTGATCTGTTTACTATGAATCCATTGTAACTTCTACTTCCATATTTCCTTTAAAGAAGTATTTCTGGATGTAACATGACAATTTTATTATGTGAAAGTACATGCAAACTGTAGAGTGTATATATTGTGTCATTATACGGGGTCCACGGATGGTACACTGTGTTCCATGGCTTACACCAGTGCAAACTTCAGTTGTTAAATCCTGAAGACACCTTGAAGCACAATTTCCTCACCGCTGATTTGCCATATAATTTACCACATTCAGCCTTCCCTGTTTTCCTTTACTTGCAATCTGATCATACTAAAGCCTGACTACAACAGTAATTTTGTGAGGATAAATAAGGGGTTTTTTCACATCTCAGTTCACTTAACTATTAACTTATTTGAATGTCTGCAGTTTACCCAGACAGATCTGTACATTTAAACTATCAAAAATTTAAAAACTTACAATCTTTTTTTAGTTTTCTTTTCCTTTTTCCTAAGTCTTTATGGTGCCTTTCTTGCCTTTCACATGAAGCCTCCTGCTGACCCAAGCATAAATATGCAGTTAGGGTTCAGTTAAGGAGAAAGAGATCAGGCACATGGCAAGTGTGTGTCTGTAATGAAACTCCCCTTCCCTCCTTGAGGATATTGAAAAATCAAGGGATCATGAATTGAACACCACTCTTCCACCTTCATCTATGTGAGCAGATGATTGCACCACATTGCGCCAATGGGAGAACTGAGCATTGGCCCTGCCTGTACCAGTTCCACACAGAAACAGGGCCTTGGGTTTTGCTGATAATTTATCTCACAGAAACTTGGTATTTTTGCCTTAAATGACATGCTTGAGTCCTTCTAACTTTAAGTTAATTTATTTAATACGATTTTGTGCACAAAAGAAGAAGTTCTATAAATTATGTATGAAAATGTTAATATCTTTACAAAGTACTAATAAATCCAGAAGATCGTATCTTTTCAAATTACGGTTTAAAACCCTAATTTGTTTTCTTTTATGCTCACTGTCATTATTTTTGCAGCTGCAAGTCTTATCATATAGGGTTTTTAACATGATAGGAAATAGAAAGAGTAGTGAATATATGAAATTTTAAAGAAGAATTGTTTGTTTGGATTTTTATAAGTTTTACTTATATTTCTTCATGAGGAGTTTCCTGTTTCTCTTTGAAAGACAGTGTCATGACTGACAGTCATTCATTAGTTTCACAAAAGAAGAGCCTGTCTGGCTTTTCAAGTCTTGTCCTGAGCTGCTTATTAAAGTCTAGCTCATGACAGCTAATAAGAAATGTTCATGAGTCAGGACAAAAGACAATTTTTTTTTTTTCTGATTTACAATCCACTTGAGGATTGTTGGAAGAGAGAATTTAAACTTAAGTAAAAGCTTCAGGAATTAAGCATTATCCAAATAACTGTTTTCTGATCAGTATGTTCTTCTACCTGAACGGAGAACTACATAGTTTTGATGACTATTATTTGTTTAAGAATTTGTATTTGCTCCTGGCTTATATTATCTATACTTTTTATTTAAAGATGAATATGATGTCTTAGCCTAGGGTTCGAGATTGCAAAGATCATACACTTTTATTCACAGTGCCCACAGTTGTTCCATGTTTTTGAGATAATCCTATTAGAGTGACTGCTCTTATTATAGTACAGTGATGAGTAGTTCACCTGCTTTTGTGATAAGTCAAATCATGCTGAATGGCTGATGTATAGTAGAACATCTGATGTACAGTAGTAATTCTGGATTGGAACCTGCAATCCTTACTCAAGCAAAAATTCTATGGAATTCATTCATTCCATGAAATTCAAGAATTTTTCTTGAATTGGGAACTCAGATTCAAATCCTGATTTTGTTGGGCATCTGTTTAAAGTGAAAATGGTAATACTCCAGTTATTTCCTGAGGAAACTAATACTTAGCTGAATTTACCCTTGTCACATTGACTATATAAAAAATAACGCACAAAGTACTGATGTAAAAAGGGAAGAAGTGAAGGGACAATTTTAAAAAGCACAGAGAATAATCAGAAAATTGGAGCAAGAAGGAAAATATAACAGCAAAGGAATGAAAAAAGGGTTTAAACACCTGAGGCTAAATTCATCCTTGGATGGCTTCACTGACTTCAATGCATTCACTGCCCAACTGGGTGAAGCTCTGCCTCCATTGGGATAACCAGGCTCAGTTCCACTGACCTGAAAGGAACTGAACCCACCTGTACCAGAAATGAACTTGCCTCTCTGGGCCAACTTTTATCCCGACTCACATGTCATGCAATCCTTTTGGATTCACTAGGTTTGAATGAAATACAGGTCGGAAAAGAATTTGTCCCAGATATTTCTGCTTCACATTTTTTTCCAAGTGTGTTAATTGACTTCAAACGGATTACAACATTACACAAAGTGCTGTCACTGTCTAAAAAGGTTAATTAGTTTTTGAAATAAGATTTGTCTCCTGCAACGTCAGTGGAATCATGCAATAGTTTCCTGTCCGTTCATCTGGATGCAAATGTGGCCATTCATTCAGTTGTGGCCACACATAGGACAACTCCATACATACCCAATATCATCTGCTATTGGAAGAATTTTTGACTTCTTTGAAAGACAAAAAGACAGTTTTGTAGCAGGCTTAGAAAGCACGATGGCTGCTTCCACTGACACTGCAACAACATTAGCCAGTACATTACAATGTTAATTGTAAATTCTTGACAAAGTTGAATCCATATTGTTGTTAATAAAAATTATTTGAAAAGTATCATGCTTACTTGTTTTTTTCATTACATAAAAGATTTTTTGGTGTGGTCACATATCAGGCAAGAAAAAATAATTAAACTTGGTTATTCTTTTCCTTTTGAAGTTTTGTAATTTTTTATTAAATGAACACCACAAAGGAAGTTCATTAGAATAAAATGCAAAGGAACCAGTCTGACATGTTCAGTTTCTGGTAACTGCTTACAGCAGAGTTTACTTAATGTTGCATCACTTCTGTGAAAATGTGAAAAGTTATTATTGCCTTCCCTGTTAAATAAAAGGCAATTGGTTCAGGATTAGCAATCAGGGGCCTGTGCAAGGAGCAGGATTTCTCACGGAAGGCACTTTAGTTTAACCTGAGGCCTAGGTGAAGTCAACCTGAGGCCTAGATGAAGCCCTTTCCTCTGCATTCAACCATGGAAGTTGCTTTAGAATGTTACTGCACCAAATCTAAAACAATCATTCATGACACACCTTCTTTCTCCAGTGTGCCCTTCCCACAGCCCTACTGAAGAAAACTTTTAGTAATTGACTATAAAATACTAAATATAGGGAGTCTGTGCTGTAGTGAAGTTACTGTCTCTATGAAGGCTTCAAAATCAGAGCCAGACATGTCCAGGTAAGGTGATCTCCTGCCTCTCTGGTGGATGAAATCTTAGATACTGAAATTTAAAGACACAGTTGCCAGAAGGGCAGGTTTCCGTGTCAGCCATTTGTACCCACAGGTTATGTGGATGCTACCAAGCTCTCCCTAAGAGAGACAGGTCAGGAAAAAACAAACACAGGTCAGGAAAAAAGGCAAATGTCTGCATGCTCTTCTTGTGTGAAATGAGGCAGCCTTGTTTCATGTGCGCACAGAGATAGTAGGGAAGCGTCAGAAGACTGCAGTGAGAAGTTTTTTCTGTTGGGCTACTCAGCACATTGCCATGCCAGGCACATGCAGCGATGTGCATCCTTAAAGACACAGCTAAATGTTCACGTTCAGCTCTTTACAATAGGAGTACAGGACCCTGCCTAAAAAGGAATTGATTAGACATCGGAATGGGGTGCCCACGGAGCTGGTGGAGTCACCGCCCCTGCAGATGTCTAAGGAAAGACTAGACATGGCACTTAGTGTCATAGTCTAGTTGACATGGTGATGTGCGGTCACAGGCTGGACTCCACGACCTCAGAGGACTATTCCAACCTGATTCTCTGACTCCCTGAAAACGTCGAGGGACGGCCACAGACCCGCCCACGCGCGCGGAGCCAGCCAATCATAGCTTAGCGAGTGGCCCGCCTCGGCCAATCAGCTCGCCCCGAGGCTGAGGCGCGCCAAATCCCGCCGCGTGAGCGGCGCGGGGC
>VYXB01000704.1:7610-31461 GCA_013397135.1 Pachyramphus minor | reverse complement strand
CCGGCCGACGGTGCCGCCCGCCGGACCCCCCCGCGCGGGACCGCGCACCCGCGGAGGGCGACGGGGGACGGAGGGGCTGTGGGCGGCGTGGGAGGGGCGCGATGAGCCCCGCAGGGGAGGAGTGGGAGCCGCGAAGCGGTGACGGTTCCGGCGGCCCGGGGAGGGCGGCGCGGCAGTGGAGGCCCCGAGCTGCCGCCGGCCGGGATCGGGGCACCGAGGCGCCCCTGTGCTTCCACCTCGACAGCGCCCTGGTCGGGGCTCTCATAGGTAATGACGAGTACGCCCCTGCCTCCGGGGTGCTTATCCCGCTGCCGTAAGGGAGAGGGGAGGAGGAGAGCACCTGGCTCTCCCTCTGTGTCCCGAGGGAGTGCGTGCCTGCTTTCCGTCGCTCCAGACTCGGAAGGGCCCCACCCACAGCTGGGTGCATTTGAAGAGTTTCTCCCACTCACTAGGGAAACTTTTCCTCCCTAGAGTGGTTGGGTTGACGTCTGTTTTTCATGACCAGCGGTCTGCAAGTAGGCTGAAGCCCCTCTCTAGTCACATGGAGGAAGGGTGGCAGTCTCTTGAGCTAGTTTAACTGCTCCATCTCTTCAGCTGAGGAGCCTTCCCCTACACAAACACTTTGCGTTTGGTTAATTGCCAGAAAAAGTTACCTACGTTTGCCATCAGTTTCGTGTCAAAAGTTCTTTTCCTTGTGGATGCATGCACATATGAAGGCCTTGGGTTTTGGTCACAACCAAAATACTTAATGTGCAGTTTTTGGCAGTTTGTCCTAAATCTGTGTAATACCTGCTGTGTATCTTTATAACAGGTAGGGGTGGAACTAAAATTAAAGAACTTGAGGATTCTTCGGGTTCCAGGATAAAGGTACCATGTGCTATATGTGTCATCAAGACCTTGGCTCTGTTGGTAACATACTTGGTTTTGTTTCTATGTAAACCAGTTATTGCAGGAAGCTGAAGGGTGTTTCAGTAGCTTAATAATTCCACTGTTTTACAAGAATTGTTAAAAAGGGAGTGGACTTGAGAGTGCAACTTGAATGGTATGTGAAAATAGGAAACGGTTATTTTTTTTCCTTAAATATGCATTTATTTTCTTTTCTTTTGTAAAGAATCCTCTTGGGAGAAGAATTTAAATTTAAGGAAAAAAGGGTCAAATACTGGTTTCAGTCTTATATAGTCTTTGCACTATTAAAAAATCTCAGTAATGTTTTGTGAACATAGGTTACAAGAGGAACCTATGAAGCTGAAGTAAAGATTTTCGGCAGTCTTGATGTGCAAAACAAAGCCAAGATGTTGATCGACAATGCTGTTACAAGTTCTGGACAAAACAACAACAGAGGTTGGACTGAGAAAGGCAAGAAATGTGGTTTCTTGGGGGAAAATACTATGGATTGTCTTTCCATGTATTTGGTGGTTTGGTGGAGTGTTTTTATATTATTAGTATTTTACAAAGTGAATTAATTTTTGCCTTGTTCTGGGACAGTGGTGTACCTCCTTAAAACAGAAATACCTAGACCTCTGTCTTTCTCAGCTATGGTCAGTTTTCTTCTCCCCTCACCCCAAATGCCAAGCTTCTGTGAAAATCTGTTCCTGTGAGTTTTCAACAATTTTAATGGATACAGAACGTTATACCGCTTGGTTTCTTGCGTTATCAGTCTGATTCCTTCAAAATACCTGTATTGGTTCCAGTGTAGGCTTTAATGTAGTATCTGTGGGGTATTAAAATTCAGTAAACATTTGTAATGGTAGTCTGTAAAGTGCTGACCATAGCATGGGCAGTGCTGACATCTTACTACTTTCATGGGAAGTCAATGTTTAAGATTTGATGTTGCACTTCATGCCTGGCTTTACTGGGCTTTCTTGTGGTAACTTTGTTATGTGGATATATAAATAATAATTGTATGTTGAGATGCTGCTTATATTATTGATATGTCATGTGTGTGTTCCCAACAATTTTTGCACAGGCAAACACCATCCATAGTTGTTGATCTGAGGAACTGATGAGGGAGAAGGTATCCAAGGGCTGTGTTCCAGCATTAGAATAAGGAACGGGGTAGTTCTGTGTTTTGTTTTTAGAAGTGCCTCAGAAGGTGGATGAGTATGTTTCAAGAGACTAGAAGTAGTTAAGACTTTCTTAGTATGTGTAACTGTATTTTCCCTGTATTTCCTGCTTTTCCACTGATTTTCCACATAGTTGTGTTGCCATTTATATCTTCAGTGCAAAACCTTACTTTCTTACTTGCCTCATCAAAGAAGTACAGAATATAACTAGACTCAGACTTTGTGTTGCAGTGGTGGTGGATGCTTTTGAAGTAAACTTTGCTCTTGTAGCTCTTAAAACTTTCTGTCTGCGTATCACCTACTAGATTGGCAAGTTTTTCAAAAGCCTGCTGCACAACAAGCCTTATTTATAGCTGGAGGAGCAGCATTTCAAAACCTGTTATTACATTATTTATGTAGCTAAAGAAGTTGAAATATTTCCCTTATTTTATCAGAACATTAATTCGTACAGGCTTTAGCAATATTTCAGGGCAGAGATCTAGGAAAGAATTTTGTAGTTATATGTTTAATGTCTGTTCAAAACTTATGAAGACTTACTATAGAAAAAGAAAATTATACTATAGAAAAAAAGATTTCTCCCACACACTGCAACAGATTCCATCAAACAGCACCATTTTGGTACTAACTTTGCAGGAAAAATCTTAGACATTATCAAGCCTGAAAATAACCTGAAGAAATCAGTGATTAACTGGGACTCTCTTCGAGAAAACAGAGCCAAATATGAAGCTATGAAGTGGGCAGGTTAGTTTTAAATTTTGATTGTATGATACTTGTCTTTATGTGGTAAACCTATTGAATGCTTACATGTTTTTAATTCTTGCTTTGAGATGACTGAATCTTTCACTGTCCAAACTAGTTAAGCATTTGCAGTGAAGTGATCATTTTAGCACTTGTCAGCATGGTCATGGAGAACACTGTAATTGTTGTGGAAGACTTAAACCTGTTACTCAATTGGCATTTTGACTGCACCCTTTAAAAATAATTTTATTTTTATTTTTATATTTTATTACATATATTATAAATAATAATTTATAAATTATTTTACAATTTCTTTTATATGTGGCTACAGAAAAAAAGTCTGAGAATTGTTACATATTGGACTATACATGTTAGTAGAAACTATTTTAGAACTTGAAATGTGGGGAGATGGCTCTTTTGCAGATGCTGAAGTGTTTGTCTCAGCCTTCATCTTTTACATGAGCAACAATAGTCTTTATCACTTTACAAGTCTCGGAGCTTAAGGCCCTGTTGGGGTTTGGGGATTTCCATCTTAAGCTTTAGCAGACTTTCACTGAACCTGTATTACTTCTTGCTGATTCAAGTTCATTTTTTCTGGTTGTTGAAGATTTGCCTCCAATTGAGAAAAACTTCTATAAAGAATCATCAAGGACTGCATCTATGTCACAAGAAGAAGTGAAACTGTGGCGGTAAGATCATTCCTTTAGGGAATCATCTGCTTGGCAAAAATTGCTTTAAGGTATAAAGCCTAGAAAGTAGGAGATGAAGTGCTGGGACAGAAGCATTAATGTTGGGGTCTTCTTAGGAACTCTTTCTTGGGGATGAAACAATAAAGCAGTTATTATAGTGAGTTATTATTAGTTGCTTGGAAAATTAGGTATTATCTGCTTCTCTGAAAGTGTTTGATCTAGTTATATTTCAGAACACAAAAATCTCAAGACACTTCACTTGGCTCTTGGCTGTTTTTTTGCCTCTCATGGAGACAGCGTGTTCGTATTTTTAGGTCCTTCCAAATAGGATTATTCCCATGTTTAATACCTCTTGGCTGCCATTTTCCCCACATATATTTTAGTCAAATACCATCTTCAAAACAAATTTCAACTTCTATTACTGTTGTCTTCCATTCTGTCTATCTTGTCTTTACAACTACATCCTGCTTAGTATTTGTTTCAGTTAATTGTATCTATTCACTGTGATCCAACAATCTCCATCAATACTTTGCAAGGAAAACAGATCATCTGTTTGAAGTGATTCAATTCAGGCCTTGGTAATAGTTTCAACCCTTTTCAGTAGTTTTAATGAAGTTAGTGAACATTATTGAAGTGTTAACTTTTTACTACTTTCCTTTTTGCAAGATGTCTTTTTTTTTTCTTGCCTGCCAGAGAAACTGCCACAGGGAGCAAAGCATGGAACTGACACTTAAAGTATATGTATGTGTTATTATTAGAGCTAGTCAGAATTACTGAACATTGTTCCATGGGTTCAGAACATATATTGAGGAATAGCACTTGTGTGATAAAGGAATGTTTTTTCTGTTTCATCCAGTCTGCTTGCTTTAAGGAAAAAAAGAGAATAATTGAAAAAAACAAATTCCATAATCATGAGGGGAAGTTGAATTGCCCATTCTTTTCCTAGCTTACAACCCACTTGCAGAAAAAACTTTTTACTGAATGGAATCTACAGAAGAGTACAGGACTGAAATTAATATGTTTATGCATATTAATTTGTGTAATTAATTAAGATATTATTAATATCTCTTAATTGGGGGAGCCTTGGAAGATCAGTTTTTTATGTAGTTTTTTATTTTGTTGTGCTTTGGGTTTTGTTTGGTTTTGGGTGGTTGATTGTTTTGGGGTGGGGTTTTTTGAGCTTGTCTTGTTGATGACTTTTTTCCTAAATTGTTCTGTTTGTATTCTCTAGAGTATCCAGGGAGCTGCTCTGCAAATATTTGGGGAAGGTTTTTGTCAGAATATAGGATTCTGACTAAGAAGGCCAATCCATTCCTATGAGTTCTGGGTTGTCTTTAGGTTTAAAATCTCATCACAGTTACTTAATTTGTAATAGAGGATAATTGTAGTCTGATATGGCAGGACTCCAGTTCATGTTAATAGCCATATATAACTTCAAATTAGTCATTCTTAAGAAAGAGTGGTAATTGATGCCTCCAGAAGTGTTTCTATAGTAAGACTTTCTTAAGAATTAGAAGAATAATTCACCCATTCAAGAGCCTGAACTTGTTTTTTGTTGTTCCAGGAATTTAACAAATGTTAAGAAGGGTAGTGTTTTGTGTTAGCTCTAGTTTTTCAGATAATGAGACTTTAAAGAAATTGCACTGCTTTAATTCTATACAGAAAAGAAAATAATAATATAACTTGTGATGACTTAAAAGAAGGTGAAAAGCGCTGCATTCCCAATCCTGTTTGTAAATTTGAAGATGTATTTGAGCATTATCCTGATATTATGACTAATATAAGAAAAGTTGGTTTTCAAAAGCCTACACCAATTCAGGTATGTCTTCAATTTTGATGACTTTTCAACTGAAGCTTAAGAGAAAAGTAAAGAGTACATTTGAGTATTTTTTGTTTTATATTAGTCCCAGGCATGGCCGATCATACTCCAAGGAATTGATCTTATTGGTATAGCACAGACTGGTACTGGGAAGACATTAGCATACCTCATGCCTGGATTCATTCACTTGACTTCACAACCCATGTAAGGACTGCTCAAATGTCTGACTTTTTTAGCTGTGCATATTCTCCCCACACCCACCACCTATATGATGATTTTCTAGTAGAGAAATAAAAATCATAAATAGGGAAAAAGAATATAAACCTGGTGAAATAAGTCCCAAATTTGTCACCGTAGATTCTACTAGCAGCAGTGTACTGAGGAAGTTCTGAACAGTATAAAAATGTTTGATGTCAGATGTGATGGACTTTGCCTATCCTTATATACCCACATTCTACATGTGCTTTGTTGTAGAAGCAAAGATCAACGTGAGGGGCCAGGAATGTTAGTCCTTGCTCCCACTCGAGAACTGGCACTTCAAGTGGAGGCAGAGTGTTCAAAGTATGCATACAAAGGAATTAAAAGGTAATCTTGTTTCTCACTTACTTGTTAAGTAATTTTTTTTTGTCCTAACACTTGTAACTTAATTCACTTAGTAAAATAATTGCATTGTAGACAGCAATAAGATCTCCCTCCTCTTTAGGATGCACAAGCCTGGTTACCGGCTTCTCATGTCATGCATTCCTTGTCACATCATGTCACGCACATCTTCTTGACCATCTTGGTAGCTGCCTGCTGGAATTGTTCCAGAATGAATATGCTTGTCTTGTAATAGAGGCGGGGGTACTAAAACTGGATATTGTGCTTGAAGTGTGGTGTCACAAGTACTGGATAAAGGGGAATAACGAGTTCTAGCCATGAGTTCTGCTGGCTACCTTCTCCACAGTATACAGCTGGCTTTCTTTTCTGTGGGGTTACACTGCTGAATAATGTTTAGTTTCTTGCCATCTTCTAGTATGGTGACCCTCAGTCATGGGATAATTCCATCCCTGTCTTTGCTTTTCTTAAACCTTTGTGGGATTTCCATCAGTCCATTTCTCTAGCCTTTTTGTGTTTCTTCTGAGTAACAGCCTAACTCTCCAGTGTATCTAGTTAACTTTGTATAGCATTCAGAATGAGTCTTATCATCTTCACTTAACTGCAAAATATCTGACTTTTGATCATACTGTTTAGAAAATCCTTTCGTACGTTCATCTGTTTTTTGTGTAAATATTTTCAGAACAACTGTTACACTCCTGATTTTAAGCCATAAGCTGCCCGGCACGGTTACATTTTATCTAAGACTCTTTAAAAGCCTTTTGGATCGTTATAACCTTGAATTCGCATCCGGAGAAAGAGTCACATGCTGTTCTCTAAGGGAAATTCTTTTAATTTAGTATGAAAAATAGTGTGTTTTGGCAAAAGTTTTTACAGGAGTAAAATACAACCAAGAAAGGCATTTTACTAAAACACACAGCAAAAAACCTCAGTTCCCAGAAAACACTCACTGCAAACAATCAATATACCAGCTTTAGTTAAACACAATTCATCAGTTTTAAGTTGCCCACAAGAGAAGGAAAAGAGTNCACACTCAGTGAGTTGGTTCTGACCGATATCAATAATTCAGTGAGGTTCAGATCCAGTATCTCACAACAACCCAAAACATACTCAAGTTTAATAGCTATCTTCCATCCATTCATGATTATTTTCACTGCAGTTTCAGCAGAAAATTATTGCTGAACTGTTGAGGGAGTATCGTTCAGTGTTATTTCGTTAATTATTGTCAGTCACACATACTTTATTCCTTCCTCTTGTTAAAACCAGGTGATACTTTTTAAAATGAAGCAATATGTTGGCATTTATTTGAAAAGTATTGATTTTAGTTGAAACCTAATATATTTACTTCTAAAACATTTTATTTTACAGTATTTGCATATATGGCGGTGGGGACCGAAAAGGACAGATAGATGTGGTTACCAAAGGTGTGGATATTGTTATTGCTACTCCAGGCAGACTGAATGATCTCCAAATGAACAACTTCATAAATTTGAAGAGCATAACATACTTGGCAAGTAGCTGATATGGAACGAGTAATGCACCAGTTGGAAAATGGTTGACTCAGTTTGAACTTTAATGGAGTTTTCTTTAAAGTTCTAAAGTCTTAATTAGAACTTAATGTTGAGGTTGGTGTCAGAGGGATGATTTATACTTACCATAATTGCATTGCAGATGTGGAATATTCTCTAGAAAAAAAAAATAGCCTTCTAGTACAGTACATGTTTTAAAGATGCTAAATTGTTATTTCAGTAATGTTTGGTGTTCTGAACTTTGTTTTGGCAGGATTAGTTACTAATGGATGGAATGCCTTTCCAAAGTTGTCTTTTCCTTTTCTTTTTAAAGGTTAACTGTGACTCAGGTTCTTATTAGAATTTGTGCAGTAAACACCAGACTCACACACAGATCTTTAAATGTCAGGGGACTGGCTTTCTTTTGATCTCAGTGGAAAACTAGCTGTGTAAATATGTATGAATCTGTATGTCTTCATTCTTGCATTTTGCTGTGCTGGACACATAAAACCGTTGCTGGTTGTAAAATACTTCAATTTATTCAAATTATTTCTAACTTGTCTGTTTAACTGGTGAGTTGCTGCCTTGTTTGACAAAATGGT
The DNA here is from genome assembly GCA_013397135.1 of Pachyramphus minor. Classification (NCBI taxonomy): domain Eukaryota; kingdom Metazoa; phylum Chordata; class Aves; order Passeriformes; family Tyrannidae; genus Pachyramphus; species Pachyramphus minor. The sequence continues at coordinate 23,445 of VYXB01000704.1, read as the reverse complement.
CCTGCTTCCTGTCCACTCCCCTCTGAAAGTTAAATACTGCTATGCTGTAGCAAGTTAGCTCAAATTTTAAGTAATAGTTGTGAGCTTACTGGCAAGGCCAGCAGTGGTATAGCATTATTAGAAATTTGGCCATCTGGAAAAAAAATATTATTGTTGGAAGACAAGAGAGTAGCCTCTTGTGGAAGAGTAACTTGAATGCTGAACAGGAGGAAAATAGGCCTGAAAACTTGAGAACTCTAGGATCATTAATAATCTTTTTGCCAAGGTGAAGTATGGTCATACTACAAGCACACACTGCTTTGCAAAGTGTGTAATGAAGCAAAATGAGGTGTTTCAGTATGTGCAGGATATGCTATAGTATGATATAACTAAAAAGAATTAAGTATCAAATTGAAAAATATGATGATGTAAAGCAGGAGGAAAGACATTTGTTGTTGTACCACTAGCAATTAAGTGTTTTCAGAAGATTGAGACCAGTGCAAGGACCTTGTTATATGCTGTGCTTAATGTCCCATGCCTCAGACTTTATGGAAATGCTGTACTTCTTTAAGTACAATGTGAAAAGTTTGACATCCAAAATTCTATCTTTTTTTAATATTACCATGCTTTTCCTTGTTTTTTCTTGTACTGTTTAAGATATAAGATAATTTCTGTTTGCAGAGCTTTGTTGTCAGTTTTCAGCCAATATGTAATTTAAACTTGCAGCCTTATTTCAGAGAAAACAAAAGGGTATTAGATTTCAACTTTAACAGCTGGGATGAAGAACATTTTTCATTGAAGAACTTTATTTACAGTTTTCATTTAAAGATATTGATGAGGCTCGTGAAGGCTCCCCAAGTGTACAGAGTATTACTTGCTAGTATGATACAAATCCTTTGTTTCCCAAAGGACTTCCAAGGTCAAATACTGTGATACAATTGCTTGTTAAAATAAAAGGCAACCAAACAAAAGAAGCCCCACCAAAAAAAACCCTCACAAAACCAAAAAAACAAACTCTTTTACAGTTAATTATGTCTAAATAGATACTGTATACAAGGTGAATTGGAGCTAGGAAGTTTTCTTCTTGACTGACAGAACCATCAGGTTGATTGCAGTCTTGATTGGGATTTTTAGGAAGCCATTTATTCAAAATCATACCTGTCAAACAGCAGCCTTTTGGTTGTTTACCATACATATCATTTGAGGATTGCTTTGTGTTTTGCTGTGTTCACTGTAAATCAGTATTCATTCATCAGTAATCTGAGTGCTTATTTCTTTGGATCTTAGTCTCATAAAGCAGAAGTAAGGAAATTGGAATTGTAATTGAATAATTGGGAAGCATTTAGGAGAAAGAGTATAATAAAAATATATATAATTCATGAACTAGGATATAGGAGATAAAATGGAGTAGTCTTTTTCTTCTTCAAATATAAAAAAAAAGTAAAACTTACCAATAACTTCTTTGAAAACAGAGGAAAGAAAACAATTTTCACATGAAGAACTGGCTTGTAAGAATTTCTTGCCAAGAAATAGAACTGAAATGAATAATATTAACAAACAAGTAAATAGTATAAATAGCAAGAAACCTATGGTTGTGTTATTTGGGGCACATCCAGCTTATAAAACAGAACCTGGCTATGAGACATTTGAAAAACTTAGGGCTAATAACTACTTATCTATTACAGCCTTTCATCTTTATTAGACAGCTGTCTGAAATAAGGAAAGTAAGCTTCAGCTATTCTGTTCCATCTAATAGACATATTTAGGTGCTTTCTTTTCTGTTTCCAGCAAAGTACCAGTGTGCTTAGTAGCACAAAAGGCTTCTACTGCTGAAAAGGGCATAGTGGCCCATTCCGTATATAAAATTAGTGACGTTTCAGCCTTGCCATTCTATCAGAATCCATGTGGTTAATGAAATCTCTATGAACCCTCTGAAAGTAAAGAGAATTAAATCAAGAAACAGAATTCTTGTCTTCTGTCTCTCAGTTGATGATTTATTTCAGAGATTTACATAAATAATGTACTAAAAAGCTTTTATATAAAAAAAATCAGAAAATAATGGAACAGCAAAATTGGGAGAATAGAAAGGGATTATCATCAAAGTCTTCTATTTCCACATAAGTGACTAGAAAATGTCAATACTTAAAAGCACAATTCATATAACTTTAATTTTCAACTAGAGTTTGTATAAATCAAAGGAGATAAATGAGTCTTGGATGTCAGTCTTCTTCCTTTGTATGAAACTGAAATAATTCACAAGTGTGCTTGTACATTAGAAAAAATATTATTTCCAAAGAGTTGTAGTCAGTCCTCCAGCTCACTTGTTCTCTTCTGTTTTTTTCTGCCAGATGAAACAACCTTGAGTTCTGCAGAGTGTTGGCGTAGTATGAGCCAGAATGTATGCTCTGGCTTTTTTCCTAATTCTAATGAGAAACTAAATTGATAACTGATATTTTGATCCTGTATGAGATCTCTAATGGGGTAGAAATGAGATTTCCCCTTTAAATTACCAAAAATTTCTCATAAAAAAAGAGTTGTCCCCCTCTGGGTTTGGTTAGTTATGATTTTTGTTGGGTTTTTTTTAATTGTGCTTAGTTTTAGGCATTCAGCAAGTAACTGTTAAAAGAAACAATTGATTTATTTTCATTGAGTTTGTGCTCTTAAAGGTGCTGTGCATTTCCTTTTTCATTTGCATTACTCAATGAAAAAGTGTCAAGGAAATTGAAGAGGTAAAGTAGAAGTTGAGCAGGTTTTGCTGCAAGTTGTGAAGTGGATTCTGCAATTAAAACTGTAACTATTAAAGTTGTCTGCTGTGTAACGTCTTGCTGAAAACCTTATCTAATGAACTAGGCAGAATAAATCACCTTGTTTCTGAGCAGGTTTTAGATGAGGCTGACAGAATGTTGGATATGGGATTTGAACCTCAGATAATGAAGATTCTAATAGATGTGCGGCCTGACAGACAAACTGTTATGACGAGGTATCTACACATAATAGTGCTCAGTACTTGAACACTGTAAACATAAGGTTATTGAACAAGTTAATTTCAAAACAAAGGTGTCAGTTTATTAAAACTTCTACTGTTTTACTTTCTAATTCTGTCTACTCAGTCCTAATGAGTCATTTCAGAAATTTTTTTTTCCATTTTGTACTGCCTTTTCTGACGTTTTACTTCAGAAATTAATCTTCTTCAACTGTAAAGACTATCAAGCCTCCCAAAATGGAAGGTATCTTGGGAGTGCTAGAGTTTGCCATATCAGTTTGAAGTGCCAACTCCCACTTCTCCATCTGGGCCCATATGTGTATCCTGACCTTCTGATCAGTGTCTGTGCTAGTCTGTACTTGGATTAATTTTAAAGTTATGCAGCTTTTGGGAACTTAACTATAGAATATCCCAACAATAATTTTTGTTACTGTATTTTGCATTGGAGGTATGGTTTCAGAGATAAAACTGACTAGAAACTTGCTTATTAGGTATTGTTGAACTACTGAACTCACCTTAAGATTCTTTAGAAAGGCTCCATAACTGTTGTGTGTACCTTTAACCAAAAAAGTTGTCTTTCAAGCTTGAGTGCTGTTTACTATTAGCTTAAGATTAGTTCTAAATATTATGTGAGCTCACCATTGTAATTGCATGCATAATTGTTTCACTGATGTATAAGGAAGAAGAGAAAGAAATCGGTGAAATTAATGAATTGGAGAAGATTTTGCACACTATTCTCACGTGTCTGTTTTCCTCTTCACTTCATGTTTAGCGCTACTTGGCCTGATGGTGTTCGTCGCCTAGCAAAATCCTACTTGAAAAATCCCATGATTGTATATGTTGGCACTCTTGACTTAGCAGTAAGTTGTCCTGTTGGGGTTTTTTTCATTGTTTTGTAAAGCTACAGTTACACCAGGAAAGTTTTTGCTTGTAACTATATGTAAGTAAATGCATGTAACTTTTAAAATCGATTTGAACTTTCAAGAAAGAGTTCCGTACTATCTGTTTTAAAGTTTCATTAAAAGTTTAGAAATGACTAAAAATTAAAAAAGTATAAAAGAGCTTTGTTCTCTGTGTTTCTGTGACAACATCTTGAAGTCTTAGCTCTTCAGTAGAAGACATCACAAGCAACCTGTATCAATCACATTAAATGTTTGTTGTACTTTGCTTTGCCAGGTGTTTTTGCATGAACCCTTACTTTTGCAGCCTTCACTTCTGTTCAGCAAGTTCTTGTACCTTGCTTAGTTTTCCTTCTGAAAGCCTTGCTTCTAATGCATACAGATCCTCTCCTGAACCTGTGTTTCCTAACTGCTTCTTTGTCAAAGGGAGTGGGAGCTCTGTACCAAGCTCCTGGAGGGCACTTGTCTGGAGCAGGAATGTTATGTGTTAGAGTAAGAACTGTCTTTAAAGTTCAAAACTTCTAAAACGTGGGTGTAGTTGCGTGCTTGTCATTGTTGTGCAGCTATGTGTAGTTGGCTTCAGTACCAGCAGAATTTACAGAAACAGTAGTTCTCCTAAGATCTTAGGAAATTTTCCTTTTCAGTTCCACTTTTTTTTTAATGATAGCAAATGAGGAAATTTAGTATCCAGTACACTTTTAGATAGAAATGGAGGGAAAATGTGCTTTTCATCTATTCGGTTCAGAACTACACTTTTATCAAAGGACATATCTTGTCAAAGACAGAAGATAGGAATTTGAAAGACATCAACAGCTGTTGTAGCTCTCTTATCTAGTTCATTCATCTCTTTCTGGGGGGGCTTCTCTTAATTGAAGAGGTGATACCTGGGGGAAGAGTTCCTATGTGGAAAGAGAATCTTTGTGTATCTTGATTGATTCTTCAACTCTTGCCACAAGAACATGATACTATGCTGTGAGAATGTCTAGACCTTTATACTACTCATGTGGTATAGCTTAAATATTCTGTGGTAACCTTCAGATATAATGGAGTAAAGGTTTTATTAATGAACTGTTGTTGGAATAATTAGACGGAACTGAACATTTCAAATAGATTTGCAGAATCTTCTTCAAAAGGCTTGTAATTTCAAGTAAGACTGACATTGTTCCGACTTGCTTTGGATTAATATAAAATATGCTCAGAGTTTTACTGTTTTCCTAAAGCAACTAGGAGACAAAAAATCTCCATTGATTGAATTCCAAACTGATATATTCTTTGTGTTTAAAATACTTTTTCATGGTATGTTGTTATTAGTTTTGTAGTAGAGGAATTAACAGGAAAAAATATTGTTCTAATCTGTTTCTACCTAACATGCCTTTTTACTGTTTGACAGGCAGTAAATACAGTAGAACAAAGAGTTGTTGTTATCGCTGAGGAGGAAAAGAGAGCTTTCATGCATAGCTTCATTGAGTCTATGAAGCCAAAAGATAAGGTCATCATTTTTGTGGGAAAAAAGCTTACGTATGTAATCCCTTCCCAGTATCACATCTGTTCTTTTTTTTTATTTTTCCCTAACAAAAATACTTAGGAGTTTCTTAGTTCACAAAATAATTACTAAGTGTAGGAGCTGTTGTCCACAATGTGCTGATAGCAGTGCTATTTTTATTTATTTATTCTTTCATACTTACTATATCTTTTTTAACATCATTAGTGATGGTGGTAAGTCTCAGTTTCATATACTTAAATTATATTCTTGGGGATACATGAATGCAATGTATTGTTTACTTTGATACACAGCTGATGCATACAAGACCTTATTGGTGGGGGGGTGGTCATCGTACCATACCTGAACTTTTTGAGTGAGCAGTGCAAAAATAATCTAATTTTTCTTTTATATATAAATAAGGGTAAACATTTCTGTGGGGGAATAGTTGCTTTCATGCTGTTTTATAATAAATGTCAGCTGAGTCAGGTATGGTTTTGTCCTTAGGCACATGTTTAGCTTTTGTTGTCATGTTATCTTTTTGATCTAAATCTAGATACTGCACTATTTTCTTTTCTTCTTTTTTTTTTTTTTTAAGAACCATTGTTTTATNTGGGGAATAGTTGCTTTCATGCTGTTTTATAATAAATGTCAGCTGACTCAGGTATGGTTTTGTCCTTAGGCACATGTTTAGCTTTTGTTGTCATGTTATCTTTTTGATCTAAATCTAGATACTGCACTATTTTCTTTTCTTCTTTTTTTTTTTTTTAAGAACCATTGCTTTATTTCATCCTAGAGCTGATGACTTAGCAAGCGACTTTGGTATCCAAGGAATTCCAGTACAGTCACTTCACGGTAACAGGGAACAGTGCGATCGAGAACAGGCTTTAGATGACTTCAAGAAAGGTGAGTTTTTACTGAAGTACTTGTTTGTTTAGGCAGGCTTTTAAAGGTTGTTGTGTTCAGATACTTGTCTGATTGTAAGTGCTGTGTCTCTTTAGTACATAGCAATGAAAATGTTAAAGAGCTCTGATTTATGTGTGTTAATTTGACAAAAAAGAAGAGACTGCTCTTCAATAAAATTTTGAATGTCTAAGAGTTTAGTAATTTAAAATAAGGTTTGTTTTATTATTGACATCTCTGGAAAAGTCAGTACTGTGTTAGTCTACAGAATGGTAGACTTTCAGTGAAACAGTTCTGCTTCAGATTATGTCAGTAGAGTTATGCTTTGGGGTTATGTGAACACCTGCTAATAAAAGACTAGTTCTGTGACAAGAGTATTAGTTTAGAATGTGATGGTTGAAGTTTGTGTTCTTTTCACAGATTCTTTATATCATATAACGAGGCATGTTTCTTACTTCTGCACCCTGCTGTTCTACTTGTGAAATGCAAATAATAGTAAAATGATATTCTGAATACTTTCTTACCACCTTGAGAGCTAGCTCAGTGTGACGTGCAATGAGCATATTTTTCCTTTATGTGTTAAGAATAATAAATGTATTAAAAGCTAGAAAAGCAATAGGCTGGAGTATGTTTTCTGTTTGTTCCATAAATTCCCATTCTTTTTCTGTTGTACTTATTTTAGGCAAAGTTAAAATATTGGTAGCTACTGACTTAGCATCCCGTGGCCTCGATGTGCATGATATCACTCATGTCTTTAACTTCGATTTCCCTCGCAACATTGAGGAATATGTTCACAGAGTAGGTCGTACTGGAAGAGCAGGGTAGGTGTTTACCAGAAAACAGAAATGTATTATCAGTGTTTTGTTGTTTTATGCACTGCATTCTTGTCAAAATCTAGAGCTACAAGTGATGTGGGGTGGAGAAGTCCAGTCTGTCAAAGGATGGTTTAGAAACACGCTGCTTTGTTTTTTTGATTGTTTACCTTCAATTTCACTGAACTAAGTTTTACACTTTTCTGTTATTGAATGATGTTTGAAAGCTGATTTAAATGTGAGGAAGAATTACAGTTCAAAACAATGTCTGCATAGATACTCTGAAGTGTTGCTTCTTTTTTTTGTCTCTTCATGAGCTGCTAAGTTGTTTAATTTTCTAGACAGCATATTAGGGGAAAAATATCTATAAATTCAAAGTCTTCGGCTTATCATGGTGGTGTAGTTTGGTGTTAGCACTTTTGGATGCTGCATTTCTTGGTTGGTACAAGTGTGATTTTTCTCATGTATGTGTTTTTTTTAATGATGATACGAATGTGTGTTTCCTCATACTTAAATATGTTGTTTTTATCTAGGTTCATTACCTAAAAGTCTGAATTAGTTGTGCCTTTGCTCCATTTCAGGAGAATTGCTGTATTCTGATCTTTATGAAAAGTTGCTCTCTGTCATGTGCATAGTAAATACTCAAGGTACTTTTATCTACCAGCTCAGCAATATTGCCTGGAGTACAGTTTATTAGTGCATAGGTCGGTAGAAAAAACTTGACAACAGTTGTTTTGAAGATCAACAGTTACTTCATTCCTTGTCTAGACGCACTGGGGAGGCAGTAACGCTGGTCACGAAGAATGATTGGAAGTTTGCTTCTGAGCTCATTGAAATTCTGGAAAGAACAAACCAAGTAAGAATATATTACTGGCTAAGATTTATACTGGTTCTAGGTTAACGCCTGAAGCAGGTCATGAAGCCTATTTAGACCTTTCTTGGTAAATGTTTGTAGTGTCTCAGGTAAAAAAATGGGTATTGAAGTCTCTCTTGTCCTGCATAGCCTTAGAAATATTTTACCTTACAGATGATTCCCAGAAAAGAACTGTGAACTTTAAGCAAAGCCTTCGCTGTCCAAAGAAAAAGTAACTAACATAGGCACACATTAAGGTCTGCAGAAGAATAATAGGGTCTATTTTATTCCATTTGTATTTCACTTCTGGAGCATGTAGCAATGTTCTTGTTTAACAGTGTAAATATTAACAATATTTATATCAGAAGAAGCTCAACTCTATGTTTATTATATCTGACAGTTCTGGTACTTACATGTACTTTTCCAAGCTATCTTTCTTCCTGATGCTTGTAAATAGTATGGGAAATAGAACTGGAATGTGATTTCTTTCTTAAAGGAAATGTACTTTTTTCTTGACGCCATTTCTGAGAAACCAAAGACAATTGTGCTGCTGTTTCTTGCTGTAACAAGAAACAGTATTTTGCCTGATTTATAGTAAATCCCCAGTTCACGCCCTGTCTTGAATTGAAATTTTGTTTGGTTGGTTGGGGCTTTTTTTGTTTAGATGGATGGGAGCATTAGTACAAACTAAATGGCTTTTACCTGGGACCTGTGGTTATTACTGTGGACACTTACTCCAACTTTAGAGCCTGGGTTAGATCTTCACCTGAATCTTCTGGTTTACAACTCTTCTTTGAAAGATGTCATGTCACTTTATTGCAAACCTAGTAAGATGCTTTTGAGGGAGGAAAAGGAATAAAAATAGTTGTTGCCTAATAATTTCAAAAGTTGCAGATTTGAGATTTATGGTTGAGGTGGGGTTTTGGGGTGTTTGGTTTTATTTTTATTCAGAAAATGAAAGAGGTGAAACCAGTAATGATACTTTGAAGCTACTTAAATGGAAATTTAAGTATTTTGAGTCAACCATTACCTTCCATGCCTTGACTCCAGCTGCAGACTGTGAAGTTCCCAAACTGGTTTGTGGGGGGTTTTTAAGTGTGTGATAATTCAACTGGGAACAGTCTCTGAGTTCAGAGGAGAAAAGAGGATTTCTGAATCCTTGCTTTCAAAGGTTGCTTTTAGCTGTAGCATTATTCTCAAACTTACTTTCATCTGCTAGGGAAGTATCCATACAGACAAGATGGTTGTTTGGTTTTTTGTTTTTTTTTTTTCTTGTGGCAATGAAAATACCATTATTTCACTCTTAAAGCATCATGTAAAAGGGAAGAAGAGCAAGTGGAAGCATGGTCTGAAGGTTCAGAATACTTCAATTTCAAAAGAAGTAAACTGCATTTGTTAGCCAGATGTTCTCCATGATTTTGAATATATAGAATATATAAAGAAAAGCAGGTACAACAAAAAGGTATCTGTATCATGCTGCAAGCATCTTTTATATATTAGGAAGCATGGACAGGTTTATTAGGGAAACAGGTGGAAAAATAGTAATCTCTGTAATACCAAGAAAAGTGTTCCATATAAATTAGGGCATCTTTATCCTTTTCTGTTTTCTCACTTGGACTACCCTGTCTAACTTATATGTTCAGCAGATACACAGATTGTCCGTGTAAAAATTTCAACAAACCACTAGATGCTGGATATTACCTCACCGAGATTTTTATGTTCCCATATCCTTCCTTCTTCCCACCCTTGCCTCGTGCGTCCTCAGAAACCACTTTTGAAAGAAGTTGTTGCAATTTTATTTGGAATAAATTACGCTTCAAGCTGTAGGAGAGGATCTGATACTGTGGGATAAAATCATTCAGTGTTTCAACTGCAAATTAACTTTGTCTCATTACTTCTGTCTCTGATGATAGTAGTCTGTAGTGACTTTCAGCTAGAGGTGCATCATTTTTCACTTTAAATAATGTTCTAAAACTTAGGTGGAATAGACTGTTCCAGAGGCATCGTGTTCTGTGGACTCCTGACAGCCAGGGCAGCTGTTTACCAATAAGAGCAATTCACCACATAAAATATGTACTAGTGAGCTCACCCTCATGCTAGCTCAAGAAAAAGTTGTTGATATAAAATGGCAAGCATTGCTGAATTATAAGGCCTGACAAAAGAAATGGGAACTAGAGGAATATACCTTCCTGCTCCACCAGACCCTTTGTCCTGGCTGCATTTTCTACCTGTCCAAGGAAGACAAAAAGTATTGATTTTAGGAAGACAAACATCTTTTATACTTGTTTGCACTATACAGTTTGCACTGTATTTGCACCACTGGCAGAGGGACAAATCGCACAGACCGAGCACTCACATGCTGCTGCATGTTCACATGCTGCTCTTTGCTCTGACCAGGACACTGATTCTGGGCTGATTAAGTTCCACCTGCTGCATGGTGATGCCGAAAAACTCTGTAATGAAGAACTGCTCAAAGATTTTCTTTTTTTTATCTTTTAGCAGCAATGTATTTATTCAACATTGCGAGCAAGCCAGCTCATGTTGGACAAACTTGCTCAAAGGCACCAATGCAAAACCAGGGTAATTTATACAGTCTAGATCCATGATTACAACATCTTAACATACATATTCATATGATTACAGCATCTAATCATGCATATTGATAATAGGTGGGGTCTAGGCAGAGTCTGGGCAGAGCTTAGGGCGGTACTTTCAAGATTCTTCTCTTGGTGGTGGTCATTCCGGCCTTCCACCTCAAATCGGGGGTCTGTTTCTCTTCTTCATCTCTTTGACCTCCTTACCCCTCTATTCTTCTTGTCCCAGCTACTGAAGCTTGCAAAATCCTTTGGCTGTAAAGCCCTTTTCTCCCATTCAAATTTCTACCTTATCTTTATTTATGACCTCTGGGTTGATTGTATAGCATTCTTAGGTTTAGGTCCAGTAAGCAGAACAGAACGAGTTTGGAATGTTTCCTTAGCAGCACAGGCAGAGCAGGTGTTGGGGGGGCTTTTTCTCAACAGAGCAAGATACCTCAGTTAACTCTTTTAGGCCTTGCTCTCATTTCAATGGCTACATTGGCCATCAGATTGATGAAGTAGGCTGACTTTGATAGGTTCATATCCAAGACCTCTCTTGACAGTACAGTCACCCATAATGCTTCTTGCAGCACACATTGCATTAATGTCAGCATTGTGCCTGACCTGGTTTAAGGAGACTTGTTGGACACTGCCTTTTTTCCCCATGAGCAAAAGAATGGTATATGAGTTTTTTCATTCAGTGTTCACTGTTGCTCAGTTTGTCTGTTTGTAATCCTTCACACCAGGCTTTAGTCCTGACAACTCTGAGATGACAGTGTGTTGATGAGTCACCTTCTTTTCCACATAATTATAAACACGCCAAAAAGCGCTGTGGATCTTACTAAGGTGCTCTTGTGACCTCCCAGTGGTGGGACAACTGACTGCTTTCTCCTTCTTTTCTTGTCTTTTAGCTTTGTTATATGCACATGAGAACTGTTCCTATGGCAACACTTTGAAGTCCCAGAGTTTCTCCTTAGAGTCTCTTAAAACTTCCAGAAAGAATTTAATATCAACATTCAAATACATGTATATAGTATGGTAGCACTTTTTAGTGGCACTGGATGTTTTTACTGGCTGTTCATTATCACTGAAAGATAAACTTATGTCTGAAATGCAATGTTGCAATTAGCTGGTTATATGTTGTCATCAGATATGGTCATACAAGCAGAGATATGTAATTGAAAATCCAGAGACACTATGATTTTTCAGTATATTTCATTACAATTTTATGTAAAAAGATTTTTCCATGCATCTCTACAGAAAAGAATCTGCAAAGTGACAGAAGCCAGATAAGTAATCAATAGCATTTTTATAAAGCAGAGTTTAAAATTCTAGATTTATTTAAAACCGACCTTGTGTTTTTGCTGCTTTCTTACCAGGTAGTTCCTGATGAGCTCATTGCAATGGCAGAAAGGTACAAACAATTTCAAACCAGAAAAGAAAAAGATATACAAAGACCTTGGAGAAAGCTCTCAAAATAACTGTAATCCCCTGAAGCTACTGAAACAAAGTGATTATAGTTAGTGTTAGCATCTGTGGGCTTGAATTTATAAGTTTCATTTATCACTTGGTTGTTTTCTGTACCTGTCCCATTTAAATAAACCATTTAAATTGGTTTCAGGGAGGGTTTAGTTAAATGCAGTATTGATATGTAAGAATATAAAATAAAATTTTTCCTTTTATTTTCAGAGAACTGAATTAGTCATTGTAAGCAATGTTTGTCAATGTAGCTTCAAAATACTGTACCTTTGCCTTGTTATGCCGCATCTGCCACTGGCACAAAGAATTATTTCTAAGGATAACTTGGTTATTTGAAAACTTCTCTCTTGGTAGTAACTTCTGTTTGCTGAAGCAAGTTTTCTTTAAAACTTAAGATTGAAAGTCATTTTTGTTAAGACTTGTCAAGGTTTTTTCGAGAGGTCTGCATTTTCTTCTAATGGAGGAAAGCATGACAAGAAGTCCATGTTTGTGGTTAACTGGGAATCAAACAGCTTCTACTCCTATTTTCATGGATGTAATATTCTAGCTTAAAGAAGAAAACCAGAGTTTACTAGAGCAATGTTAACAAAGTCATGGAGAAACAAATAGCTGACTTGAAGGTCAGCTTTTACTTCCCTCAGATAAAGTTGATTCACCTTTTACATTTGGATGTCAGTTTCCGTCATGCAGTCTCCTACAGATAATGGGGCATATTTTCTCTCTTTGGAATTTCTATGGGAAGAAGTTATTCCTTCATTTGATGCTTGGTCTGAACTTGTGTTTATGAGTAAATTAATAAACTGAATTTAATGAAATGAAAATATTTTAATAAAATTGTTCTTTAAATGTTCTTTTGGTCTTGCCTCTTTATTTGCTCAAAATTGAGTTAACTCCTGGGCATTATTTAAGCCAGTAGATTATTTTGCCTTCAAAAAGTAGGCTAAAAATACAGACTTGCCATGGTTTCTTTAAGAAGACACAAAGTTCATGTTTACTTGCATCTCAGCAGTTCCCAAATGCTGTGTATTTCTCACCTGCACAACTTTACTAATAGGAAATAATTTTTTTCATAACACATATTTCTTCAACATGAAAAACACAACTGAATTCCAATTTCAATAGTGTCAGATTCATGCTGCATTTTGGTTTTGGTAATGTTTCATATCAAGAGTCTTCCTCTTTGATAGGGGTTGAAAGATGCATTTCTTTCTACACGATCCATGATAGAAATACTCATTGGCACAGTAACTTTTACTCAGTTGTAGTGATTGCTTCCTATCCAAAGTCCAATGAAAAGACTCAATTCCAAAGCACTTCTGAAGACTCAGAAAGGAAAAGTTGCTTCAGGAACTTCCTATGATTTTGATACAAAATTCTCTCCCTATTCACTGTTGCTGGTGATTTTCCTCTGCAACAGGTCTTCATCCACTCAAGCAATCTTGCATTGTTCTGATTAATGTCAAAGTAACTCCAGTGACTTTTGAAAGGAAGAGTGTATTTTGGATATTCTGCAGTGGATCTTTATTTTAAATAGTCATTTTTTCCTTTATGCACTTTTTGATGCATTTGTACTTGGAAATGTAGAAATTGCATGTAGGAAATTAACTATTGCAAATTCTTCTATATGTTCTTAGTGTACCTTGCAGGTATTTTGCAGGTGACATCTGCATTTGGATAGGGAAGCTAAATATTACTTAAATCATCCCATTTCTTTTAAGGATTAGGGCTGAGCAGTGTGACTGAAGTATGCAATTTTATCTTGGTGTTCTTGATTTTATTTTCATTTGGGGTTTTTTGTTTTTTGTAGTACCAGACTACTGAAGAATAACTTATGGTACAGAAATTTTTGTTTTAAATATGCAAATGTACATGATTAGATGGCTCATGTAAACAGTGATTTTTAATAGCTCTCCTGAAATATTGGGAATCTGTTGTTCAGTTGATGGCTTATCTGTCTTGAAAGGAAATGATTGCTCGCTTTGTCTTCCAGACTGAGCAAGTTGTATTGGGGAATAAAAAAGTGAGGCAGCTGAGACTTTTGCAGGCACTCCATGAAATATCCCAGATATTTCTGAAAGCAGTGATCCAGGTCTCCCAAAATCCAGTCTGTGTCATTTGGCCACATGACACAAGAGTGAAAAAAAGCAGTTTTGACATGATATGAACAGAATTTTTCCAGCTCTTTTGGATATTTCATTTTAAGTTGCTCTAGAAGATACTTCAGCAGCTTAAGACAACCTTTCCTGTTAAATAAATAAGAATTTATTAGGTACCTTCTACATAGTTCTAAGTATGTAGTTTTAGATATTTAAATACAAATTATTATGCATTTGTTCTCTTGTGACTTTTGTGATTCAGTACAAGATGTAATTGGTAAACCAATGTCCTAGTTTACTTATTAAAGAGGTTTTTGTACCTCATGTGGGTTTTGTTCTTCCTCTTTGAAGAAATCTGGAAAACAGGTTTTATAAAGTGAAAAATCATTTATTCATCCTGATCTGACTCAGCAGTTCTGTTCTCACCATCATTTTAGAAATTGCCTTGATATGAAGCGTAATGTTGCTCAGAAAGCTGAGTCATCAGACTTTTATGCTATTTTATATAAACAAGATTATTTAACAAGCCACATCTTTTGCATTCTAAGGCAAGTCCGGAGTGTAAACAAGCAAATATGATTGTTTCTAACTTTCATTAAGTAAATGCAAGTCACACATTCAATGAGTACATGCAGTGTTGTACTGCTATAGAACTATTTTGCTTAAAAGCCTTATTCTTGCTTCATATTTTGAGTAATTACTCTTAGATAAAATTCTTAAATGCTAAACTGAAACAGTGCTAGACAGTGCTAGCCTGGCTCACACAGGCTTAAAGTAAAATATTCATATGAAATACCAACCTACAGCACTTTGGTCCATCAGATTCACAACACGTCTTTGAGTGGCCGTGGTTCTTAATCATGTCCTTCTCAATATGTGAGAAGGAGAGTCGCCATGTGTTTCCTAAAGTTGAACACAAGACTGTTAAATTGTTACACAGCACTAAGTATTGGCATTTGTATGTAGAAAAAAAAGAGACACTTTGCAATTGCCTTAATTTTAAATATTGGCAATTTCTTTGCCCCTGTAAAAAAAAAAAGTCATAATTCAGTGACTGCAGTTAGTTAGTTCTTCCTTAATTCCCCAGCTGCCCTACACAAAGGCAATTAGAACTTAATTAATATAGAACAGAGTTAATTGTGTGGATGCTTTAAATTCCTAACGATATTTGGATTTATTTCAAAATTAAGCTTAATTCTGATCTTTTCTGAATTTGTTGAACATGATTTGTGGAATTGCACTACTTATAGAAATCTACAACCTTTGAATTTCTGTATCCTTATTGTGTTTTCTGGTTTTTCTTTGTGCAATAGGCTTCTGGGTTTATCTCAAGTATGGTTGTTCTTCTGGTCATGCTTCTGAAAATAATTGCTAACATAGCTCAACACCCTCTTTTTAACACCAGCAATCATTTTTGTCTTCCTTACATGATTTATAATGTTTGGCTTGCCTGCTTGGCTCAGTTTCTCTGGATTTAGTTTGCCCAGGAAGAGATAGCCCAGTACAGCAATAATGATTTATTTGGCATTGATAACATGGGCATGCTAATTAAAAAAATACCAGATTGCCCGAAATGTTTTTGCTAAAATTATCAGTTCTCATAAGGCAATGACAAGTCAGGATGTTTCTGCAAACTAATGCAGGCTTGGTTTGACAATGGTGTGGAGGAAAAAAAAACTAAAACATTGTAGCCATACCAGAGTTCAATGAGAAATAATGTATCTTGATAGAAAAGTACACAGTTTGCTTCCTGCAGAAGTATCTGATTTCTAGGT
>VYXB01000687.1:1585-29475 GCA_013397135.1 Pachyramphus minor | reverse complement strand
AGCCGCCGCCGCCGCCGCCCCCCCGCGCGCGCCGACGGCTCCGTGCGCGTCTGCCTTGCGCGCTCTCTACCCGCGCGGCTCCGCGTGAGAGGCGATGCGCGCGCGCGCACGGCGCGGAGGAAGCGGGAGGGAGCACAGAAGGTGGGGGAGGGCGCGGCCCCGATCCCCGCCAGTGTTTTCCTTCCTGGAAAAGAGAGAAACCGAAAGGCGGCAGCGGGGGCCGGGCCGGGCCGGGCCGGGCCGGGCCGGGCCGGGCGTTACGCCCCGCCCCGCACCACCGCTCATTGATCCGGAGTTTCGGGGCCGAAACTGACGTGGGTTCCCGGCACCTGCACCGCCCCTTAAAGGGGCCGCGCCGGCGGGAATGACCACGGTCGGCAGGGACGGGCCAGGGCGCGCCCGTGATAGTACCGGTGCCGCGCAGGCGCAGCGGGAGTGTGGCTCGCTTTAGCCGGCGCTCTTGGGTGCCGATGCGGAGCGGCCAAAGCGGAGGAGAAGCTGGAAGGGTGCAGTCAGCGTCGTGTCGCTTTATATAAAGTGCCATTTGACTCCACGCGGTGCCACCGCCCCCGCGACAGCTCTCGCGGGGCCTTGAAGCACCGCCCGCTGGTACCGGGGCAGGCAGCGGGACGGGAGGATAAGGCCGCGGCCGGACCCGTGGTAGCACAATGATCCTTGTTTCGCCGCCAGGGCCGCCGCTTTAAGAGCCCCGGCCAGGAAATGCGGCGCGGGTCACGGCAGGCCACGAGAAGTCCCCGGAGGCGCCGCCACCCCGTTTCCACAACTCTACGTCCGCCCGGCCCCTCGCCGCCTCCGAGGCGCTGCCCGTGTTCAGACTCTGGCGCGGTCGCACCAGCTCAGGGTTTCAGGGAGATGGTGTATCACCCTCCACGTGTGGGAAACGTAGGAGCGTGTGTGATTTCCAGCCGTGTTGGTGTTAACGCTGTTTTGCATCTCCTTCTGGCTTCTGGACACTACAGCCCCAGCCTTCGTGAAGAGAGTGAAAAGGGTGCGGGGAAAGGTGAAAAATAGCTCGGCCATATCTTCGTCTAAATCTCTCTCTGATATTACAGGCAGTTTTTGGTGTCCTGGCTGGTTTTTGGATGTACCCACTTTATTGCAAGTCCCAAACGTGCCTGGGAGCAGATGACTGCTTTGTACCCATCACACTGCAGAACTGCCTCGAAAGTCTGCTGTAAGGATGCTGTGCATTGGGATAGAACAGGCTCCTATTAAGTGATTTGGTGCTACAGAAAACAGCAAACGAGAGGGAATCCAACTTTGGTATTTCAAAGCGAACCTTAGCTCATGTTACATGGTACCTGCTTAAGCATGGCGTGCTGGCATCAAATGCAGTGCTGCTTCACCTGCGTGCCCAAGAGGCTAGGCTGCTGAGGCCTCCCAGTAGGCACCCCTTGGTCCATTTTGCAAACCAGGACCAACTCCTTGCAGCCTCTTACACATTCATTTTGGCCAGTCCCTGAAACTTAATGAGGAAGAGGGAGCAACCAATGACCCAGCCTAGCAACCAGTGACCCTTTTTTAATATAGGACCAACTCAGTAATGAAGGATTCATATTTGCACGTCTTCCCTCAGTGTGACTGAACTGCTGGAGTAGAGCTGTTGCTATTGAGAATCATAGAATCATCAAGGTTGGAAGAGAGTTCTAAGATCATCCAGTCCCACAACCAACCTGGGTTATAGTAAATCACATCAACCAGTGCCAGATTGAGACACCTGTGAAACACCTTCAGGGATTGTGATTCCACCTCTCCCTGAGCAGTCCCTTACAATGGCTGACCTCCCTAACCGTGAAAAAATTTTTTCTGTTATCCAATCTGAATCTCCCCTGTCTCGGTTTAAGGGCATTTCCTCTGGTCCTCTCACTGTAGGCATGGTAGAGGAGACTGGCCCCCACGTCACTACAGCCTCCTTTCATGTTGTAGAGAGCAATGAGGAAGACTTCTGGAGCCTCCTCTTCCCAAGCCTACAGACACAGCTCCCTCAGCCATTCCTCATAAGACATGTTTTCTAGACCCTTCTAGGCCCTTCTCTGGACACACTCTAGCACCTCAATATCCTTTTTAAAGTGAGGGGCCCAAAACTGAACGCAGTACTTAAGGTGCAACCTCGCCAATGCCAAGTACAGGGGGACTATATAGTGCCTCTCTTTCTCCCCTCTTATCCTTTCTGCTTCATCACCATGACATTTTGCCTTTTTACTTGAATGATTACCACTGGCTTCCCCCAAGGGCTGAGTTACTATTCTCTGTCTCACAGCAAGTTGGGGGCTTTTGTGTTTCCTTATTTAAATATAAAAATTCAAGGTGGAAAAGTCCTGTTACGTCATCTACTCGGCTCCTCTGCTGGCACAGGATTTACAACACATGCATAATTGTTCTTTCATTTTAAGTGCCTCAGGTAATGGGGCTTCCACCGGTTTCTTTTGCAGCCTGCTTCACAGTGCAGAAAGTCCCATGGTCAGGAAGATATTTGGCTTATATTTTCATTTGTTCAGTTTCACCCAATTACTCCTGATTATAACCATGTTTTGTACTCCCCTAAATAGGTTTTCTCCTCTCTGACTGTTTGTGTCTTACACACAGGTATGGTTATTTTCCTAGCCATTGGTATTCTGTCTTTTTATCTGCTTTCATTAACCAGTCCCTGCAGCCACTTTAGTATTGATGTTCTTTGATGACATTCAATTGCTCATCAGTTCTTCCACCCATGGATGCCCACATTTAGGGCCTCATCCTCTGTGAATGCAGCCAAAACCCCATCACAGTTTCATTTGTCTCAAAGTTGCCCCAAAGCTTGCACAAAGTTTGTCACCTGACATTGCTCTGAATCTGGTCTTTTCCTGGTATTCCCCAGTGTTCCCTCTTGCAGTGCAACTGCAATCTATTTTTCATTTTTCTGCCTAGAGTTTCAGCATCTGTTCCCTCTGGGGTCACTGGTAGCTGCTGTTCCTTACAATTTGTTTAATGGTCCTTGCAAATACAGGCCTTGATCCCTCTCCACAGACCTCTTAACCAGTATGGATGGTTGCAAGTATCTGTCCAAGACCACAGCCTGTTTTAGAGCTTCTTCCAGCTCCTTCTGTTCTTCGTTTTTTTCTACTACTCCACTAAACGTGAATGCAAAGGATGATAACTAGAAAAGGTAGGGAGAGAAATGGTGAATGTGTAGAGAAGGCCACAGGCATGAGTGTGGCACCTCTTTAGCCAGAAGACAATCCCATTGAAGCTGCTGTAAGAAGGCTGGGAAGGAAATGTGGCTGGGCAAAACGCACACCACACCACCCTGTGGTCTGTCCTTACCAACAAAAGCTGTGCCTTAACCATGCTAGCTAGGTGCTAGACATAGTGACTGAAGAACATCTTTGAACACTTTGAACAAGGAGGACCAAACTCTCTGTATTGTGTTAGCTTTTCTCCTTGGTTCTGCCCTTGTTTCTCTGGCCTGATTTCTCTCAGTCTCTCTCATTAATTCCATCTCTTGAGACTTGAGATTATATGATCCTGCCTGCTGCTCTGTGCAGAAGAAAAACAATACCAAATCTCCTGGTGTGCAGTGTGTCCATGGTTGCAGGACAGTGGTTCTGAAAAAGTAAGAGGAAAACTTTTCCAGCTCCCCTTTAGATCTGCACAGCATGGAAAGGAAGTCCATTATCTCTTGAGGAGGTTCCTAGTTAGTTTCCTTCACTCTCACCTAGAAGCTATGCTTATCTCATCTCCATGGAGGACCCATTAGCTAAAAGCAGGATTTACAATCCGATAGAGCCACCTGTCATCAACACCCTATCCAGAATTCCCCTAACTTTTTGTTCAGATAGGTATCGGCAACACAATTACAGGCAAAAGGTACCATGGCCTTAGGGGTCTCCNGGGGGTGAGTGGCATGCTGAGGGACAGCAGCAGGATGAGAAAACCAACAGACTGGAGTATGTTCTTTCTCCTCATAGTGACCTGAAAAATCTGGCTTTAGATGCTTGTATTTTCTGCTCTAAAGTTTGTCTCTGAAAACAGAGCAAACCTTGAAGTAAAAGAGGCAAACCACCCTTTCATTCGGACTTGTAATTCTCTGTCCACGGCAGTGCATCTGCATTTTAGCTTCCACTGATTCTCTCTGCCACCTGGTCCTCTTTTACAGCCATAGGACTCCCAGTATCTTTCTACATACACTTACTCCACAGCTAGGCTAGGGTTTTTTTTCATATGTCCATAAAGGATGTTGAAGCCTTTTTCCCAAAGGGGTTAGACACTTGGGAACCTATGTCCAGCTGAAAGCCAAGGTTTTCATTCCTTTTGTGTACCTGTTTTCTGATTTCAGCAGCATACAGCAATATCTCAGATGTTTGCAATAATCACTGACTTTTATTTAGGAGACTTTGTTCACAGTAATATTTTTTCTTTTCTCTTTTAATTTGCAAACCACTCCTTAGTTTGCAGTGCCCAGTTATCATTAACTTATTCTACTGTTTCTCTTCTGTTATCATATCCTTCCCTTTATCTTTCCATAGCACAACTTAACTGACTCATTTAGTACTCACTTCTTTTCTTCAACTGTATTACTAGTTTTATTTTTGTCTTCCAGTGTTTGAGCAGATACAAATAGTCACTTGATGTGACTTGATGGATGTGTTGACATTACTGAGCCTCAACACAGATGACTCTTCCAGACTGAGGGACAGGATCAACTCTTAAGGATCAAAGCACAGTAAGAGACAGTAAATTCCAAGGTCATGCAAGGATACATGGATGTTAGCATGCAACTGAGTTTTCAGTCTTGAGGGCACACAAAGAAATCCATGAGGGCAGGTATACAGAGGGCTGTGAAAGTGATTCCCATTGCACATTTAGCATTATGATTCTTTTTCCCTTACCAAATAAGTTTCTGAAACCAAATTGTATTTTATGGCCCAAGTATGCATCAGTCAGGCTGCTTTTCTCATCATTAACGGTAAGACTAGCTTTCGCTCCATGTTCTCAGCAAGTCCTCTTTCAAAGATTTAGCCAGGTTAACATTTCTTGTGGTAAAAGTCCCAAATCCTTGGCTTTTTAGGCATAGCTATGTGTCATGGGTTTTACCAGCCCCCCTGGGCTGAAATGGTCAGGCCCAGGTAGTTTTCCGGAGAAAAAGCCAATCAAAAGTTTTAGTAACGCCTCTGCTAATGACATATTTAAGAAAACAGAAGAGAAGGTGGTGTCGCAGAAGAAATTAGAAGCAGCCATGTAGGAGGGAAGCAGCAGGCCCCCCGAAGTGGGGGGCCAGGCCTCCTCTTCCCCAGCCTTGGGCCAGGGGCAGGCATGGCATTGAAGTCTCTCCAGCTGGGACGGGTAACAGTGGAGAAACAAACTCCAGAAAGAAAGTGGCCAGCTGCAACATGCTGCAAGACGGATTCCAGCCCCGGCAGAGAGCAGAGAGGACTTGAGATAACAGAGCTTCAAGGTGAGTTCTAGCAGGAGAAGAGGTAAAATGAGGGGGAGTTCTCCCCCTCCCCTCCCTACTGCAGAGGAAAAGACTGAAAGTTGCAAACCCCTGATACCTTTAGAAGATAACTGGGGTGCAGAGAGACCCCCAGCAGTAAATGAGAGAATTTGTCCCAAAACAGACGAATGCCTACGGAGGCTGTGACCCTTGTGAGAGGTCTGAGTTGAAACAGAGCCCTGCTAGAGACCTGTGCCATATGGAGAGAGAGACTTAGGCTGGAGCAAGTTGTTCCGGTGGGACTTTCAGTCCCAGTGAGAGATCCCTGCTGGTGCAGCTCACTTGTGACCCAAAAAGGACAGCAGAGAAAGGAAGAGCTGCTGTCCTGGGTGCACCCGCAAGGAGAGGTCTATTTAAGACTATCTTCGGTGGGAATGGGACCCCCACGCAGCAGAGGAAGAACTCAAAGCCATTCTCTGTAGTTGTGGGTGAAGACTATGGTGAAGTAAGTGTCCTTTCGGATAAGGACCCCACAGAGACAGGGGAAAGGACTCAAAGCCATTATCCCCTATAACTGTGGTACAGACCATAATGGAGTAAGAGTTCCCTTACAAGCCATGAGTTCTGAAAGGAGGGGGGACACACCCAACCCTGAAGCCATCATTCAGCAGAGCCAGCTGAGAGAGAGAACGAAAGGAATTTCCAGCTACGACATACTGAACATGTTGTCGTCAAGATAACAGAAAAGACACTTTACAAGTGCTACAGTAATTGTTTCAAAGGAAGAACCTTTCTTCCCCTAAGACTGATACAAAAGGGAAAGAAATGCTTTTGTAAATACTTATGATGATTTTAACAAAAGAAGACACCTTTCTCTTGGACTGAAAAAAAGCTTAGTGAAATGCTTTTGTTAGACCTGGCACCCAGCCAAATGTCCAACTCTGCGGAAGAGGGACCTTTTCCGTGCCCTTGCTTTCCCGAGACAGGGGAAACTAGAGACTGAAACCCCTGACAGGAGCCACCAAATTTGTAAATAATAACCTGATATTCTTTTTTTTTCATAAGATAAGCTAGTTTAATTAGTACTATTGTAGTATACATTATTTCTTAGTTTTTATCTTGCTAGTAATAAATCTTAGTATTATATCCCTTATGTTAAGCCTCTGTTTTGTCTGTATAAAATCTCTCTCAACTGATAGTAACTGTATGGAGGGGAGAGTTTCAAGAAGAAATTGATCCCTGGTAAAACCCACGACACTATGAAATTCAGTTAGAATGAAAAATGCCATATCCATTTTATTTACATTCTTGCAAATTTGGTCATCTAAGATTATAATCTTCTTTGAGAATCTATGGTCTGGCTCTATGAATAGAATTTGCACCAGTATAATGATCTTGATAAAAGGTTTGATTTCTTTTGGTTTGTTTTGATTTCATTTGTTTTTAAATTAAAATGGCAATACTTGTGCATTTCCTAAAGCTGCAGGCATTTTGATATAAAGATATTGTACAGTTTACATAGGCACTTACATAGCTTTCCCATTTCAGAAACCCACATCAGTCAAAACAGAAATGCAAAAATCCTGGTATGACACTTATTCGTCCTGAACATTCTTGATGGTCCAAGTCATATCATCCTCACATATCATCATATACTGTATTATTTTGAATCATTGAGTGTATAGCTTCTGAAAATAAGAGAAAAATTTTCTATTGCTCTAAGTGTGACTTCTGTGTGAGAAAATGGGATGGGAAATTGAGGACTGTACTGATTTAACTCCTCTTTGTTGTTCAAAGCAGTATAGCCTTTTCTGAGAGACAAATTCATAGTCGTTCCATTGCCCAAGTCACTGCTTAGATACATGCTGACAGTGCTACTCCTGGCACATATGTTCAAGTTGCAGTATGTAAAAATGAGGCAGTGAGTAGCCCTGACAGAGCTCCTGAGAGCACTGACTCCAGTGACACCAACCTGGCAATAGCTATACCTGACTCTCAGTCTAAACTGCTTTGGACCACCAATGCCTCTTATACCGCTGTGGCACAACACCATGGCACCATAAGGCAATTACAGCCAAGTCCTTTTGTGGTTTTGTTACAGCATGGTGCTGAAAAGCAAGGCTTCCAGGGCTAGCACTCTGTAAAAGCAGCCCATCCCATGTTGCTGTGCTCTGTAGGTTACAGCACATCCTCCTTTGGCCATGCCAGCACCTGCCTTTAGAACTGTGAAAAGGCACAGGAATATATCATCTATGTTTGTGCATATACGTGTGTTTAAAGCCAGCTCAGTTCCCCTGGCTGTGGTGCAAGCAGATGGAGACTGGCAGGGACACCTTAAACTGGAATCTTGTGATCCCTCAAAGGCACAGATGCAGCTTCTCCCCTCAGCTGGTAGCATCTCTTGCTCACCTCCAAAGAGACAAAAGGCTTGTCAAGGTGCCTTTCCTTGCCCCAAGACTACAAAATCTCGCTCAAGCAAAATGTGTGGAAGGGCCAACAGGCATGCAAGGACCAAGGACTAAAAACTATCTCTGCCTTTGGCTATCTAGCCTTTAGCTGGAGATGGACAAGGCCAGGCAGGCTGTATCAGAGGCTCTTCAGAGGAGGGGGAGTGGCTCCTGAGCCTGGGAGGGCTGAGCGGAACAGAGGGTATTTCTGCTGGGGGAAGATCAGTGGTAGGGAGGTGTAGGAGAGCTGAGTTAAGAGACTGGCCTGCACTGGGCAAAACCTCTCCACTCAACCTACTTTAGCAGGGCTGGTTGTTTCGTGGAATTTAAATCTGCGCAGATATGTGAGGAACTTCCTGGCATCACATGCAGTGCCAGGGGCAGGGCTATGCTCTTCAGGGTCATCCACTGGCTCAGCCAGAGCGGGGAACAAGGTTCTCCCTAGAGAAATTGCTGTGGAAGTGGGCTCATTGTTTCTTGAGCAGGCAGGGTGTGCAAAGCACCAGTAAATAAGGGAAAGCAAAAGAAGTTACCAAAAATAGGGGTTTTGGAAGACAATTCTGCAAAGCACTAGATGCCCAGCTACCAATTTCAAACATAAGCTATACCTTTGTGTTTTGTTCTTGCATAGTCCACAACATTGAAGTGTATGTCAGTATTTATAACCTCATGGATTCAAAATAATGAGTTAGTTGCCTCACTTCAAAATCACTAGATTTTGAGGGGAAAAATTACTTTGGAAAATTCTTTAAATTGTACGTGTCTGCATTTTCTTATCTTGCCTCTGGACTTTGTCATGTAAAGTGAATGTTTTCAAACTTCCCCCAAAAAATTTTGAATGCTGAAAATTTTCTTTCTTCTCTTTCATTCCATCTTTCCTTCTTTCTTTTTCCTTCCATCTTTTCTTCTTTCTTCTCTTTGTTATTGTTCTCCCTCCCTTCTTACCTTCCCCCAGCATTCTTAAGATATATGATGAAACTCAAAGTAAAAGCAGAAAAGTTATCAAGCTATATTCTGTTACTGCAAAGCATTTTAAGCAAAGATAAAAATAGAAGCTGAAGGGATGGAGTTAAAATTCTGTGTCCAAATTGGTACTATGGCTGATTTTTACTTCTCTATTTCATTCACCTCAGTTGCAGAGGTGAAATAAACTTTTCTAAAAACCCAGTCCTCTCTATTAGTAATATTTTCCCAGGTTCATCACTCCCTCCCTCCTTTTTCTGCATCATTTTCTCCACAAGGTGTCAAGATTACAGCTGTCGTGGCTGTTCAAAGCTGTGGTGCTCGCTCTGTCATCTATGTCATTGGAACTCTATCTTGCTGCCACTAAAAGAGTGACACAAATTGTCTTCCTACGAGATAAAAATTTTCTAGGAGATTTAATGCTCATAATATAATGTGAAGAATAACTTTATATGAGCAATAGCAGTCAATCTACTTATTATGGTATTGTGTCCCCTGTTGTTGCTGGGGGAAAAAATATTAAGTACAAGCCCGTGGAAGCTCAGCACCTTTCTGACCAGTTCTGAACACTTTGGGGAAGGACCTTAGAGCAGTATGAGCACACGGCTGCAAAGCCAGTAGGCTGATGTGAAAACTCAAGCTTGGAAACAGAAAAGGAAATGGAATCTCAGCTAAAGGCTAAGTGAGTGTTGTGTGTGCTCAGCAAATGGCAGAATGAAACCCTGGCAAATGAAAGAAAAGTAACATGAGTACAGCTTGTTGCATAGAATTGTGATTTATCTGCTTTTATTTTCCATAGTTACAGTGGCACCATGATGTAGGATTTTATAGCCTATTAAATCATACCTGACATTTATGGATATAGTTTAGAGTGTGTGCATTATGGATAGTTAGTGGGCTCTCTGTAGCTGAGCAGCAAACAGTTTCTACTCATAGGAAACTGCTTCCACTCCATCCTTAAGGCTTTTTGTAGCTTCAGCTCAGATACTGCCAAATACTCTCCAAAGAAAAGGATTTTGGTGAAGAATGCAAAAAATAAACCACTTTTCTATTCCTGTTGAGTTCAGATTGCCCTGATCTGAAATCGCCTTTTATTTCTGTTACTGTCTTGCATTTCCAAAAGCAGGTCTGCACCCAGAACAGTTAGCTGTAGCTTCTTCAGGTGCTGCACATTCTTCTATCTTCCATGAAAACAAAGATTGCCCTCTCACAGGAGAGAGGTGGTAAGCAGCCCAAGTTGCTGATGATTTTCTTAGGGAGTGGCATAATTAAGATTGGAAATTTTAGCTGACCCCAATACTAGCTTGGGAGATGACTGGAAAGAGGCACAGAGGTGGGTGGATCTGGGTGCACCTGGTTCATCACTTAGACGGTGGGATAGCAGCATCACCACTGCTGCCTGCCCAGCACATGGTTCACTGCCTCTTCCTACGCTCACGAGTGGACACCATCTCACTAGACAGACCTGTCTTTGCAGCCACTGCCTGAGAAAAGCAAAGGCAAAACCTTGGGTTGTACCCATCAGGACAGGCCTGAGAGAGCAGCCAGGAAGGAGGAGGAGGGAGGGCATCTTGAACAAGTTCTGTCAACTGTAGCAGAGAGAAAGGCAGTTGATGAGGATGGAAAAGACAGTTGAGATGAGGACCAGGATTTTGGTTTGGGAGAGGCCTCGCCAGCAATTTGAAGGGGAGAGAGAGAGGGAGAGAGTGATCAGAGAAGTGGCTGGGATAGGTGATCTTGACTGGAGGGGAATTCAGCTTCCCGGCCTGTTATCCCTGTCGCCAGAGAGACTGCTCTGTGTCAGAGGCGTATGGCACAGGGAGGTTTGTGACTGGAAGAAGGGAAAGCTTTGGCTGCCTCTGGAAGACACTTTTATATGCCAGAGTCCAAGCTAAGTGCAGATTGTGGTCACAGCTATGACTTTGCCAGGTCACAGCTATGCCAGGTCACAACTACGACTGCAAGAGATACTCTTGGATACCACCTTAGATACCACCTTACAAGTGGTAATTAAGTTTTTACAAAATCCATGTGAGGTAAGTGCACAATTATCACTCCTGTTTTAGAGCAAGGGGAAGACAGAGGACAAGCAGCATGCCGAAGGACAGGTGGTGAGTCAGTGCCTGTGCTGCCAACAGTTATTAACAGAAAGGAAGAAAAAAATCAGAACCCATAGACGGGGAATAGGTCAATAGAGAAGGTAGATTTTCTTGAGAAGGCCTGGTGGAGAGAGGAGGGGTGGCAGCAAGAAAAGAGCAAGCAGCAGTGGGAAAGAAGAAAAAATAACAGTGACGGGGTGCATGGTATTTGAAAGCTGTTTTGTCAGGAGGCAGACAAGAAAAATGCTACCGAACATGGGGTCTTACAGTGTTTGGGCAATTATAATAATGCTATTGTCTCTTGCACAGCAGCTGGAGATCTCAGAGACCTCCACTGAGCAGGGTAAGCATCATTACCTTTGTTTCACCTGCAGGAGAACTGAGGCTCAAAGCAGTGAAGCCCCGTGCCTGTGGTCATGCAGCAAGGCGAACACATTATTCTGGTATAAACTATTATGATGAATGCAACTTGAAATAGGAATATAACAGACAGGGACACACAGTTCACAGTGTCAGCTGTCGTTGTTGAGGTGGACACAACAAGTCTTCCTGAAAGAAAGATCTTTATTACAGCCCAGGCAGTGACATTCGTACACTTATTGCTCATACGTGTCAGCTCACAATTGGTATGTTAGTTACATAAACATTTAATGATTGGTCCTACATACAACTTCAGCCAGATGACCATGACTCGGCATAAGACGCAGGATGTCCGTTCCCTCTGCTATGTTACAGTTCTCTCTTCAGTGTCCATATTCTTCCACTGTACCACAATTCCTTCTTCCGCTCCCAGCTGTCTTACACCCAGCTGTCTTACAGGTACACGGGTATTTGGTCAGTATCAAACCCACTCACAGGAATCCCAGACCGGCTGGAGTCCACCACAGTCAGCAGCCCAAATTTATTTTTTATAGCTCTAGAATACATAACGTGAAGTAAAATAACAGGTGGAAGCTGTGATCTTTGGATCCTCTATGCTTTAAACTACAAGCTAAGTAGTTGTAAAAGGCAGACACTCCACTATATGCACAAATACATGTGCACACAATAGTTCTGATGTGTGGTTTGTGCCCTTAAATAATTAATTTCCTTAGTTTTCCAACTTTCAGCAAAATTAAGGTAACTTACAACTACAAAAATGGAGACACGTATACAGCAGAAGACTTTTACAGCCCCCAAAGTCCTTAGAGATAGAATAGGATAGAACAGAGTAGAATATTTTGATTAGAACGTACCTGCAATGGTGTGGAAGCTGCATATGACCACTGTCTATTGGAGTCATCTGTTTGGGATAAGTTATGTGCCACAGGGCAGAAACTATATGCCTGACAGCCTGTGGCTGCCATGTCAGGAGCATTATCTTAAAAAGTAGAAGCCCATAAAATACCCACCAGCGTTACTGGTGGATTGCACTCTTTGAGGTGGCATAATGTTTTAAGGCCTAAGAAAGTGAGATGCTTTTGTAAAAGTTCCTCTTAATTAAAAAATCACCTTTCCTCACCTCTTCTTTCTCCTTTTCCTCTCAAGAAATATAGAAATGCAGCTATTTTTTACCTTACTTTGAGGTACTTACAGAGAAGCATTTTCCAGTGCAAAGTGAGAGGAGAAAAGCAGTGTAACAGGTTCCTGAAGAAATCAGGAAAGAACAGCATAAAAGGCCTATTTTTAGCAACTTTTTTTGGTACTAAAATTTCCACAGTTTATTCTAATTTCCTTGCCTCTTCTTCTTCCTCAGCTACTCGGGAGTATCAGGGGCTTCCTCATTTCTTTCCCTCTTTCCCACTTCTGTATTTCCTTTCCTTCCTCCTTGTGCAAAGGGCCATGGCATTTCAACTGTGCAGTGCTACCACCCTCTGAGCACCGTCAACACCACAGTCCTGTCTGCAGGAGCGCCCTGAGCTCCACCATCTGCCTTGGAGATCTCTGTGACATAAATGCTGGCTTTCAGTGTACCCAGTAAAAAGAGACAGTGGTTTACACCTTCCGATGCAGCTTTACACAGTGCTTGTTTCAGCCACTTGCTTTTGTAAAGAGACTTCATCTGGGTGAAAAATGCAAAGTTAAACACTTTCAAATGTGTTGGTCCCCTACTGGTTCAGCACACATGGCCAGTGGGTTCATCTCCCAGTGAGTCCATGTAAGGATGCACCCTTTGGGGAAAAAAAGGTTCAGTAGCATCTCTAACACTTCTCAAAAACAAGCTACTCCTTCTTTTCCTCTCATCTACCCTCTTGTCCATAGCCAAGTGCTCATTTATTTAAAGAACCAAAAACTACCAGGAAAAAACACATCTACTATATCCGCCATTTTGCTATAAACGTATAATTCCCAAAATTAAAATCAGGAACTCTTGACACACAAGAATTTAGTGTTCCTTTTTTCACTTTCATCCACAAGAGAGACTCTGGCTATCTGCCCAGATGTAGAGGAAGCCACAGAAAACAGTGGCATCTTGTATCACGCCATTTTCAGTGGTCAAAACTGGCATGTCACAGGCTGTGAAAAGCAATGACTGTCAAAGTCAAAGGAACTTTGTACCAAGGCTGTACTTCATCTCTGGTTCCTCTCTGGGTACCAATAGCAAATGTGTGTCTTTGGGTGATGGTATTTGTGGAAAATAAATATATTTTGTCTATGCTGTGGCTTGACTTTGAGGGTACTGCTTCTTACACCATTTTCTAGTGTTCATGACACGATGTATTACAATACTAATAATGAGAAACAACAACAACAATAACAAAACAAACAAAACCACACACACAAAAAAAAAACAAAACAAAAAAAAAACAAAAAAACAAAACAAAAAAAAACAAAAAAAAAACAAGAACAAACACACCAAACACCAAGAAAACCCCACAACTTTATAATCCAGTATAGAAAATTAAGTTCACCAGACAAAGATTTCCCATGCTGCAGCTTAATCTCTCAGATGATGTGTGTTCCTTTTGGGAGGCAGATGCTCTATTTCATTTGATATAACAGATGATGATGGAAATTACAACACCTATTTGTAGTCAAGAAAAGGAATTGGATTATCTTGCTTTATGATTCTAAATCTCTCCTTAGCTGAGAGGGTAAAAACATACATAAGGCTAAATGACTCATCCTTGTGCTTCAGGTAGATGTGTCTGTCATCAAAACCTGCCGAGAGAGCAGAGGTGAAAAGGGCATGTCTTAGATGTCCCTCCTTTGATACACCTTCTCACAGATGAATCTCCAAAGACATAGAGAGTACTTTCTCAAACTTCCTTACAAGCTGGAAAACTTCAAAATATTTTTGCAAAAGAGTTGCAAAAAAAAAGTTTGCACAATAGTTGTGTGGTGTTCTTTTCTCCAGCAGCTTGGGTAGTTTCTACAACAATTCTGTCTCCAAAAATCCCAGTTGAACAGGTTGGCTCCTATACCATTTAGTAAGCCTCAAACTCTTCTAGTTGCCCACCAGCCAGAAGTCTGACCGACGCACAATAGAGGAAAGGATGTAGGGAAAAAGTCAAAAAGTGTCACAGTTTAAAGACACCAAATCTGTAAGGAAGGAAAGTGAGGAAAATGACAAATTCAGGTTTTCTCACTGAAAACACTTGCCACCAGCTGGCTCTATTTAAAATGTCTTGTTTGATGCCAAATGCCACGCTATTTTATAAAAAAAGAAGCTGAGTGAAAATTTGCCTCCTAGATTGTATGAGACAGAACTCAAGTAATCTAAAACTCTGGAGATCAGTGCTGTGAATGCTTGGTGAACGACAAGGCTTTCTGCATTTTGGTTAAGAAAATTCATTTTTCTGGATATGTGTGTGTGCTCAAACCAAAACAAAGAGATTCACTCCAAATGGAAATAAAAATCAAAAACTGACTTTTATGGGATTTTTCGCCTCTTATCCCAGTCAGAATCAATCACAGAATCACTGAAGTGTGTGTATGTGGCATGATGAAGATAGGCAGATCCATGTATCTGACAATTCTATACAAATATCATTATTACTTGAATGTGATGAGCCACAGTAGATGAATTGCCTAGCTGGGACCTAGTACTTCAAAAGGCAATGTACAGCTGATAAAAGACATGGGAGCAGCTCCTCAGTCCTTTCAAATAGGCACCTGAATTTAAATTAAAGCTGCCACTTCGCCCACTGCTGATCATAATTTTGTCCAGTGTACCTAGAGTCGGTGGTCAACCTCAGAGTGCCAGACCATACAACTGCCACAGTGCTACCCTTATCTCCACAGTCCAGAGAACACAAAAGCTTGGGGTTTAGTACCTTGCTGGGGGAATTTGCACATATGAGTTCACCTCTTTGTTACAGCTTTCTCACCAGTTTCTCACAGATGAGAATAATGATAAAGCAGCTGAGCATGAATGGATGAAAAAGAGAACAAGGGATTGCCATGTGAAAGGGAGGAGTTTATATTTTTGCCTGTTGGTGCCTGTGGTGGTTTGGACCTGGCCCCTATCCAAGTGTCCAAGACCACAGAAAAGGCTCCTTCCACCCCATCCCCCTCACTGTATGAACACAGGGGAAGGCAAGGGAGGAAGAAACTACCAGAAAAAACACAATAACAAACACAAAAAACACGGAACCAAACCAATATATATGTATTTTACACTTATATACAGTTACAAAAACTATATACATATAAGAAAGAGAACCCCAACACACCAAAAAACAGAAAAACAAATATAAACAGCCAATAAAGAACTAGCAAAAAAATCTTAATACTTTCCTTAGGAAAGTAGAAATCTCTCCTCTCGAATGAGGAACAAAACAGCAGCTTCCGTGGCCTACACCCCCACACCAGGAGCCCAGCCACAGAGAAGCTACCACCTCCAGCTCCTCCTTAAGGGATCTCTCCTCTAACTTCCTCTCCCCTTCTATTTATATTTCTGCTTACATAAAGAATAGAATGGAATATTGGGATATGGGTACTTCCTTAATTTCGATCTAGTTACCAAGAAGAGGCCTAAGCCAAACCAAACCACTACAGTGCCTCCAGGAAAGTTGAGACCCTTGTGTCCGGACCAGTCTGTCAGCATTGCATAATGAGACCCTTCACCAACAGATTCAAAAGATTGGAGGATGAAGAAAGAGAAGGGGAAGGGGCTGAGGCACCTTTCAGTCCCAACACATTTCTCTGGGCGAGGCTTGTGTAACATGCTTCGCGCCTTGAAATACGTGTGTGGACAGAAGCAGTGCAGCAAAACTGCTTGTGTGAAAGGAGGCCGATTGGCTTTATCAAGGGTGCTTAGCCAACAGCATAAAGACCCTTCAACAGGCCCTGCCAAAGTGTCATCTGCTGCTGACAACTGAAAAGATTCACCCTAACAGTTCATGGAATAATGCTTTTTACTAATACAAATTATGGCAGGTTTGTAGTCGTCAGTGACAGGGTCTGGCTGCAAAAATATGTTTTAAAGCAATATACTGGTATATATATTAAGCAAGCACAAACTCTAATCCTAAAAGCAGTATTTAATGAGTGTAGAATATAATCTTACCAAATGCATCCTTGTGGGGGGAGAATATCCACAGTTTCAAAGTACCACAATGTTCCCTCTTTCTGCCAGGATTTCAATGGAGGGAGGCCAAGTAGTCTTCACTTCATTCCACTCTCCATTCCATCCCTCTAAGCAGAAGATTATCGTTGTGTGGGGAGGACATCAACTACATTCCCTCCCAGCAGTAGCAGCTGCATTTATCCCAGAATTCTTAACCTCCTCTAAATTTTAGCCATATCCATCATCCCACATATATATTATCATAGTGTAAGAGAAAACGTTTATTTTGTCACTTAATTTACTGTAATTATAAGCCATAATAAAACCAGGTAACATTTGAAAGGTGAACATGGATCTGACAGTTGTTAATGTTGGCTTTCAATCAAACAAGAAGACAAATTGCTTGTTAAACAAGTCTAACGGCACTAGTGTTTTCCAACAACATTACTTTCTGGAGCCAAATGTTACAATATATAAAGTGTCTTGCTACCCCTATTTAGGAGAAAAGTCTTAGGAATGTGATAAACTTTTAAGGTCCAATTTTATCATATAACATGTTGCAACTTATGTATGTGTGTATGTATTCCTACGTATGATTCATAATGAGATTAGTGGAGTATAAATGTTCCTGCAATTTGAATATATAGTTTCTTGAGTGTCTGTCATTAGAAATATGGTGTTCTGTATTTGCCTGTGGGGCACTGATGTTGCATCCCATAATTGTAAATTATTTATGTCTGTCATATTAAAAGTCATTTGATTTAAATGGGAGAGTTTAATATTTTCTTTGTTTCTATTATCATACAATTTGATTAATTAAATTACCATTTGCTGGATTTTTGCCATTTGCCACAAAAAGGTCAAAGTCTTTCATTTAGTATTTCAAAAGCAGGCCATATAGAGCTGCCATTGGCATAGCATATGGAGCAGCCATTGACTCAAGTGCTTTCAGAGATCTCTATTCAGAAACCACTGTTGTAACATAAAATTTACCCCGTTAATCTTGTCTTTCCAGATTTCAATTTACGTAATTTTCCATTCACACAATCTGAATTATTAATTCCCATATTAATATTCTTATCTAATATTTCTGATACCCAACTATTTTTTAAGTTTCAGAAAATTAATATCCCTTCTTGGTTCAAAGCCCCTTTGTGGAAGTTAACCTTTCCATATCCTAGATAAGAGTCTTCTTTAACTCATTACCCAGCTATTAGTCACTGTAGTAGTATAATCTTGATTCCCAGTAATATTGCCAGTAATATTAAAAGTAATGTTCTGCTGGTGAAAGAAACAGGCATAAAGTATTTTTATAGAATTCATTGTTAATATTGAAGTTACTAGAAATAAACAAGAACTCACATTACAGAACATGATTTTGCTAAGGCACTGCCATGATGAGTTTAACAGTGTTAAAAGTTCACCAACCATGATAATGCTGATATATGATGCAGGAGGAGGAAGAGACCTTCCTGTTTGTGTAACTGGGTGGCCTGACCTTTGATGCATGGCCTGGCAGAAAAGAATGAAGAGTATTGCCGGCAAGTACAGGGAGGTGATCCTGCGCCTCTACTCTACCCTGGTGAGGCACTTCTGAAGTTCTGTGTCCAGTCCTGGCCTCCTCAATACGAGAGAGACATGGAGCTCCTGGAGCAGGTCCAGTGGAAAGCTACAGAGATGCTGGCGGACTGGAGCACCTCTCAAGAAGAAAGGTTGAGGTATCTGGACTTGTTCAGCCTCAAAAAGAGAGGACTGAGAGGGGACTTCATCAATGTGTATCACTGTATGAAAGGAGGATGTCAAGATCACAGCATCAACCTCTTCTCAGTGGTGCCAAATAATAGGACAAGAGGCAACAGGCAGAAACTGATTCACAGGAATTTCCACATGAAAATGAGGAAAAACTTTACTCTACAGGTGGCTATGAAATGGAATAGATTACCAAGAGAAATGTAGAGTCTTCCTCACTGGAATTAATAAAGAACTGTCTGGATACAATCCTGAGCCATATGCTCTAGCATGATCCTTCCTGAGCAGGGAGGTAGGACTAGAAGAACGATTGTGGTCCCTTCCAAGCTTACCCATTGAAAACTTTAGAATGTTGAGATTTTTTTTTTTAATTTTCTGACTCCTCATCTAAACCAATTGCAAATTCTCTGAAGCAATACCTCTTAAGAACAGCAAGTTCATTTCCCCCTCAAGATAAAAAGAGGACCAGCTGAGGCTAGCAAAAGTGGCAAAGGAGAAGGACAATTTAGATAGTGAAAATACAGGGATCTGTGGCCAGATAAGATCAGATAGGATCTGAGGAGCTAGTCTGCGTGTGACTCCTCCTCAATTAGGAAAGGCAGTGGCTTAAGAGGCTTGGCTAATTTCCCCTGCCTGGAAACATGTAAGGAATCCAGAGCAGAACAGCAAAAGGACAAATCTATTGGTTTCTCCTAAGTTAGAAAGGGTGGAAAGCCAAGAGACATATCTTGGGATGAATATGCCAGCCTGTCTACAGCATAGGAGAAAGTCTAAGTTCTGGAGAAAGCCTGGTGTGCTCTGCCTGTGAGCAGAGAAAGCTGGCAAGTGTCACTAGAAGCCTAAGGGCAATACAGCTATGGGACAGGAGAAAGGTTTGTTCTCTTCATAGAAAGGAAGGCCTGTAGCCCCAGTGTTTAAGACGTAGATGATATAGATAGACGTAGATAGTAAGTACCCATGGAAGGTACTTACTAACAGGACTTTCCTTTCCAGGTATCTTTGGCCTGGGAGCAATCCTTTGACAGGATCACTTTTGGAGGCGGAATAAAATTTTGGTTGTTGTCTTCTGAAAGGAGGATGTCAAGAGGACAGCATCAACCTCTTCTCAGTGGTGCCAAATAATAGGACAAGAGGCAACAGGCAGAAACTGATTCACAGGAATTTCTGAAAGGGAATCATGACTCTTTCCCATAGGAGGGACAGCACATACCCCAGCATTTCAGGGGTAGAAGATAAGCTGCCAGGGCATTTCTGTCTTGACTCCTTTATCTAGGGAGCAACCCCCTTACATGATAATGTTGGAGGTGGAACCTAAATGTTGTTGGTGGTCTCCTTAAAAGTAATGACAATTCTTTCACATTGGAAGGAATGCACACATCCCAAGTTTTTCAACAGCAGATGATAGGCTGCCCATGGCAGGTAATAGGCACCAGGGTTCTGACCTTGCCCCTTATATTTTATGAAAACTCTTATACGCATCTCTATCAAATCACCTTGCCCTTGCAGCTGGTAAATGTGGTCACATTGTGGTGCTCTGCACTTTGCTACTAAGCTATATGTAATAAGTAGGTAAGTACCTTCAGTTATGCAAAACATACCAATGTAACTATGAACAAAAGGGCAGAAGCAAATGCTAGATAATTTTTTCTCATGGCAGCATTTCAGCAACAAATGACACACTGAGGCTACTACACACCTTCATTCTCTGTAACGCTTCATGTTTTCACTCTCACAGACCCTACATTCAAACCTTAAAATATCCAGCAGCTGCTCCAATAAGAATCATCAAGAACAAAATACCAGCACATTCCCACTGCAACTAAAAACTCACACCAAGCACACTGCTGTGATGCACTTTTCTTCTCAGCAAAGACCTCACATTTAATCGTACAGGGTCTAAAGCTAAACCTCAGTGTTTCCAGATGGAGCTTGAATGTGAAAATGAGCCAGTACACAGTGATAACCTTCCCACACACAACTTGCAATTCAGACCATATTAGAGTGGCAGAACAGCCTTCTTACTGCCTGTAAGTTCAGCTCTGTCTAGCACTTTCCGGCTCACAAAGTTTAAAGTGGCCAAACTCTCACAAATAAAAATCAGTAAAAACAAAAGCAGGTACTGCATTCCTCCTTCTCATGACAATCTTTCAAATACATGCCACACATTAGAAATATGCTCTCTCTTCTAAAGCTCCAGGAAACATGGTGATTTTTTCCTCTCTGAGTCCAGTCCAAGGAGCCTATATGAATCAGCCATCCTTGAGAATAAGACTAAACCAAAAGGCATCCAGCT
This sequence comes from Pachyramphus minor, assembly GCA_013397135.1. Taxonomy (NCBI): domain Eukaryota; kingdom Metazoa; phylum Chordata; class Aves; order Passeriformes; family Tyrannidae; genus Pachyramphus; species Pachyramphus minor. The sequence continues at coordinate 8,999 of VYXB01000687.1, read as the reverse complement.
GCAGTTGGCAAAGAGAAATGTGCCTGGAGAAAAGCTTGCTTGGAATCCTCTGCAGCAGAGACTGAAGGGAAAAAGCACAGTTCTAACTGTGTGTACTTAAAAGGCTGCTTTTGTATGAGTGGTATAGCAAGACTCCTTAGGCATTGGGAGATTGCAGGTGAGTGATGGTGATAAGAGATGAGAAGGAAGGTAGAGAACAGGAGTCTGAACAAGCTTTCTACCGACACATTTCTCTCTCTGAACTGGAACTGGAAACTTTTCAGCTACAGCCATACTGTAAGAGTGACAAAATAAGCAATTGAGAAGAGCTGTGCAAGTACAAGGCACCAGCCTTCTTTCAAAGATCAATCCACGATACTTCTTCTGTCTTCACATATATTTCAGTGTGAGAAGAATGCTCCACAGGGCTCGCCCAGACAAATATGCTGGGACAAAAAGCTTGCTTACCCACTGCCCCGTCTCTTTGGAAGCTTGCATTCGCACCACAATCAGGTGACATTCCTCTTCCCCAGAGAGGTCCGAACTGTAGTCCAAAGGCAAGTGCTCTGCAACTTCATTCTCAAATGCCAATACCATCACACACTTTCTAGGCTCACTGAGGCAAAAGTGTTTATCCTCTCGTCGTTCTTTGTGAGTGCTACAGCAAGCCTCCTTAAGAGATGGCAAACGGGTGATGGCAGTTAGACCTGAAAAAAGAAGCTTCAGAAAAAGATTTGTCCCAGCAAATTTCATTGAGCTAACTGAAGCTGCAAGCTTTTGGGTTTACAAGGAGAGTGTGAGAGAGTACTCTCAAATATTCTTGCTAACTTTGACTGAGAAACTACTAAATACATTTGCTTCCCTGAAAATCTTGAGAATCCTATAATCTTTAGATAAGAGACATCCTTTGTAAGCTTAAAAGGAGCAATCAGCATCCAAAATTAAAAGCTGTGAAAGAAGTCATTCGAAGCAAGAGATGTGACTGTAATTTATGGACTGGGGGAAAAAAAAAAGGTGTGTATTTAAAAGATAATTTTTAAAAACCACAATTTTTAAAAGCGACACTAGATGGCAGAAAAGACCAAAAATAATTACAGCCATTCGCCAGGTACATTTTTCTGTGCGAATTTCTATGTTGAAAAAAAACAAAACCGAGTCCAAAAGAGACAGAATGGAACAGTCCGTAAAGAGAAAGAAAGTACAAAGCACCAGCCTACTTTCAAAGAATCAGTTTGCTATACTGCTTCTGTCCTAGCATGTATTTCGGTCAGAGAAGCATGCTCTGTAAGCCTTGCCCAGATAAATATTCTGGGAGAAAAAGCTTGCTCATCCCTTGTCCCTTCAATGGGTCCTTGTATTCCAAGAAAATAAAAGGACAGTCTTTTTCCCTATACAGACTAAAAACTGTGTGTTCTCTGCAACTACCTTCTCAGCTGCAAGTACTGTTAGGGCTCACAGAGACCAAAGTGTTTATCCCCCTCTCGTGATACATGATATTTCTCATTGTACTAGTTAGAGCTGAAAAAAATAAGATTTGTCCCAGCATATTTCTCTGTGCTAGCTAGAGCTGCAATCATTTATGCTGAAATAACACTAAAGAGAAGAGGCAATGGGTGAGAAAGCTTTTTTTCTAAAAGCATCTCTCTTAAGCCTTGCACTTAACTCCTCAGCTCTTTGCACTTGCCTATTCTTCTCACTCCTGCAATGTGATTTTTTGCTGAAAATTCTCCAGCTCAATTCTCAATGTGATGGGGGGAATCTCGTTCAAACCCCTGCCCTTCACCTTCCTTCTCAGCTCAGATTTGCCATCTCCCAATGCTTCAGGAGGATTGGTATTCCACTGGCACAGAACACCAAGACAGGGATAAACGTATTGGCATCAGTGGGCCTGGGAAATGTGTGATAGTACATATACCTGAGAGGGAAGTGCAGAACATTTGCAGTAGGACTGCAGTTTACAAGCTCTCTGGGAAAGAGGACTGTTACTTGAATGTGCCACAAATGCAAGTTTCTAAAGAGAAGGGGCAGGGGGTGAACAAGATTTTGTGCAGGCATACTTGTCTGGGTGAACCATATGGAATATTTTTCTCACACCAAAATATGTGTGAGTACAGAAACAAGGTAGCCAACTAATTCTGTGAAAGGAGTCAGTGCCTTGAACTAATTTTTCAGCTTTTCGGACTATCCTATTCTGTTACTGTTGCAGTGCACAATTAGTTGAAAAGTTTAAGTCCCTGATTAGGGTTAGGGTTCGAGTTAGGGTTAAGCTTAAATTCCACTATATTTCCCTGGGACAGTTCTATGTAATATTCTTCTTGCAACAAACTATATGTGAGGACAAAAGCTGCATAGCAAACTGATTTTTTGAAAGGTGTTTGGTGCCTTGCACTTAAGTTTTCAACTCTTCACACTTGCTTATTCTCTAGCTCTTGCCATGTGTTTTTCGAGGAAGTTTCCAGCTTGTGTCCACAGAGATAAATGCTTCGGGAGGAAACTCGTTGACCCTACTGCTCTGCAGGTTTGTTCTCAGCTTTAACTCCCATCATGCTCTTGTTATCTCCCAGTTCCTATGGACGCTTGTTATACCGCTCACACAGAAGACTCAGTGTGCCTAGGAAGTGTGTGATACTACTTGGAGTTGGGAAGGAAGATGCAGAGCACTTGCAGAAGGACTGCAGTTCAAAACCTCTTTGGAAAGAGGACTGTCACTTTCTTGCGTCACAAATAGAAGGTTCTGAAGACGAGCAAAAGCTGAGCAAGCTTTTCTTCCCAGCATATTTCTCTGGGTGAGCCCTAGTATGAATCTCGAAATGAAATCTGTGTGTGGTCAGAAGCAGTGTAGCAAACTGATTCTCTGAAAGGAGACTGGTGCCTTGCACTTAAATTCTCAGCTTATTGGGCTGTCCTATTTCGCCACTGTTGCAGTGCACCATTTGTGAAAAAGTTTAAAGGTCTTGTTAGGTATAGGGATAGCGATAAATTAAGCTTAAGGTTAAGGTTAAATCCCAGCACATTTTACTGTGGAAGCCTTTGGAGTTCCTTTGAGGACTAGGGCTAGGGTTTGGGTTAGTGACAGTGTTAGGGTTAGGTTTTCATTAGAGTTTGGGATTAGATTTGGGGCTAGGGTTAGGTCCCAACTTTCTTCGCCAGGCGAGCCCTATGTAACACTGTTTCTTCACCAAAATGTTTCCAGCTCCAGTTTGCAGAGAAAAGTGTGCCAGGAGAACTTTGGTTCAGACTCCTGCTCCACATGTTCTCTCTAATGTCAAACCAAAAACACGCACTTGCAATCTCTGAATGCCTAAGGAGGATTGCTATACCTCTGACAGAGAAGAGAAACAGGGAGATAAACACTTTTTCCTCAGTGAGTCAGGGAAATGTGATGGTAGTTGCAGCTTGGAAGCAAAATGCAGAGAACTTGCTATGGGACTGAAGTTGACAAGCTCTCTAGGGGAGATGACTGTTGCTTTCATGTGCTTCGAATGCAAGGTCCTACAGAGAATGAGCAGGGGTTGATGCAGATTTCAGTCCAAGTACATCCTTGTCTGTCAGCTGTTTAATATGCTTCTCACGCTGAAATATGTGTATGGTCAGAAGACATGAAACAAACTGGTTCTGTGAAAGGAGGCCAGTTCCTTGCCCTCCAGTTCAAGGCTATTCCCATTTGCCTATTCTCTCCCCTTGCAAAGTGCTTTTTGCTAAAAACATGCCAGATAAATTTATCAGTTATAAATGTTCCATGGGTAAACACATTCCAACTCCTGCTCTACACCTTCCTTCTAAGCTGTAACTACCACCATGCCATCTCCCAACATCTAAGCAGGACTGGTATAGCTCAGGCACAGAGAAACCATAGGTAGATAAACACTTAGTACTCAGTGAGGCAGGGAAGTGTGTGATGTTACTTGCAGCTTGGAAGGAAGATGCAGAGCGCTTGCCTTGGGACTGTGTAACATGCCTGTGTAACTGACTGGGATGGCGAAAATATGTAACAACATGTAACTTGTGACTGTGTAACATGTAACAACTGTTCGCACTTGCCTATGCACTCCCTCTTGCAATGTGCTTTTTGAGGAAAACATGCCAGCTCCATTTAACAATTATAAATGTGTCATGGGTAAACACATTCAGACTACTGCTCTACACCATCCTTCTAAGCTCTAACTACCACCACGCAATCTTCCAATGATAAAGGATTATCTTGAACCTCTGGAAGAGGAGAGCGACAGCGGAAGCATTGGTGTACCTCTGGCAGAGAAGAGCCACAGGGAGATAAACTGATTCTTCTCAGTGAGGTAGGGGAGTCTATGATGCTATTTGCTGCTGAGAAAGATGTGGAGCACATGCCTTGGGACTGTGTAACATGTCTATTTAGTTTGAGTTCCAGTGTCAGCACTGCACAAAGAGCAAAAGATTTCTGTGCAAGCACATTTGGTCTGGGAGGACTGTCCCTGCACTTTGCGTAGTACCAAGATTACTGCACCAATTGCACTTGAAAGACAGAGGTTCAGGGCTTTCTTTCTCAAAGGGCAGTATTTTGCTTGGAGGTGCACTGGCTGGAACTGGCTGTCTGACTGCCAAAATTCAATAAGGACGAAAATTCCTCCCAGACCAAAGGTACCCACACAAAAAGGTCTTGCTCCTTTGTAGTGCTAACTGTAGTGCACAAACTGCACTAGAAAGAAAGAGGCTCAGGGCTTTCTTTCCTGGGTAGAAAGGACATTCATTTCCTTTGAGGAAATCTGGGCTGAACCTGCCTGTCTGACTGCCAAATTCAATATGGACGGAGATTCCGCCCAGAACTAAAGTGTCTGCACAGAGAGCTCTTGCTCTTTGTGTAGTTCTAGTAGTGATGGAAAAACTGCACTAGATAGACAGATGCTGAGGGCTTTCTTTCCTAGGTGGAAGGGCAGTCGTTTGCTTTCAGGATCACTACTCTTAACCTGGCCATCTTACTGCTAAAATGCTACACGAAAGAAGATTCGTCCTAAACCAAAGGTGCCCACACAGAAAGCGATTGCTCTTTTGATAGTGCTAAGAGTGCTGCACAAACTGCAATAGAAAGACAGAGGTACCAGGATTTCTTTCCAGAGTGAAAGGGCACTTGGTCGATCACTGGTTTGACCCTGATTATCTGACTGCCAAATTTGATAGGGAAGAAGATTCCTGCCAGAACAAAGGTGCCCGCACAGAAAGCTCTTGCGATTTGTGTAGTGCTAACCATGGTGCACAAACTGCAATAGAAAGAAAGAGGCTCAAGGCTTTTTTTCCTGGGTAGAAAGGCATTCGTTTCCTTTGAGGAAATCTGGGCTGAAGCTCCCTGTCTGACTGCCAAATTCAACATGGAAGACGATTTCTCTGAGACCTACGCTGCCCGCACAGACAGCTTTTGCTCTTCGTGTAGTTCTAATAATGGTGGAAAAACTGCCCAAGAGATACAGATGCTCAGGGCTTTCTTTCATAGGTGGAAAGGCAGTCCTTTGTCTGGAGGAGCACTGCTCCTACCCTGTCTGTCTTACTGCCAAAATGCAACACAGACGAAGATTCCTGCCAGACCAAATATTATTGCACAGAAAGTTATTGCTCTTTTGGTAGTCCTAAGAGTGGTGTACAAAAGGCACTAGAGAGACAGAAGCTCAGGGTTTCCTTTATGTCATGAAAAGGAGATGGGTGGATCACTGGGTTGAACCTGGCTGACCAATTGCGAAATTTAACAGGAAAGAAAGCTCTTGTTTATGTGCACTTAAAGAGGGGGGAGAATGGCACTAGAAATACAGAGGCTCAGGACTTTCTCGTCTGGATGAAAGGGCCTTCGTATGCCTGGAGGATCACTGGGCTGAACCTGAGAGTCCTACTGCCACATTCGATAAGGAAGAGAGTTCCTCCCAGACTAAAGGTGCTGGCACAGAAAGCTCTTGCTGTTTCTGCAGTGCTAACACTAGCGCACAAACTACACTACATAGACAGAGGCTCAAGGCTTTCTTGTCTGGCTGGCAGGGCATTCGTTCGCCAAGAAGTCCATTTGGCTGAGCCTGAGACTCCTACTGCCAAATTCAAGAAGGATGAAGATTCCTCCCAGATTAAAGGTGTTCGCACAGTAAACTCCTGCTCTTTCTGTAGTGTTAACCGAGGTGCACCAACTGCACAAGACAGAGGGAGGCTCAGAGCTTTCCTGCCTGGGACGAACAGCATTGACTTCCTTGGAGGAACACTGAGCTGAACATGGGAGTCCTACTGCCAAATTCAAGTGCTGATTGTAGTGCAGAAACTACACTACATAGACAGAGCCTCAGGGCTTTCTTGCCTGGCTGGAAAGGGCTTTGGTTTTCCTGGAAGTTGCCGTTGGCTGGACCTGAGAGTCCTAGTACCAAATTCAATATGGATGAAGATTCCTCCCAGACTAAAGGTGCTGGCACAGAAAGCTCTTGCTCTTGTGCAGTGCTAACAGGGGCTCACGAACTACACTAGAGAGACGGAGGCTTAGGGCTTTCTTTCCTGCCTGCGAAGGCATTGATTTGCTTAGAGCAGTATTGGGCTGAAAGTGGCTGGCCGACTGCCAGGATAGGTTTGGAATTATTACACGGTCTTTGCTGCCATCTAGTGGCCATGAGTTTTTTTGCACCTCGAGTACTTTCCATGGTCTGTGAAAGGTTCGACTTTTAGTCTTGGTCCCTCAATTGCTGTTGTATCTTCTTGCTTCTAATGAGCTGTTTCACAGCAGTAAAAGTTGGATGCTTATTGATTAATATTTTCAGCTTGAAAACTCTGCTGTTTGTCTAAAGTTAATAGGTTTGCCTGGAGGGTGAGGACATGTGACATGGACTGAGCTGCTCACTTTTTACGGGGAGCAAGGCAAAAGGGAAGAGTAGAAGAGAAGATGAGAGTGCTTTCAGAGAGAAGACAAATGGGGAGAAGGAAACTGCCTTGCTCTTTGTGTAGTGCTAACAATTGTGCACAAACTACACTACATAGAGAGAGATTCAGGGCTTTCTTATCTGCCTGGAAGGGCTTTTATTTGCTTGGAAGTGCAGTGGGCTGGAGCTGGGAGACCTACTACCAGATTCAATATGGATGTAGATTCCTCCCAGACTGAAAGTGCTCGCACCGAAAGCTATTGCTGTGCCTGTAGTGTTAGCAGTAGGGCACAAAATACAGTACATAGACAGAGGTTCAGGGCTTTCTTGTTGCCTGGAAGGGCTTTGGTTTGCCTAGAGGGACATCAGGCTGAGCTTCAGACTCCCAATGCCAAATTCAAGAGCAAGGACGATTCCTCCCTGACTAAAGGTGCTGGCACAGAAAGCTCTTGCTGGGTCTGTAGTGCTAACAGTTGTGCCCAAACTACACTACATAGACAGAGGTTCAAGGCTTTCTTATCTGCCTGGAAGGGCATTAATTTGCTTGGAAGTGCAGTGGGCTGGAGCTGGGAGACCTACTA
>VYXB01000685.1:418071-553234 GCA_013397135.1 Pachyramphus minor | reverse complement strand
GCCTTCTTGGCCACCTGGGTAAAATATGACACAGGCTGGGCTGGGTTCTGGCAGTTTTGGAGAGGAGGAGGAAGGAAATATGACCAAACAGGCTGTTACAAGGACCTTGCACAGTAGCTGCCAAAGGAGGCAGCATTTGCAGAGCAGCTGCAGTCTCTCAGACGCATCCTTGAGTGGATGGATGCTGGGCAGAGTTTGGTTCCCTGGCTGGGAGTCGTACTGTATTGTCAGTGCTGGGGCTAGTGCAGGGTGAGGGTCAGGGAGGTGTTTCTGTGGGTGCCTGCCATGGCAGTGCCTTGTGTGACCCACAGGGTTGCAGTGTGGGGTGACCACCATAAGATGTAGTAACCTTCGAGGGGGCGGGATGCTGTTGGGTTTGCCAGCTGTTCCTGGTGGGCTTCCCTGATGAAACCCAAGAGATCATCGAAGAGTTAGGCAGTAGGTATTGCCAGGTCTACACAGTGTCAATACAGGGACAATATAGGACATAGATCTAGTGGGCAATGAGACTATCCAAGTCCTTGTATTTATTTATAGCTGTGGGAACTTAGGGTCTATCTTATGATACTTTTTCGCCCTTATTTTATGACATTATGTCCTAGAAGTTTTCCTTGATTTCCTAAATCTCTTGGTGACACCAAGAATCTGGCATATTTTTATGCCAATGGAAGTTTCCCCAAAACATAACATATTGCATTTAGATTTGATAAATTGTTTTAGTTGAAAAAATCTGAGGGTTCTGTTAATTACCCAGAATACAACATTTTTCTGGTTTGGTTTATTTTATTTTTTAAATATATTCCAAACCAAAGCACAATCAAAGTAATTAATGTTTAAATGCCTCTATACAGAAATTTATATATATATTTTTTGCAATCACCGAATAATGTAAAACTACAGGACTGAGTTATACTTGTTCTTTTGAACTGGCTATTTCTAGCAGTAATCACTTAAGAGTTAATAGTAGCTATTACATCTAGCTATGTAATTATTTGATATAGCCATGAATGATGATATTCTGCAGTTATATCCAAGTGGTTGAAAAAACTGTAGTCCATGAAGGAAGCACCAAACCTGTGGCACACAAGAACCTGAATTCCTACCTAAGACAAGACACTAAAGTCCTCTTTGCCCTGCAGATTACATTTTCCAACTTCTAAAAATGTTGTGGTGTCAGATGTCTACACTCTCTGAGTGGTGAGGAGGAGGAGACTCTTCCACAGGACACTGCCCTAGTCCCAGAATGGGGGGACTAGTTTGTGCCAAACACAGGAGTGTCCCTCCACCATGGCCGCATTCAAGGCTGCCCATGTGCTCTGCAAAGCAGGTTCCTGGAAGACAACAGGACAGCCCCCCTGCTGCAGAGGTGTTTAAGATGGCGTAAGCTGCGCTAACTGTGGGAGCGGGAACAGCACCTCTGAGTGACCTGGTGGTAACAGGACTAGGATGCGCTGCCCAGTATACTGGGCTGGGTCAGCACCAGGGCTTCCACACCTGACCACACTCCAACATGACATGCCCTGTCCCTTGCTCCTTTCCTTTTGCCACACTTCTGTTTTCTGAGCATGTTACTCATGAGGAGACGTCACTTTTTTCTGAACAATTTCAGAATTTGGAGCAATTTCAGCTTGGATGGGTAAATGCATGGAGACCAAAGGTTTTGCATTGAAACATTTATTGGATTTTACCTAGAAAATCAGAGATAATAAGTCAAATACTGAGCAACTGTCAGTACCATCAGCTCTCCTTGACCTGGGGAATTGAGATAGGAATGTAATCTTCCTCTGGATGGATGAGTTCCTCTTCAGCCCCATTACCTCTATCGCTGTGCTGGCAGCAGACTGATAAACTGCTGCATGGTCTTCAGGTCTCCACCTGAGTTTCTTGTGTAGCTGACAGCATTCACTGGCACTCTCTCCATAACACACTCAACTCTTCTGCTTTTCTAGGCCCTAGTTCCTTTGAAGATTTAGTGTCCTCTTTGATTCTGGCCTCAGGCTTGGAAAAGAGAATGCTACCAATCTGCTTGGAGGCTACAGGGTATTTTGTAATTAATAGCACCCCTATTGTTTCCTCAAAGACCACTTGGTATTTTCAGCTTGAACTTATCTTTGCCATTGTTTCATTTCCTTTTTTTTTCCCCTAGAAGCCTGTTTTGATTTAACTCTATGTGGTCAATCATGACACAGATTAAACTGAATTGTGTATAACATTTGAAAAGCTCATTAACAACTATCTTTATGTGGTCACAGTTTGCACACTGATACTTGGTTTGCATATTATTCTTGCTGAATTGCCATCAGACCTGCACCTGTAGTCTTGTTCTAGCTTGAAACCTGTGTATTTGCACCTCAAAGTGCCTGGCAGCAATCAAAACACTGAGTTAGTCAGTGCTTGGGCTGGTGGCTTTCTTCTGGTGCTTTTTCTCAAAGGAAAATTGGCTTTGGTCTAAGCATTTTCTGGGAACGTCTCCTTTCTGTAGAGACTTTTATTGAAGTTTATTTTTTCCCAGTTTTCACCACCATTACTGCTCACTTTCCAGCCAATATTAATCACCCCAATGAAAAATATCGACCTCAGCTCTTGAAAGCATACCCCCCTAGGTGTCTTCTTCATGAGCTATGAAAGTCTGCATGAGGTTACCCAAACATATGTTTGTGTATTTAACATCTCTCAAAACCTGGCAGATGTTACCAGCTCTATCATGTTACAGTGCAAGATTTTCAGGTGTAATTCCTATGTCTGGAAAACTTTCCCCTGCACAAAGTGTGGGCTTGCAGCAGTTTGATCCTCTGCTTGTACAATCTAGTGCTAATCTCTTGGCCCATGTCCACGAAGCTGACCAAATCGCGGAGCCCTTTCTCAGAGAGGTATTTATTCTGCTTGGTTGGTGAGGGATAATTGATAGGTTTTGGATTCCCACTGGCCATTTGAGTGAGTGGATGGGACTGCAGGAAACAAGGATGAGTAACGCTGGAGTCAGAAGTTCTTAGAAAGAGAAGTCCTCTTCTGCTTCGACATTGTTTTGGTTGCTTATCTCTTCTTGATATACAAAAATTGGCTTCCCAGATATGATGTTAATAAAGGACCAAGTTTTTTTATGGCTCTAGCTCCCCTGGCTTTTCCTGAGCTTCCACCAGGGACTAATTTGGCCCAAAGCATCCACTCACAACTTCTATGGTTGCAGGGGTAGGTAGGCTTTCTGGCATGTGCTGTGCCGAGTCATTACAAATTTGGTCTCTGGGACACAGCTGTGCTGGGGCTGCTGCTCTCTCTCACAGACGCTTCATGTAGCCTCAGGCTGCTGACACTGCTCACCTCCTTGTTGCATTTCCACCTTGGTTTCCCTTGCTGGTCCAAAACACTACAGTTATTGCTCTGCTTTTCTCCCTGCCCTTCTTTGGCATCATCAGCATGACTGGGGGGCTACTGCAACTGGTTGCCCTTGTGCCCTTCATGCAGGTGGCTACTGATGGTCCTGGATCCTCCTATGTCAACGTGCAACTTGGATTTGGGGGGATATTGGAGGTTGCTCCTTATGAAGCAGATGATGGAGTTCAAAGTAGCACTGAGTGTCTGATTAACACCTCTAGGGTCTCAGGTCTTCCTTTAACAGTGATAATACATGAGGGAGAACAGCATTCTGGTTTCATGTGTCCAATTTCTGAGGCACTCCTTTTCTAATATAATTATTTTTTATCTGGTAATCCACATAAAAGAAAGATCTGATGGTTGTGACTAGAAATAAGACAGATTTTGAGAAATTTACTCCCAATGCTGTTGGTTCCATATTTAAAAAACCAAAAACACCCAAAGACCCCAACACAAAACTATTTACTGCTGTAGTAAAACCCAGTAACTCTGTGAACGCTTCGAGATTCTATCAAACTTATTTGCCATTGGGGAAGAAAGGGGAAGGAGATGATGAGGAAAAGGTATGGCACTACAGACATTGATCCTGCATTCAGAACTGGGGATAGAAGTGAACTAAAATGCAACAAGTTCCAAATTTCCTTGGTCTGGGGGTTTACTTTATCTAAACCAAAAATTCTTGCCAATTTTTAAAATTTTGCAAGTTTCCAATTTTTTCTTCTTTTACTTTTATAACTTTTCCATCATTAAGCCAAATTTTTTATGGTAGAAGAGAAATTACAGTGTTTTCCCCAGATTTTCTCAGATGCATAGATACTTGGAATTTAGTTCTGAACAGCCACAATAACATCATTTTGACTAAACTGTGGCTTGTGATCCTCCTGGAGCAGTGGGTTCTGGTCACCTCTGTATATTTCCAAGTAAATTAAAACCCCCACAATTTACTCTTTTTCTCTTTGCAGAGGTTATAGAAGGGAGTGACAGTCTGTGAAGGTCTCCACTCCTTTCTAGTGCAGCCCTAGAGAAAGGTGGGAGGTTTCCTTCAGCCAAGCTTTGTGTATGCCAGCCTGCTTGTCCCCAGTCCCAGTCACTGAGTACTGGTGTCCTTCATGGAGACTGGACATTATTAAACCTTCTGTGGGATCAGTAGCCTTCACTACAAAGATCTTCTCCTAGATCTGAGTCTGGGTTTAAAATTCCTCACCAGCTGCCAGCACTAGTACTCTCTCACTTGGTCTTTTTGGTTGACAGGTCCTGACCTATAGATGTTTTTTCTCCTTGTCACTTAATAACCGCAACACATATAAAAGCCAAGCAGCCCCTACTTTGTCATGTACTTTTCACAATACATCTTGCTGTAAGGCTTCTCTGAAATGCATTTGCCCTACAACAGACTATTTCATTCTCTTTCATTTTCTTTCATCTAAAGAAGCAGAAGGTTCATGCAGCCCCAGCATTAACCCCCATGGCATCACACCCAGGTGGCTCCCATGTACCATCCCTAGCATGCAGCAGCAGGTTACAGAGCAGCACACTGCATTGTTCTCATTTCTGCTGTGCAGTGGTTCTTTGAACATAGCCTGTGCCTCCAGAGTAAAATAAAAGATATGTCATGACCCGGTTCGAGGGTAGCTTCGAGTCCACGGAAACTCCTGTGCTGTGTCTCTGTGAGACCGCTCCTATGAGCAGGGGGGAGAAGCAGGGTGCTATCCCGGGTCAAAGAGAAGTCACACACACACACAGGGTTGGTGGAAAAGGGCGAACTACTTTATTAGACAAAGGAACAGCTTTTTAAAGGGTTTCTTGTAGAAAGGGCTAGAATCTGGGTGGTATAGGGGTGGTATATGTAAAACTTAGAGATGGGATACGGTAAGATACAGGGGAATGGTGAGCGGTGAGTCTTCAAGATAACTGAGGGGGTTACAATTGGCTAAGGGAAGCTACAAATCTCTTTAGCTGACTTGTCTCCCAGCTGCTGCTTTTCTCTGCAACAGGAGATACACACAGGGCCAAATAGCTTCTTTTCCTAAACTCTGGCTTCACGGTCCCTCCACTGGTCAAAGTTTGTCTCGAGTCCAATTCCACCCCAACAATGTCAGGCTGAGTTAATCTGTGGGCTAGACAAGCTTAGCAGTATCTCTGTAAGGGTTTTGCACAGAATGTACTGGTGTCTCCAGACTTGGAAAGAGTTCTCTTTTCTGAGTCAGGAGATGGGAGCCAAATTCAGATGTGAATCTGAGTTCTCCAGTTCTGGAGGGAGTCTGATCTGGTGTATTTTACACTTTCTCTTGCCTCCCCTCATCCCAGGAGTGCATTACATTGACCTAGCTTCCCTCAGATTTAGTTTTCATTTAAGTTCACTGGATGCACTCCTGCTAACATCCACCAGCCGTAGTATAAATCCCACAGCTTTTTGCATGAATCCGAAACCTGGCCATCCAGAGCTGCATTTAAGGAATTTAAGGAAGTCTTAAGGTAGTTGACCCCACCAAGGGGTTGAGGGAGAGAGAGGAGGGGTGCAAGATGAGCAGCTAATAGGGGAGCATAAATTAAAACTAGTCTTCTTTTTTTTCTCCTTATTCATTTGCTCTTGAAAATTGGTGAGTGACTATTATTAACTGGCCTTTCTGATGTATTTGTGGAGCCATGGTCCTGTGATGACAAGCACTGAAAACCCCAGGTGATCCTGATCTGCAGAGGAGAGTTCCGAGTGTGATCGCCTCCCACAACTGGAGTAAAGATGGGTTACACATGGGCACACAGTTCAGCCAGAGATTAAACATGTGTGTGTGCCATACTAATGTATGTATGCTAAAATGCATCTCATTATCAGCAATGCAATTATTGACACTTTTCTCATTATCAGTGATATTGATAAATTTATCACAAATTTAATTATCAACGTATATGCTATTGATATCCTGAACACAGCTATTTACCACTTCATAAGGAGATATCAATTGAAGAGCACATTTACAGCTAAAAACTTGGTGTATCTCATCAAGAATATATCACAGTTCATATCCAAGGGTGACTAAGCTTTGAGGTACCTTTGATACTTTGGTTTAAATTACCTAATAACTATTATTGTATGCTCTGAGTCATATTTGCTCAGTTTCACAGTTGTGAAATAACATCACTGTGAATGGAGAGAAGAGTTTGGGTCTCTGTGCCTTTGGGCAGATAGAGGCTTTACAGCACAAATGACAGAAACTGCACTATATAACTTTCAAATAATAAAGACTCTTGTATTAAAGCTTTACATAAATGTTAAAGCTGTTTGCTGATGTCAACAAAAGCATTCTGCAAAAGCTGTGCTTGCTCTTTGAGATATGCCATACCCATCATCATACACTTTGCACTGAGGCTAGCATGTATTCAGGTTGGTCTTTTCTGGCATATGTGTTGTGTTGTAGGATGTGTCCCATTGGCTTACAAAACATGTAGGTTAGCATATTGGGAGGTTCTGCATCTTTTGAGTTGTTCAGATTCAAGGGGCACCCAACCCTAGAAATGTTTGCTACCAGAAAATGTTCTTTTTGTTCATTCACAAGCCAGGCTGGTGAGGCTGAAAATAAATCCTCTATGGTGACTGAAAAAGTTGGTGTTGTCTTCAAACTGAGAGAGAGTAGGTTTAGATTAGATATTGTGAAGAAATTCTTTGCTGCTAAGGCAGTGAGACACTGCAACAAGTTCCCCAGAAAAGCTGTGGGTGCCCCATACGTGGAAGAGTTCAAGAACACTTGGATAGTTTTGAGCAACCTGGTCTAGGAAGGTGTCCCTGCCCATGGCAGGGTGTTTGGTGATCTTTAAGGGCCCTTCCAACCCAAACCATTCTGTGTTCCAGACTATACTCAGATTTTGCTGTCTGACTGTTTAGTATGGATGCATGCACTAAAATCAGAAATGTGAAGCATACTGAATGCTCATATGCTGCACCTGAGCCAGGTTTCAATGGCCATTTTAATGAATATAACTGTGTCAGCATGAGATTAATGTCCAAAAAAGAAGACTGGGCTGTGTCCTGAGAATAACCTACTTTGGAGATATTTGACATTTAAGAAAAATCTACTTGGAAAGCTTCACCATTGAAATTGTCAGTAAACCAGGTATGATCACATTTGCTTTGTTTACATTTTGACTTCACTGTCTTGATAGAAAAGATCTTAATTTTTTTAGGCAACGATTTTCAGGAACGCAATTGGGCAAAATGCCAGTGAAGCTCTCATGGAAAATAAGAATGATATGTATCTTGTGAGGGGGAAAAGTTGTTTACCTGAAATAGATTTTTTTCTCCATACCAAATTTGATTGGCTTTGGTGGTACCCTGTGCTACTGTGGTGTTCTTGCTCTCTGGTGAATAACAGGCTTCAGTTTCCTAAGGTGCTAAGCTGGTACTTTTCATCAGCACTAAATTCACAGTGAAAAAAAAAGAAATTAAGCCACTAGATTTTACTTAAGGAAAAGGGCTAAGAATGAAAATAGCATAGTCTTAATCCTCTTTCATGTCAAAGGGACAGTTCTCACACATTATGCATGATAGACATATCATTTTTCATTGAGTGTTACTGTCAGCCATAGAAAAGATTTTGGAAAGGGTGTGATTTATTTATACAATAGAAAGAACTTCCCCTTCCAAACATGAATTAAAGTCAATATTGTATGTGCTTGAATTTGGACCAGTTTCTTTCATATCATCTTCTTCCATTGCTTGCCAAGTGGAAGAGGCAGAAGGCCCCAGGAAGAAAACATCTCTCAGCATCAGTCAAATTAAGGATCACATGCTTTGAAATGAAGGAAAGGTGATCTCTCAGTGTAGTTTATTCCATCAACAATTTCCAGCATTCTCAGGATGTCTATAAGGAGTGTAATCTCAATTTCCTTTTCCTCAACCCTTTATAAAATCAAACATATGTTAAGAAAGAAGGAGTGAAGATAACGGATCATGTTTAGGTGTGACTACACTACTGCTGTGGCTTAACAATTGAGTTAGAACAGGGCTCTGTAAATGGCAAAGACAATGAATTCTCTCTTTCTTCCTTGCTTTAATGACTGTTTCCCAAAAAGATCAAGGAAAAATACAATTTCTCTTAGCAAAGAGCAGGCCTGCTTTTCTGATCTGAAGAAAAATAATGGTGAAATTTATAAATTAGGTATTCCTTTTTAACTTCAGATTCTTTTTTATGTCTTCTACCCATATTTTCTCTTTTAATTATATAAGAATTGAGCTATTAATATTGTGTTGATGTAAGAGACACTACCTAATGGTATTTGTCCTAAGTATTTTTTTTTTAATTAGGGTGTAGAGTTGCTTCCTTTCTTGCTCACAGCTCTAAAACTTTCCTGATCTAAGATTTTTTACTGCCCCAGAGGATGGATCCCACAAGTGAAACTCAGCTGGGTGGGCAGAAGGGACTGTTCTCTTCCCTTTTCAACTCTACCTACTCATCACCCTCTTCCTACAGATACTGCTGCCCCATTGGATTTGCTGATGGGGCTGCTTTGGTATGTTGCCTGACCTGTGCCAGTCCAAATCAGACAGATTAACTAAAATACTTTAAAGAGTAGTGTTTGCTAATCTGGATGAATCAGATGAGGCAGTGTTCTTGTGAGTAGATCAGCTGGAAGATGTGAGAGGGACAGAGGAGAGTAGATAGAAAACCTTTTACACTCCATAACAGATTCTACTATAGTTTTTATAGATTTCTTTTTCTTTCACAAACGGGAACTAGGTAAAGCAAAGTACACTGAAACATGTGGTGGTTGGTTAGCTTCTGCAGAAACAGGCAGGAAAATAGGCAGAAAATAGGCAAGAGATCATTTACAGCCAAAACTGCTAAAAGAAATACCAGAGCAAGTTAATTTCTTTTATATTTTATTCTGGTTTGATCTTGTTAACAGCACAGCATTTTTTGTCATTTCAACCCCTGTTCTCTGTTATCTTGGTAGCTAAAGGTTTTCACTGTGGAAGTAGACAGTGTTTCCCCACACACTGATGGTGGAAAACAACTTCTGGGCCCTGAGGAGATCCCCTAACCAGAAATCAACAGCTAAACAAACACAGCTGAGATAGTTGCTTACTGACATGAGTCTATATATAGTCACTGCTAGCCTGAGCCTGAGCCAAGTTCACATCAATGGCCAGGTGCATCACGTGTGATTTTGCCATGTGCATACTCAAAGATTTCTTCTTTCCTATTTTCTGCTCACTGAAAATGTGAACAAACCTATGAAAGTATAAAAACAAGGCTTGGATGCTGTATGAGAGAATGTTTTTCACTCCCCCACATCACTTTTTCCCTTCGCAATAGTGTGGTGCCTCAGCTCCACGCAGCAAATTGTATGCAGATGACAGCAAATGGAGTTTAGTAGCTGCAGCTCTGGATGCCAGGTTCTTCTCTTGCAAGAGAGCTTAATGAGCTATTAGAGGGCAAGAGGAGCCACAGAGCCCCAGTACAGCTGAGCCTGGGATTTCTGCCAGTAGTAAAAGCTGTAGTTAGTTGAAGGCTGCCCAATCACTCCAGACTTCATGAGCAGCTACAGGTTGGGGTCAGACTACAGATATTTTGAAGCCCAAGGTGAACTGCTGGTCCCTGGCCATTATTGTTAAGGATGATTGTTCAATGTGCCCCTGAGAGCACTCTCAAATATCCAGCAAGAAATGGGTCAGAGTCTCCAACATATGCCTGAGCATCTTTGTAGGTCTTCTAATATTTTGCACATCCGCCAGCTTCCTACAGTGGAAGGAATGATGTATCAGACATTTAAGCATCCCTCATGCTTTTGAGTAAGTGCTCTGTCCCTGCCTAATATCAAGCAGGGTGTTGCCTGGTGGCCGTTTGCATGAGTTCAAGTGAATACTTGTCCAACTTGTGCCATAGTGCAGTCATTTTAAGTAATGTGTAACATATTCAAGGGATATTCTACAGTTCAAGGAAGTTAAATCTCACTTCTTTGCCAAATGGGAAATTCGTTGCTTTAAGTTGGTTTCTTAGTCACTAGATGGTGTCTCTTCTGCTGTGAGACAATCCTCCTCTGAGCAGTTAAGGCAGCTTTAATGTTGTTCTGCACTTGTCAACTCCAGGAAACAGTAGTGTGCTGCAGAGAAGGATTTGTCCAAGATGATTGGTCAATTCAGGAGTACTGATAGTTTTATCTGATCAATATTTGCAACTGCTAAAAGGCAGAAGATGGATGACTTGTGCAAAAATAATTCAGTCAAAAATAGTTCATGAGAAACCATTTAAATTGCTTTTCATCAAACACATTATGTAAGATGAGCAAGTAGATCAAATTGATAGACTTTACTAACAGCGTTTTCCAGCTTTCAATTGATGCATCTTTGCTCTAACTCACAAGAGAAATATGTGGAATGTGCATGGATCCTTATCCTCTGTGGTAAAGCTCATTCTTGTTTGGAGGTTTTCTTGCACAAATAGTCAGACTGAAAAGCTTCCAAATGTGACACACTAGGTTTTTTTTGTAGCCTGTCACTCTCTTTTCTTCATTTTTGATTGCACTGCCTACTTTTTCTAATGCTTTAACTAAAAAGAAGAATATAAAGAAAGAATTTTGTAATTTTGGTAATGTCAGAACAAAATGTTTCACATTTTCAGAATTTCAGTTTCCTCCCCCACATTGTTTAGCTGAAACAATTTGCTGAATTCAATCCAAACTCCCAAATAGCTTCAGTTGGCCTTCATTTTTTGGCAAGTAAACTATTTGCCTGAAAATTTTTGTTCACCTCTAAAATTTGTCTCATGTTTCTCATAAATGAGACTTAAAACAGAACAGTTGCCACTGCTATGTTTTAGGGGGAAAAAGATGACTACTCACCAGTGGTTGTAAGCATCGTGGAACACGGACCCTAAAAGACTTGATGTAAAAGATGATACCTCAGTCAAATATAACATAAATAATTACACTCAGCCTATATGTACACGATTGAATTTTCAATGACTTTTCATATCCTCCTGAGTTATAGCATAGCATTTTTTTCTGAATGTGTGCTGTTTTCCATCTCAGAGGAGACTTACTGAATTTTTGTTATACATCCTGTCTCTAGGTTGTGCAATATGTAATTAAATAATGCTTTTCAGGTGTTTTGGGGTCTGTGAGTAAAAGGCAACAGAGAAATTCAAATTGTTGTTCTCTGGAAGTTCATCACTTTGTGTTCATGATATACTAACTCTGTAGACTTGACTTGCATAAGTAATTTCACTTTTTGTAACATCTCTAACTAATCACAGTTGCAGTATGACAGATCCAAATTGGACAGATGTTTCTTAAAAATAAAATGTCCAAAGGCAAAAGCGTTGGAGTTGCCAGTGAAAAAACAAAGACATCTGTACTTTTAAACTGAATTTGAAAGTTTTTTTTCCTTCTATGTTTCTGTAATTTTAGGTCTTGTTAGAATGAGTGTGTGTTAATGATTTGTGAAGTCCATTGTCTAGTGATGTCAAAAACTAAAAACAAAATCCATTTAATTTGGTATCACTCTGTGAGCTTCACTTTGCTTTTGAAATAATTCTTCATTTCTTGTTGGGATAATGTTCTCTTATGGACTGTTGGACCATCAAATGTGTATTTCATGCACTTTCATGTGTCTATCAACTTAAAAGCTCAGTTCCTGCCATTCTCTTTTCCTCTTTCTTTTTTTACGATGGTGTTCATATTAAAAAGATTAATTTGCAGTAGCCATGCTAACCCAGTGTCTGCATCTTAGGCAAATTTTATAATATAAGGTTTCTGCATCACATTGCGTGTTTGTTAGTTTATGGGTAGTGATGTTATTTTTCTGAGCAAGAGGTCTGATAAAATCTTAAAAGTGGTGTTGTGATCATTTTTAATATGATAAAAAGGTGCATACAAGAGCCATATTGTCTAAAAGGATCAGGTTGTGTTCTCCTTTGTCCCAGTCTGCAATCGGGCTGATGTACTGAAAAATTCAATTGGTAAGTGTCATAGAAAAGCCTAAGTAGAACAAGACTGGAGTGGGAGAGAAAGAAAACCAGAGGGAATGTTTGTCCCAGTCTGTATGTGCTTTATTTTGAGAGGTGTTTCACTGAAATAGGAGTTTCAAGCTGTCACCCCTACAGAAAAGATCATTATCTTACAGGACAAGAAAGACAGCCAAGGGGACAATTCTACAGTAATATAAAATATAAATCCCATATGATAGATGTATATTTTCCTCTGTCTCAGCTTTTCAATCCAGAAAGCACATCTGTTTTTTTGTAACCATTCTAAAAAGACTAAGCAGAAGCCTATGTCTAGATTTTCCAATAAGCTGAAAAATGGATGGGCCATTTTTCAGTGGAAGTCTAGCTGACAGCTTTTTGACTGTCATTTTTTAAAACAACAGGTATTTTGCTTTCATGTGAAAGTCATGCAATTTGCTTTTTTAAAGTCTGCCTTCCAGTTGTGCAAAGTCTGTGATTCTGGAGACATGTGGTGGAGGAGCAGGTGCTCTTGCCAACAGGAGTCATTGGTTTCTTGCATTATCAAAGAACCCAAATGGTTGGCTGTCTGAACTGTGGGAAGTGAGCTACAGCTTACCTTAACAATTCTTTTAAAAATTAATTTAATTGGTAAGTCTCACAGTATAAATAGACATGTCTATATACATACGTATTAATACAGTTTGCTAAAAGCAGAACTGAGTATGTTTTCCTTCTTAAAGCTTCAGACACATGTTTTCAAATATACCATACTCCAAACTATGGCACTAAGATCAATAGTGTTAGTTCTACACTAAGATTTCAGTTATAATTATTTTTAAAACTATGACTTGCTATTATCATCCCTGTTTAACAAATCTTTAGGGATTGTCTATCAAATAATTAGGAGCTCTCGGAAGTCTTTGAGAATGGAAGCAACTCTAGAATATTGTCTTCAAAAAACATTAATGGGGCTGGACACCTAAAGCAGTCTTATTTTATTTAATAAAGATTTAAATATTCATTTTTAATTCCAGTATTGTGATTGGGGTATATTTAAAACCTCACTTGGGTGATTTTGCATATTGTATTACCAAATTAATGTTTTAAGTAGATGAGGGTTTATAAAGATAATACTAATTCATTCATGACTACCTTTTGAATGACAGTATCATGTTTCATGAACTCTTACTTGTAATTAATCTAGCATGAAAATGGAAGTAAGAAAACATTTTAGAGCAGTTATTGACCTGTTCAATACAGGAAAGACCTGTACAAGAAAAACCTGAGGTAATTAAAGTGCATTTGATAAGTGCCATCCCACAGGGAAGAGGCCCTTGCAATGGTCACTGTAAGAGGGCCCAAACTGAATTGGTTCCTGCTATTTCTGCCAAAAGGGAGGGGCAAGAATCTGAATTTTCCTTTTCTTCTCCTCAAGTGCGTTACTTGAAGCAATTTCATTTCCTCAAATAAGAAAGCCGACTCTTTAATCTGCATTGTCTCCATGCATTGTACTGCTTCCTCAGGAGGAAAATATCCTTAATTCCACTGAAGTTACTCTGTATTTATGTTTATGACTGAAAGGAGCCTTCAGCAGTTGAATGCTGTTTATTTCATAGCCTGTTTTCCTAAGCTGCATAATCTGAGACACATAAAGAAGACAAGAAGTGGAAAAAACATTAAAAGAAAAACCAAACAAAACCAACCGAAACCACTAATAAATTATTCATGTAACTGTATATCCAGATTATATATATATGTACACAAACATATATACATGTATACACATATATATTTGTATGCATACACACACGTATGTGTAACATTTTTCCACTAAAGTTAATAGCCAATGATTTAGCATCAGTACCCAGGCACTGGTGAAAATTCTGTCTATAACTGAAGGTAAGACTACAGCCACTTCCAACTTTTTCCAGAGCTTAGCAGGTGGGAGTGATTCAGGCTTAGGTTTTCAGTTTAGCTAATGACATTCTGTGCACAGAGATAATTTGTTAGATTTGAAACTAGAGTTCAACTCCCCAAATATTCAGGATCCTAATCTGAAATTGTGGCTCAGGCTAAATCTGAGCTGCTTCATCACAAAAATGCTAACACAGTATCCAGAAAAAAACCTGAAAATATTTCAGGTAATATCAACACTATATACCAAACATGTTCTTTCTTTAGCTACACTGCAGTTCTTTACTTTGTTTCCCATGACACATATGTGACATATTGCTCAAGGTTTTCTGAAGAGTTAAATGATAATATGTTTACTTGAGACTGATAGAAAAGTTCTTTCAGGACTCAAAAAGCATTTTTGTATTTCTAAAGAAGCTTTCAAAATATGATGGCCAAAATATTTGAAATATGTGTCCCTGTGGTGATGTCATCCTCAAGGGAAACATACTTTTGATATGAAGTATTCCCTTTAGGAATCTTGGAGATCTTACATCTGTATTCTTAACCTCAAGAGGTTATCAAATGATAATAGTTAATTGTAAAATGGGATGTCATGTAATGGACTGCTGGCAGGCCTGTTGGCCAGTAGTTATAGGTCATTGCACAAATATTTGAAGAGGAAGTGAAGGCTTCATTTGGCCTTAATAATCAGATATTTTAGACAAATATTCACGAAGTGAATGATGTTCAGATTCAGGCAGAACCAGAGCCTTTCTGGTCACTTCGGAGAGCACAGACACACATGTAGACCAGAGGGGCAGAAACGCCCAATGGCTGTAGCAGATCTCTGAGACTGAAACCTAACATATTATTCCCAATCTAGGAATGACCCCTCAGCTGCTAAGCCCTGGATACACTATGATTTCATCTTGACCATCAAACTCACCATCTTTAGGAAATACTAACTCTCTTGTGCAAGAATTTGGGAAGTAGCAGTCTGTAGAAGGAGCCCTGTGAGTGAGGAAGCCCAGCCAAGAGAGCATCCTGAAGGCATTCATCTTACAAAGGCTAAAGAGAGTGGACACAGGTGCATCTCCTTCCCTTCCTCTCTCAGCTGAGAAAATCAGATGCTGCCAGGGCAGCTTTGGTCCCCTTGGACAGGGACCTTTTAGTTTTCCACCGTGGTGGCAGCGACAGGATCTCCTGTTCCAGGGAGGCAACGTCCCCTCCTGTGTTGTGACCCTGGCACTGAGATGCTGTGGTACCTACCTAAGGAGGTAGCTGGTCATAAAAGGTCTGGAGAGAAGTGTTTTAAGTGTTGACTTTCATGAGGAGTAGTCTCTGGTGGCTGACCCTCTCCTACTCCTTCAACCTGCACAGAGGAGCACTATGTCTTGGCACATGTTTTCTCCTGGCACTGTTGGCAGAGAGGCAGTAACAGATGCTGTAACTGAGTCAACCACCAGCAGGGTTGAGCATGGTAGGTCCCTTGAGAAAGTTAATCCAAATTAACCAGAGGTGCACAGAGGATTTACCAGCTGTAATAAAGCATTCGTCTTCAGATTTAACTTAACTGCATTACAAGTGGAATTAAGTTATGCTGAAATCAGGTCAATTTAATTCCAAATAATAAAATGCCCACTAGAATTTGATGGGGTGTAACTAATCCATTTAAATCTCATTCAGAGATTACAGGTTTGTCCCCCTGCAGACAAGGCAATGCTGTATCTCACAGTGTTTCTTCAGCTCCAGAGCTGACTGCGGGGACTGGGTTCTACTCATACACATCCTGCTTCCCCCTTGAGAATTAGTGCAGATGGAGGAACTGCGAGTTTGGAACTGATGCTGGCCCTAAACACTGGTTTGTGATGAAGCAGGCAGGAAGGCTCAGGTCTGCCCATTGGCACTGTCCTCATGCCATGCAAAGGACCACACAAGCACCATGACACAGCTGCGCAGGAGGAGTGCAAGGCCATGCTGTGCTGTGTGCAGGCTGCAGGTTTGGCTGTGGAACCTGCTCCTTCCCCACTTGCTGGGAGTGACCACAGCCCCAGCACAAACAGGATTCCTGGGATGGCACCCGAAGTCAGATTACTGTGATGAGCTGCTTAGCAGACATATCGAACTGGTTCCAATTTCCATGCAGTGCTGGCAGTTGACTGAGGCACCAGGCAGAGGGACTTGTGCAGAGGAATTCGATGCCACCAAAGCCAGGTGGGGGAAACCATGACCACTGCAGGTCCTGCGGAGTGTGCAGTGTAGAGCTGTGATCACAGAGGAAGGAGAAAGTTTGGTCTGGTCCCTGGTCAGAAGGCCAAAGAGCTTCTTTGGCATCTGCTTAGCATTTTTTCAGCCCTAACCTAAATTTCAAGGTGCAAGAGTTGCATGGAGGACAAGGCCTGTGTTCTGCTGCACAGTGCTTGAGATGCTGAGCATGCTTTCTCCGCTGACAGGCACACCCTGGAGCTGATTTTCGGACAGAGTAAGACTCATCCCTCTGGCTCTCACCTCTTCCCTTGGTGGTCAGTCCATGCCTGACCAATTTGCAGCACAGTGCCGTGGCCTCCCTCCAGTTCCATGATGTACAGCTGGGATGTCTGAGTTGCTGTGTGTCCTGCAAGATAACAGCCGCCACAGCAAGTAGCTGAGGAAGATCTCCACATCATAAGGACCCCTGATTGGCAGCATCCCTGCCGGGCAGCTCAGCACCATCATCCCTTCTCACCTTGTGCCCTGTCTGCCCCAGACCTGCATGACAGTAACTATAGGAAAGGAGCAGTCCCAACTTTGTGCCAAACCTCCTTATGAAACTGGAGGTTTCTGAGCAGTGGAGTTTGGACACCAAATTAACACAGCCTGTAGCTTTTTGGGCTGAAATCTGTCATACAGACAGCAATACCTTCTCTGGGTCTGAAACACAGCACTTGAGACACCTCTCTGTGTCCTTTCTGTGTAGGCAATGTCAGATGTCCTAGTCTCCTCAGCAATCTCTTCTGCCCTCCTGGACATGGAGAGACAGGGCCAAACAGAATTAAGAAGAAAAGATGAGCATTTCTCATCTCACCTACATCAGTATATTGCATGTAAGAAATAGGCAGAAAATATGCTGGTTGTGGGATTTTTGGAAAGCTTCTTCATATGGATCTAAAAAAAATGCAATTTCAAAACCCCCAACTGTAAGGAAATTTCTCCATTCTTGCTCACTTCTGAGACACACACATGGTTTTTTACCCTATTCAACAGACACTCTGATAGTCATCAACAACATACAGAGACTTACCCATGTGAATTGAGGCAAGAGCCTTAAATAAATTATTGTACAATTCTTTTTATACATTATAGACTCTAAAAACCAGTGAAACTTTGAATTTTCAAGACAGCTAAGACATATCTGAGGCTGATGCATCCAAAAGAGCATGTAATGACTCAAACTCAGGCTGTTTATATCCATTAGGAATAGCTAAAATATGCCTCAGAATCAGATGCTGTAGATCTCTGCTGGAAGAAGGCCACAGAAATCACAGGTGAGTAATTTCTTTAGTTCTGCACCACCATGGATGCTGAAACATCTCTGTGGACAGGCAAACTGCCATGTGCAGTGAGAAATCAACTCTCACATTCTCCTAGGCATGATCATCCACAAAATCAGAGCTCAGTCTGTCTTACAGAACCAGAGTAGACAAGATGAGCCTTCCTTTCTCCCCTGAAAGCTGCAAAAAATGCAGGAAGTTTCCTTTTATCGGGGATTTTATTTATCTACACAATATGTACACCTCAAAATAACCCATAAATAACATTGTTAACAATTTTAATAACATTGTTAATAATGTTAAATGTCAACCCAGATTCAATCAGTTAATTCTAATTATAGTCACATGAATAACACTATTGGGAAATATACTTACGTTGTTCCCTCCAGACTGAGAAAAAAGTACAGAATAATGACAAATGGTCAAGAAAATGTGAGATTTTCATTCATTGAATTACATCATGAAAGATGCCTTGTGTGGTAAATACTCCTCTAGGGGAGACCTTCAGAATCTAATGGGTCAACCTTTCAAAGGCTGGGAGAGTAGGATCCAGATTTCACTCATGGCAGTCTGTGCTTTGAATACCGGGTGGTAGAGAGCATGTGAGGGGATGCTGGATCTGGCATCAGTTGGCTTTTGGATCTCTATGTTGCACTGATTTTGTTCTCTATTATGCCCAGACCCAACCAGAGTCAGTGGGCTGATCGGAGCTGCCTGGTAAGCCAGACTCTGTCTAATGGAGCCAGCAACAGGACTTTTCTGGCCTAAACAGTAGGATCAGAAATCCTTCAAGAACAGAATGTTTTTTGTTGTTGTTGTTGTTGTGTTGGTGGTGGTTTTTTGTTTGGTTTGTTTTTGTTTTGGTTTTTTTTTTTTTAACATAGAAACACAATTTACGCAAAAAGAAACCACCTTTGAAAAGCATAAAATGGGCAGGTCAAATTTCTGTATCTGGTAGGAGTATCTGTCTGGAATTTGTATCTTCCAAAAAAAAATTGAAAAGAAAATGCATTTTGTAGTCACATTCAATAAAACACCGAAATTGTCTGGATATCTACCCTAGAGGTTAGAATTATTCACATAGAACTTGGCTGGTGTCACTGCTATTACTTCCCAGAGGACTTCACTCTATAGACTCATCTTCTTTAGTCATGTTCCTTTTTAAAATTGTATTTTTTTGTGTGTGTATGCAGCAGCACAACATGCAAGTTGTATGTTAATGGATTTTCTTCTTCTACACTAATACATATTATTACAACAATGGGTAAAAAAACCTGGCATTGTCTGGCTATTTGGAGAATAGCTGCAAAGTACAAGTGTTTGATGTGTAATAATTAAAATGATTTGTCTCTTATGCTTTCAAAATATTTAAAGTGAAGCTAAATGGGAGTTAAAACACTATAAAAACCATTTTCATTAGCTTAAAATCCTTGTCTTGTAAAAAAATTGGCAGTGACATCACCAGTTCACTAAAACTGAGTCACTACATCTTCTAGCCAGCTAGAAAACAAACATCTAATGTTTAAAAAAAAATGAAGAGATTTTATTTAAAAATCTGAAGCAAACTAACCCAAAATTTTAAGACCATACCAATAAAATTGAAAGAAACAAGAAAGGAACAAAGGTTCCTTTTCCTATCTTTAATTCACTAGTATTGACATGCCTACATTTTGGAAAAAGCCTGTTATCCCATTCAGATTTATTTGTTCCTCTCTAGTTGCATTTTCTGTGATAGGTAAAAAGTGATTGAATTTGATTCACCTCCCTCTTCAGTTCAGATGTTACTGCCCCCATCACACTCTCACCTATTCAGAGAAGGAATGTCACGTACAGCATGCTATTATTTTTTGTTCAAGTGAAAGGACATGTTATTTATAAAACATACTCACTTTTCCACACCTAAAGGGCAAAACCGAACCTTTTGACTTTCCACCTTTCCAGATGTGAAATTCCAGATCAGACACAACCTAGAACAACCTTTTTTTAATGGGCCATCTCTTCACCTCTCTTCCATTTCTTTTTGCTGCCAATAAATTGCATGAAAAGCAGTTCTGTCTATCTGAGGAGTCTGTCTCGAATGAGTGTAGCAATTCTTGAGTGGCCTTTGACTTCTTAGTGTTTCTTGGTCAAAAGGAGTTAGCATCAAAAAGGGAAAATAAAAAAAAAATAACAGGTACTCTTTTTTTCTATTGTATAGGGCAGGATGATACAGGAACAAGTCACACCTGAACAGCTTCCACATTAGAAGAAATCAGGTTAAAATGACCCAAACTTCCTACTTTGAGTTTGGGAATAATTCTACTTATGCAGGGTGGTTAGGCACTGGAACAGGCTCTCCAGGGAAGTGGTCACAGTACCAAGCTTACCAGAGTTCAAGAGGCATTTGGGTGATACTCTCAGGTACATGGTGTGACTCTTGGGGATGTACTGTGCAGGGCCAGGAGTTTGACTTGGTGATTCTTGTGGGTCCCTTCCAACTCGGCATATTCTGTGATTTCTACAATGATCAAAGTCCAACAACTTGCCCATGTTGTATTGTCAGGCAGTATAAATCAGTCACTCTGCTACTAAAATCCCCTCAGTCATCTGTGGACATCCTCCAGTGTTTGCTTCACACTGTAGTTAGACTCAGTGATGTTAGAAATAAGCACATGTTCTGCATGCTAATAACAGAAACAACATGTTGGTAGGTACAAAATAGACAACAGACTCATGTAATTTTTATTAGTTCTTTGAAGGACATATGTTATCTTCTTCACCTTAGATCACTTAGGTTCCCCTTCACAGATTAATGCCTTCTTTGAGATCAGAAAAAATGAAATGGATTAATCTTTTGCAAAATTGTGTGTGTATCATACTTATCTTTGTCCACCTTCCTTTCCCTAGTGCTTCTTCTGTGTGGCACATGCCCTTATTCTGCATGGCTGAAACTTTAGGACAGGTATAAAAGGTGTTCTATGAACTCCCTAGAAAGGGCTGTCTTTGGCTAAAAGCCGAAGAATTATACTTAAGGGCAGCAAAATCTCCTACTATCCCTACCCCTCATATCTTCACTCCTTACTCTATGGTTATTCCTACTGATTTTAGCTAAGAGCATGCAGGTACTTTTGCTCATTGAAGGGAGTGGAAACTCCATATTGTTTCTCTTGTTGTGACCCAAGTGCAGGACCCAGCACTTCATGATACTGAACCTCTTGCAGTTGTCCTCAGCCCATTGATCCGTCCTCTCTAGATCCCTCTGCAGAGCCCTCCTACCTCCAGCAGATCAACACTCCTACCCGACTTGGTGTCATCTGTGAGCTCACTGAGGGTGCCCTTGATCCCCTCCTCCAGGTTGTTGATGAAGACATTAAACCGGTCTGGCCACAGTACTGAGCCCTAGGGAACCCCGGTAGAGACTGGCTGCCAAGTGGATATGACTCCATTCACCCTTACTCTGGGCCCAGCTGTCCATACAGTTTTTTATCCAGCAAAGAGTTCAGTTGTTTACATCACAGGAAACTAATTTCTCCGGGAGAAGGCTGTGGGAGATGGTTTTAAAGGCTTTACTAAAGTCCAGGTAGNCCAACTTCCAGTCACTGGGACCTCTCCAGTTTACCAGTACTGCTGGTAAATCATCAAAAGTGGCTTGGTGAGCTCTTCTACCAGCTTTCTTAGTACCTTTGGGTGAATTCCATCTGGCCCCATAGACTTGTGCTCGTCTAAGTGGCATAGCAGGTTGCTGACCATTCCCTCTTGAATTATGGGACTTTTATTCTGCTCTCTGTCTCTGTCTTCCAGCTCTCAGGGCTGCGTACTCTGACAACAGCTGATCTTGTTATTAAGGACTGAGACAAAGACAGCATTAAGTACCTCAGCTTTTTCCTCATCCTTTGTCACTGTGTTTCCCCTCACATCCAATAAAGGATGGAGATTCTTGTTGTCCCTTCTTTTGTTGCAAATGTATTTACAGAAATGCTTTTTGTTGTCTTTTACAGTAGTGGCTAGATGAAGTTCTAGCTGGGCTTTGGTCCTTCCAGTTTTCTTGCTGCATGACCTCACAACATTCTTGCAGTCATCTTGAGCTGCCTGCCCCTTTTTCCAGAAGCAATACATTCTCTTTTTCTCCCTGAGTTCTAGCCAAAGGTCTCTGTTCAGCCAGTCTGGTGTCCTTCTCTGCTGGTTCATCTTTCAGCCATGGGGATGGCCTGCTCCTGTACCTTTAAGATTTCCTCCTTAAAGCATGTCCATCCTGCCTGGACTCCTTTGCCCTTTTGGACTGTCTCCCAAGAGACTGTCTCAACGTGTCTCNGAGACTGTCTCAACGTGTCTCCTAAACAGGTCAAAGATTTCGTTCTGAAAGTCCAAGGTGGAAGTTCTGCTGGCCCTTCTCCTGACTTCTCTGAGAACTGAAAACTGTAATTTCATGATCACTAGTCCCAAGATTGCCAAAGCTGGTTTTGGTGTATAGGTACATCAAAGCACAGAGCCTGGGAAAGAAGCAGGAAGAAGTAGAGCTCTGCATGTATTTGCAAAGCTACAGCATCGCTGTAATAACTCAGATGTGATGGGGCAGACTCACATGACTGCTACAGCAGATACATGCCCTTCAGGAGAGATGGGGGAGGTGAGTGTGGTTTGTTCTCTATGTTGAGGAGCAGTCTTAATGTATGGGATGGATGATGGGCTGGGTGAGACCCTTGTGTGCTAGGGTCAGAGAGCTGAGTCAAGACACTGCTGTGGTAGGATTGTGTTACAGACCACCCGAACAGGTAAGGAAGTGCCCAAAGCCTTTTTTAAACAACTCAATAAAGTCCTCGGATCATTTTTTCAATGGGGTGGTTCAATCTTCTGACATTTTCTGGAAGCACAACAATATAGGGTGCACACAGTCAGAGAGGTTTCTGGACAGGATAGCTTCTTGGCAGAGGTACTCAGTGGACCTCCCAGAGACTTTGCAAAGCTAGATCTGCTGAATAAACAAGGAAGAAATGGTTGGGAATGTGAAAAACAGTAGCAACTGCTGCTATTTTAATGCCCGTGAACTAGTGGAGTTGGAGATGCTGAGGGGAGTGAAGAGGGAGAATAGCTGGGTACAGACCCCAAGTTGTAGGCAACCAGGCTTTAGTTCATTCAGGAAATGGATAGATTGGATCCCATGGGAGGAGCTCTGAAGGTAAAGAGCTCAGGAAACCTGGCAGGAATAAGAAACAGACAATATTGTTCCCAACAAAATTAAATAAATGATGTTTCAATGGAGTATAGGACAAACTTTTTCCTATGAGGCCAATCAAGCAGGGGAACAAATTTCTCAGAGAGATTGTACAATCTCCATCCTTGGAGGTTTTCAAGACCTGACTGAATAAAGTCCTGAGTAATCTGGGCTGACCTGAGAGCTGACTATTCTTGGAGCAACAGGTTGGGTTAAAAGCCCTGTGAGGTCCCTTTATATCTGAATTATCTAGTAATGCTAGGAACATGACAACAGTCTGGTGGAATCAGATGGCCATAAGAAGATGCAACGCCAAAAATATCAGCTCTGTTCACTGTAACTCCAAATATTCATATTGATCCAGCTTTCTGCAGGAATAATGGTATACAATTCAATTTTAAAGATTCCTTGCAAGTCTTAAAGAGAGAGTGGCAGGAAAGAATTGGTTGGATCTGTCTTCTATTACAGAGATTATGAGTGAAATTCAACACTTGATTGACGGGTAGATACTGTGACTCTTCTTCCAAGAACTGAGGAAGAGTTTTTATATATATTGCTCCAGGACAAGGTGAACCAGCTGCAAGGGAGAAAAGTGTATCTCTGGCTTTCATAGTATTAGGCATTCATACTCCAGACTGTTACTGTCAGTTTAGCAAGTGACTGTGTTATAAACCCGTAGGCAATGGGTCAGGCAGGTTGAGTGTTTCAGTTCCAGACCATCTCACCATCACATTTTCATGTGTGGAGATTTTCAGATATTACAGAGACTTGCCACCTGTAAAAGCAGACAACCTAATGGAAAAAAAGAGCAACCCTTAAGACGTTTTTTCTCCACAGCTCCGTGACATAAAGTATTTATAAAAATACTTGACACAGGACTTGGGTTTTTGTTCTGTTAACTCTTTCTTGTGTCATCACAATGTCATTATTAAAGCACAACTGGAGATAGACTAAAGAAATTCAGCATATTATGTTTCCAAATGTCCTACCAGCAAGCTAACAGCCATTCTTCCCTGCTTGTTGGCTGAACAGTTACATTGACAGGTTATTCAGCATAGTCAGGGAAGGAGGGGCAAATGCTCCCCAAGATCTGAGCTAAGACAGAAGTTCAGATTAGGAGATTCCTGATTTAAGTTGTTGAACATCCCCATCCTGGGGACTGGTGTCCAGCAGCAAAGGTCTAGCTCCAAGGTGGAGATGAAGGTTTGAAAAGAAAAGATAAGAGATTCTGGAAAACCCAGGTTTCCTAGATATGTTTCAACGGAGTGCATGGCTTTAGAGAAAAGCTTGAAAAGAAGAATAAAAAATTATAGAGGGAGACAAAAAGTAAAGTAAAGTACAAAATGGATATAACAAAGTAGATCAAACTAGACTTAAGGTGATGCCTTCCTCTGTAACATAATGCATATTTAGAACAAGGAAAAATCTTGCTATATGCTGGTTCTCTGCTCCAAAACCACTACGATGGAGAATTATTTTTTTTTTTTAAAGTTGTGCATAATTTTTGTGCTGAAACTGTAAAAAGTCTTTAAACAGAGATGGTAGTTGCCAGTGGTATTAAAATTGACGGCAAAGGGGCTATTGACAGAGCACAGGAAGGATATTTTTGAACTGATCTCACAAGATGTTTTCATGAATTGTTTTAGCACACAGAGAAATAAGTGTATTGATGGCACTTGCTGATGATATCAAACTGGGAAGCATCATCAGCTCAGAGGAGGTCTGCAATAACAGCATGACATTAAAATAACACAGTTCTTGTGGTAAAGTCATGCTTTCATGTAAAAAACACATGACTTTTCTGGCATGTTAGTTCATGACTATGAAATAACAGAAGAGAAGGAAGATCGGGGGTACTGGTCTGCTGCAGGGTGTCTGGGAACCCTCAGTGTGATCCACATGAAAAAGGTTTGTTTGATCTTATGAGGTGCCAGTAGAGGGAGGGAAAGGTCAATGTTACTGGCAAAGCTTCCTGGAAAGACTCTGTGTCCCCTTCATCCAGAAGGGCTGGGATGGCTGGGGGAGAGACTGTTCCTTGTGTGAGAAGACATTTGGGCAGTTCAACTTTTTTAGCTCAGAAGAATTAAGAATGAGAAAGGACATAATTAATCCATAGAAATACATCATAGGAACATCAGAGAGGGAAACTCTGTGTTGGAGGACCCTGTTCATGCAAGAGCAAATAGGTTCACGCTGCAGGCATGTAAATATTGGGTGGAAATGAGAGGAAAATCCTCTATAGTGGATATTTTTTAACAGATAGCCACATAGAACAAGAGAGGGAGACAGTCTAGTTTTATATTTCAGTAAATGTGCTTTTCAATCAGTGCTATAAGCTCTGGTTAGGGACATACACAGATTAATGGGCTTAAAGAGACAATTATGAGTAGTAGATGCTTATTGAAGCAGCTTTTCTGACCAGTTATGTGTGCTTCTGTCCTCTTTTGCTCTCAATCTTTTAGAGCAGTGACATGGAAGTTATTCTCCCAGATTTCAAATCAACCTAACTACAGGACTAACTGCTGCAGCTGTAGGTTTTTTCTTGCTTTCCATTGCTCTTCCTTTTCAGTTCAGAAGGACTTATTTTCCCTCTTCTTGGAAAAAAAAAAAAAGAAAAAGAAAAATTAAAGTCTCCACAGCAGCAAGGTGGGACCATAGAACTGCTTCCTACCCTGAGAATGACTGCTGGTCTCAGAGTGCTTCCACTCCATGTGTTAATGGGATATGGGAACACAGTATTACTGGGGCAGTGCTGCATAACCACCATTGCTGAGGTGGGACAGTGGGAATCACACATAGCACTGCTGGCAGATGCTTTTGGTGGGATTTATTCATCAATTCCTGCATCCTTTGGTACTAGCATTGTTGGTACCAAAGTGCTGGCCTTGGATGATCCTTGCACATCACAGACAAGAAACCACCTAGGTAAGGCCTGCATTTGTTCCAGCTGAAACTCATGGTAAAATTTTCATAGCAATCCATAAGAGTTGGTGATCTGATAAGAAAAATCCATAAGACCTTATTCCAGAAAGGTATGAGTTTATCCTTTCATTCAATGCGAGTATTTCATTAAATAACATGCAAGGAACTTCCTATGAGTTTTTATTTTCTTGTTGTTGTGTAATTTTGTTTTGATCTCATTTTAAATATCTTCTGGATTATTTTATAGCAGAAACAGTGAAAAGAAAAGAAAAATCTTATCCTAAAAATCAGAGGGAGTGAAAAATGAGATCTAGGGATCAGAAAACAAGGCTGAGCCTTTTTTACAAGATACTGAAGACTTTGTGAAAATGCACAGAAAGCTCTCACAACTTTCCACTGCCTCACCCATCAACTTAAACTTTCACTCATAGCTAGGCTCTGATTTCTCCAGATAATTTAGTTAACTGTTTCCCCCCCTTCCCCCTCCCCCAAAAAAGATCAGACTGCCCTAGGGAATGTGTAAGGCTCTCAGTATTTCTAAAACATTTTAAAAAAAATTAAAACTGTTTTAAAATCCATCCACTTTATTTAAGTGTCTATACAGTATTATGACTGCTTGGCAGCTGCCTTTTTAACATAGGAGGGCACCACAATAAACTGCTCATGTGAAAAAACCTGATTTAGGTAAAGTATAAATTTCACGTGGGTTTCATGTCACAAAAAAATTGTGTATAATTTTATGTTTCTGATCTTTTTTGGTCCAATGTTGCCTAAGACTATGTACTGTCCAAGAGCACACCATTGAATTATGATACTTTGTTACTGATGCTGGTCCAGGTTTCCAGTTCAGCTATAAATTAGTCATCGGCAGAGAATTATTATATTTAAATAATCGTGCAGGCATTCACCCTGGAACATCACTGGGAAATAAAATGTTTGCTGAATTCAATCTCCGCTTAAAAATTTATAGTATCATTTCACTTTTTATATTCCCGTTAAAGGTGTGGATTATTAATTTTTCTGCATTCAAATGAACCCGCACTGAGGCTAAAGCTGGTAAAATTTAAGGCAATGGGTGTCTGACAGCGAATATTAACAGCAGCTAGTAAGCAGGAATAATTTGTTAGAAGTGAATCCATGTCAAAGTCACAGATTTCCCCTGGAGAAACACGGCCCTTATATCGGCTATATATTTTTATTGCACCCAATTTCAGTTTTCTTGTTAAAAGAAGGTCTCCTTAAGCCCTTGCATTTCTCCTGCTTCATTCCCCATGGTTCACAAGTACAATAGTGAATGTAAGCTACAATAAAAAGGTCATTTTCCTCTTTCAGCAACAGTAACACAAGTGGCTGCATTTCCTGATTCTGGATTAAGTTCAAGATTTCAAATACGACTGGGCTCGTTTCTGATTAGAAAGTTTGATATTTATCACAGACTTACCTGTCTTCCATATCCAATGTGAGTGAGATTGTAAAAAGGTAAACTGAAAGGAACCATTCTTTTATTCAGCAATTAACCCCATCTGAGTAAATAATACGGTGTTGTGCACTTGAGCCTTTGCTGTTATGCACTGAATTCAGAATTCAAAACGGCTTCAAAGCTGTGTTCGTGAAATGATGACAAGATGCTGCAGAAACAGCTTTTCATGTGGAATATAATGCAAGTATTGTGTTACACAGTACAGTAACAAATAGGGTATAGTTGTAATGATATAGCAGATAAAGTGTCTGGAAGTACTTACCTGAGGGAAACTCAATCTTATTTTACTTCAGGGCTTGAAAGTTATAAACAGAGTGTATGGTCTTGAAACTTAAATATTAGAGGAATCATTTTTTGGGGGGTTGGGGGGAGGAGAAGGTAATGTTTCTTATTACAGGCGAATAAAATCTGTGTGCACAAATACAAGGCAGAAATAGTCCAAATTCCTTCAACTGGTGTCTCAGCTTGACTCTATTTTTTTTGCAAGAAGCTTGCAAAGTCTGAGAGAAGTAAAATAATGCCACTTGTGATCTTGGAAGGACAATGGCATGGACAGACACGGGACAGAGTGGTACACCACATAGCAAGGACTGGGTTGTGCTGTCTGCTGTGAGAGGCATGGGGACGGCTGGGCATGGAACAAGGGTTCCTGACCACATAGAGGTCTCCAGGTCCCACTTGTGCATCCTGCACCAGAGCTACAGCACCTGTGGAGATACACCCATGGCTTTAAATAGCCCACTTCAATGTGTCAGGGTAGATTAAGCCCAACACAGAGCAGCAAGAGCATCTGTTGTGATAAATAAAGCAGGACCAGGATATACACTCATAATGGTATGAATCATTTAATTATTTATATTCACCCTCAAGTGGCTTTTGACCTGTTCTGTACAGTCCTGTCCTGGACATCACCAGGGTACGGTTCAAGGCTAACTAACACACCAGTGATGGCTGCTGAGGAGTGCTGTGGGCATGGCTGCTCTGCTCAGGCTGATGAGATGTCCCAGATGTGTGGATGTGAGCAAAGATTGCTAGTTGACAGTTGGACCTGATGATCTTAAAGGTCTCTTCCAACCTTGATAATTCTAAGATCACACAAGTCCTTGGTCATCAGCCACAGAAACCTTATCAGTCTGGTTTATTTAAAAACAGGAGAGAAGTCTTTTCCCTCTTCCTCCTGTGTCTGTATTGATTGAGACTTAGTCTGAAAGGAAAAAAAAGTAAAACAAATGGGAAACTGCAAAAGCTCTTATACCTCTTTTGAGTCTGAAGAGGAGCAGAAAGGTACTGCATATTTATTTGCGTGTTTTTGGAACACCTCTGCAACTGACTGCATTTAATGACACTGAGAAAGCCTGACAGAAAACCTTGCTGGGATTTCTCCTGTGGTTTTCACGGTCTCCGAGTTGGGCCCTGAGGTATCTCAGGGGGTCGTGTATCTCTTGCGGCCCAGCTGGCGCTGCTGTCTTTTCCTCTGCAGAAGAACAGAATCTTAGAAGGGGAAGAATCTTAGAACAGAATCTTGGAAGGGACTTTGAAGATCATCTAGTTCCAAACCTCCTGCCATGGGCAGGGACACCTTTCACTAGACCAGGTTGCTCAAAGCCCCATCCAACCTGGCCTTGAACAGTTCCAGGGATGGGGCATTCACAGCTTCTCTGAGAGCCTGTGTCAATGCCTCCCAACCCCCAGAGTAAAAACTTCTGATCGAAGCACACAGCTTAGTGAAAACACACTTTTGTGGGAAGAGGCCACTTATAAGACTCAGTCCTGCTGGGGAAGATGTGTCGGTACAGGTTGGCAGGCCAGTGTTGTCTAGGATAGCTTTGGTCTCAGCATCAATTCTATCATCCTTCTCCAATTCTGGTTGCTATCTGTGGAAAATACATGAAATCACGTTGGTGCCTGAAACTTGGTACCTACACAGTGAGCAAAGCAGGATCAGTGGTTATTTTTCAAAGCACAGGCATGGTGTGCAAAGTTTTAGACATACAGTTTAGAATGGTTTACACTGTTTTGCAATCCCTCATGTAAATTATTCCCTTAGAGACAAGTACAGGACCATCTCAAACAGAAAAGAGTGAATTTGAGGACAGCATAGGAAGCCTAGTCAAGTGGAGTTGTGTAGGAATATTTTGTGGCCATTGTTACCCTAGCTGAGCATTCTCTAACCAGGATCTCCTGCAAAGATTTTTAAGAGTGTTCTAGTTGTGTATTTATCAGCTTCACCCAAAACACTGATCTGGGATGATGACCAGCTTTGGTAAAAGCAACAAAGCAGCTCCAAGGTAATTTGTATTTACACTTGACACAACTTCGGACAACAAGAAACTACTGTCTTGGGGTTATCTGATTCTTCCAAGTTGTTTGCTGTCACTCCAGATGTCTTTGAGGGGAGGGAGAATTTTGGCAAAATACGCTAGTAGAAGGAGAGTGAGTTGTGGGGTTCAGAGCACTACTTTATCTAGGGTGATGGCATTGCATTGAGATACGACAACGTACAAGGTACTAACAGTGATTTTCAGAGGCATGAGGGTGGGACTGACTGTGCTTAATTATCCAAATATCATGTTCGTCATCACATAATTACCAAATCATTAGGATTGGAAGGAACCTCTGGAAATCATCTAGTTCCAAACCCCCTGTCAAGGCAGGATTCGCTAAAGCAGATTACACAGGAATGCGTCCAGGTGGGTTTTCAATGTTTCCATAGATGGAGACTCCATGACCTCCCTGGGCAACCTCAAGGTGAAGAAGTTTCCTTGGCCCTCCTGGCCACAAGAGCACTGCCAGCCCATGGTCAGCTTGTCATCCACCGAGACTCCCAGGTCCTTCTCCACAAAGCTGCTCCCTAGTAGGTCAACCCCCAACCTGTATTTGTACTTGGGGTTATTCCTCTCCAGGTGCAGTACCCTACATGTGACTTTTCTCAGAGAGGGAGATATTTCTCAAAACCCTGAGACTTGGACTTATCCCCATGCTTCTTGTTAGTGTTCTTGAAGAGCTTTCTGCTTCTTCTGCCAGCCACGTGGGCCACCTGTTTACCTAAGCTGGGCTGGAGAGGGACTGAGGCATCAAGGTAGGATAGGTGCTCAGTTTT
Organism: Pachyramphus minor; assembly: GCA_013397135.1. Lineage (NCBI taxonomy): Eukaryota > Metazoa > Chordata > Aves > Passeriformes > Tyrannidae > Pachyramphus > Pachyramphus minor. The sequence continues at coordinate 522,801 of VYXB01000685.1, read as the reverse complement.
TAGAGGTTGCACCAACTTCCACATGTGTTTTCAGCAGTCTGTGTCTGCCCGTGAGAAGCTAATTTAATTGAATTCAAAGAATCTTGTTTTGGGGAAAAATGATGTGATGTTTTTCTTCTCTGTTACCTGATGCTTAGTACGTTACCTGAGTGAAGAAAACTGTGAATAAATATGGCATCTCCCTTAGTCCCATTCCTCATTTAAATTTTTTCATAGTCAGCCAGCATAGATGTTTCAGACAACTGAGAATTCACTAGTTAAGGTGTTAAATATCCAGTGAAATATGTGTTTCTCCCTTGGAGTCATTTTCTGGTTTGAAATATGAGGAATTCTACACCTGGTAGGATTTAGAAAAATATATGTAACACACCTGTAAAGATTCTTAATATCTGTGTAATTACCTGATTGAATCATTTAATCTTGTTAAATTCTTGGCGTCTTTACAATGAAGCAACATTAAATGTAATAAGTGCCTTAGAAATACTAAGGAAAAGATGGCATAAATTATTTGAATGGAATATTATGTCATGAATGGATCCAAATAAGTAACAAACTATAACAAACTGAAAGGACACAGAACGGGAAATTCCATTACTTAGGGCTTCTTTTGAATTCATCTTTTCCCTTTAATTTCTTTAAATACTTTTTTTTACTCTGCAAATCAAACAAGAATTCAAGTGTTAAGTCAGATTCCTTGTTTGTGATTTGTCATTCATCACATCAAGATTGTTCCATTCAGAAAGACTTGTGATATGACTTTGAACTTTTATTTCCCAAGATACTTTTCTATTAATACTTGAGATCTACACGTTTGGCAATACACAGACAGAAGGGAGTGAACACAACCAAAATAAGGTAATTTAATCTCATGTGATAGAATTATAAAGAAAGTGCAAGCTCATTCCCATGAGATTTTTAGGATATTGAAATATAGTTTCATTTTGAAATAAAAAACAAATTCAGGAGGAAAGGGAAGTTCTGGGTAATGAAAACATTTTGGGTTTCATAACACTGAAAGTTTTGGGTTATTTTTAATTTGAAAAAAGTTAAAATGAAAAATCAGAAAGATTGAATCAGAAAATACAAACCCAGTAACATTTAGCATTTTTAGAAAAAATTCATCTTTTAATTCATAACAAAAGTTTTAAGAAAGCTCAAATAATTCCATGAAGTCTTCTGTCTTTGACAGACCTTCATTTTTCCTGTGGAAACTGTGTCCACCCATATTTCCTTAAAAATCCTAACCTGAAAAAGGATTCACAGAGAGATCCAGATTTTCATTTTGTTATTTGATTTCAGGTAGAAGATAAATGAAGCTACTTACTGTCTTGCCTTACTCTGTTGGTCTGAACGTGGTCAGGCCACACATTTCACTATTGTAGTCAGTAAACAAGTAAAGTTTTCCATGAACAGAAAATAAACATTATGCTACGTTTTTTGTCCAGGCAACACAAAGCAGTTATCTTAGAGCTGACTTAGTGCTGTAATCAACTCTGGTCTGGAGGAATGTGAGTATTTTCATTCCATACTCGTTCTCTCCAATGAAGTTACTGAAAAAAGAAATAGTGTCAAATAGTGACTGTGAGCAACTCTTCAAAACTTGGTCAAACATCACCAGGGTTTATTTCCTGCACTCCAGAGATAGTATGCCTCTTAGCCATCGGAAAATAATGACATTTACTCATTTCTAAGCAGAAACAGGCTTCAAGGAAGGACTTCAATGTAAATTCAATGTATTTAGCTATTAGACCTTGAGCCACACAGCCACTGGTATCTGGATCCGTTTTGCAACTTCACTGATATTGCAGAGAAGGAGTCTTCTGTCTCACCCTTCTGAAGTCCAGATATGGAAATCACAGTTGTGCTTAAAAATAAATGTGTTTTAAACAAAGATACCAAAATAAGAGCCTTTATGTGTATGAAACAATTCTATCCAGATTTCCAAGGTAATTTGGATATTCTTTTCCATGCTTACATTGTTGGTTTCCTCTTTGCACTAGTCCAACTGCTGGTGGGGACCCAGAGGAGGTGAAAATACAGGATTCCCAGGAGAATACCTGTCAAGCTGGCAACAGAATGTCTTGACGGCATGGCACCGTATAAAGGCTGGAAGTTGATGTTAGGTAAATTCAAAGAATAGTCTGGAAAACTTTAGTGAAGTTGAGCAGAAAGACATCAATTCCACATAGAACATACATACACACACTTGCGGGACAATGCTGGCTGGGAGACAGAGCAGGGGATGACCTAGCTTTGATTCCTACCCAAGCAACCAATTGCTATGTAAGTTTAAGGAAATAGTTTCTCCTCTCACTTCACAGCATTTACCCCACTCATCCATAGAGACTCTTTGCCTCCCAGCTGACAGCTCCTGGGTATGGCTTACAGCATCCTTTGAGGTGTCACTGTGTGGTGTCACTGCAGCAGCATCCTGTACAGAGCTGTACAGGAAGGATTGTGGTTACCACTGTAAAGGCAGGTAGTTAACAAAACTACGTGGGCTGGATACAAATGCAGGAATTTGGTTGGAGGTTTTGTATCCTTCCCTGAGAACTGTTGTATGACTGCTCTGAGGCTAAAACAGTGAATTGCTAGGTCAAACTACAATAAATAAATAAAAGATTTTAAGTTACTGAAGTCTGGGTTTACAAGGGGATAAACATCTTATTAGGCAGATGCAGCTGTGGAAAAGCAGATTAACTAACAGCCATGTAGCTCTAAATGATCATCACACACAAGATTTTTTTAAAGCCAAAAGCAACAACTTTTGTACATGTTCTTCATACCTCTTCTCCTGATGAATTTTAAAAAATATGGGCTTGTTTATGATTTCCAGTGCTTACTTACTCCTCTTGCAATTAAAATTTTTAGGAATACATATTATACATTTCTATTAGAATTCACATGTGTGATTCCTCAGGCTCAACTGGATTGAACAAAATTCCATAGGAGATGAAAATATTACATGCATTGACCCGGACAGTAGGCATCCACCATGCATGCTGGTGAAACATATGGATATCCAACACATACTTTTAGTGTTACAACTGAAGTTCATATGAAAAAATGCTTATGTGTCTTGAGGAAGAAAGATGGGGAAATACGTCTCTATCAGTATTGCAAGAGTCCACCCAATTTTGATGAGGTTACTTTCGTATTCCAAGTGAATTGGAAAACTTTTGTAATGCTGAGAACACATCTGTTCAGATACTCATAGAACCATTAGGAAAAGTTAAAATCTATATGAAGTGTGCCAAGGAGTAGCTCAGCTTGTACAAATGACAGACAATTTGCCCAATTGGGAGTATTGGCAGAGGAGATGGCTGTGGGACTTCTTCTTTGTATTTCATTCAAGCCGCTTACAGATCAGTGTAAGATAGCTCACAATGGAGGGATTTTTTTCTCTTGGAGTCTAACTTTCTGAGCTCATGGAGATGTTTTGCCTTCCCCTGAAATAAGAGAGATCACCTGCAGCCAGCAATGGAAAGGCAGAAGGCACGCATATGCTTTAAGACAGTATTGAAGTTTCTCAGCATGAATCCTGAATTCTTGTTCATTGGATTAATACTGATCCACAAACAGGTCAGGATGAGATTCCCCCTCCTCATCTTGGCAAAGGCTGTCTTTGGGGTGAGGAGTTGCCTCAAAATTTCCATGCTGGAGCTCTTCTGGCATATCTAATCCCTAGGGTTTCTAGATACTAGGAATCTCAGCCTATCCTGTTATTTTTTGTAGCTTTGACTGTTAAGCTACCTGAAGGCTGGAATTTCCTGGTTTAGTCAGTCTTTTTATTCCTAAAGAACAGAAAAATATTTGTGACATCCTGTAGCTTATGTACTAGTAGAAGTCAGACCTGTTGTTCTAACAATTCCTTTTGTACCAAAAATTCCAGTAAGATCTATTTGAAAAGTTTGAGTTCCCTTCCTGTGTGAGGTCAGAGTCCCTGAATAAATGTATTCCAAATTTTATTGCTGCAGCAGAGAGTTACATAGGAATGGATTGTCCCATCAGCATGGAGAAGGAGCTCCACTTGCAGGTGTACCCAGGCAAATAGAAGCAGGCTGAGTCAGTATCTACCACTTTCTGGAGGACTGGGGAGGCAATAAAGACTTCTCACTCACCTCTGGACTTACCCTGCCTCTACTCTGGACTTTACCTTTGCTCTCCTCTTCTGCTCTTCCACTGCCTTCCAGGTTGCAAATTGCAAATCTTTCTCTCTTGCCATGGATTAGCCTCCTATGACCTGACTAGAAGGATGAGTTTCTTACCAATTTCTTGGTCTCATGTCCATGCAAGGATCTCAAAACCTTTTAGTGCACATGCAGAACAAAAAGACTTACAGACTATCTCCCTAGAATTTGTTGTCTAAATGAAGGGTTGTCTGAGCTGTAATCATAAATGCTGTGGGCCCATCTGTCCTCTCTTGACATCACCCTATGTTTACAGCTATATTTCTGTTTGGTTTTAGACTTCGTGTGGGGTGCCCTCCTAAATAAGTGCTGTTTTACTCAGAAAGAGCTCAAACTGTTGGCAAAGTGTTCAATGGTCTTTGAGATGTTCTCTTACAAATATGCAGCACTCAGCAACATGTTCAAACTCATCACTATTACTTCCATGAAAGTGTCACCAGGGGACAATGAGGAGGGTTAAAATACAAGTTTGATACTTGGCGTGGGAGTTGAATTTTGAGCTCAGCCCTGGCCACTAGTGATTAAAAAGATCTAGCTGAAGGAACAATGATAAAATGGTTTTTATTGTGACACTGGCAGGCCATTTGTAAAACAAGGATGATGATAATTCAACCTTTGTAATGCACACAGGGATCTTTGCATGAAATGCAATTTATATGTGCAAAGTATTTTTACTACTAATAGAAGATACAGTTCTGCCAAACATTGGAGCAGACCATCCTTGTTTTCCTTCTGTGCTGATGGGGAATTGCTGATCTCCAATGGCAATAGGATGAGTGATTATGTTTTCTATACGTTTGTTTTACAGGTGAAGTTAGAGTTAAGGCTTGGCTTGGAAATTGGAGAACCACCATGTCACAGACCTTGATTTTTGAGAAGTGAAAATAACAAATTATGTTTGAAAAACATGCTACAAATGATGGCAAGACTGAACATTTGCTAGTTGTTTTGTTATGGTTTGTCACAAAATGAACAGAGAAACAGAGTAATGGGAATAGGCAATGATAAATTCTTCCTCTGCAGTGTGGGATCCAGGAGTGTTTCTCCTGCTGGGACAAGACTCAGATGTGCATCATTTCCAGACAATCCTGGCTAGTTCTGCAGAGGAAACCCAGGCTCGAAGTCAAGAGGGAGGCTCAAAATGCTCCAGGAGGGCCCCAGAGCAATCTCTCAGGGGACCAAAGCTGTAGAGGACACCTGCCATGTGATACAAGTCCTGACAGTATGACCAAAGAGAAGTCTCATTTGCATTGCTTGAGTTTGGCAAAACTTGCATATTGCTTGACTGAAAATATCATTATCTGGAATATAAAAGTATTAATGTTTGGAACATTCCCAAGTGATCCTGCTTAATGACAAACCTTGGCAGTCTTTAGCAGACATAACATTTCAGCAGTGACCCTTGGCTGCTAGGACAGTATAATGAAAGAAACAAAAGGTTTTTTATGGTTTTTCCTGAATCTCATGAAAGAACAAGCTTTCTGTAAAGAAAAACATGTAAAAAGAAACTCATTCAGCACTTTCTTACCTGGAACCTGTTCTTCTCCCATGCAAGTTAAAGGCAAAACACCATTGACTTATATGGGAGCAGATGATGCACTAATTTCTCCAGGTCACAGGAACCCATTGTCGCCAGCATGAACGAACTGGCAAGTTACTGCTTATGCAAACAGTTGCATTTGGCCAAACAACGGACACAAGCTTACAGATTGTTTCAATGTCAAAGCAAATTATGGTAGCAATTAAAACCCATGTCCCATGATAAATCACTGCTGGAGATGCTTGCAAGAGTATCAGAAATAGGAAAGAATTTCACAGCCACTGAAAGAAATTCTGCTTCTACTTGGAAAAAAATTACATTCTCCCAGATAGAGGGGAAAAAACACAGTCTTGGCAGGGAATAACTAAGAGATAAAGATATTATGAAGTAATCAGGCAGTAATACTTCAAAGGAATATTTTTTTAAAAAGACATTATTTCCTTTTTATTGGGATTAAATGCTTATAATAACAGTATTGTTTTAACCTTGCCAATATGCTGTCAGTGTCAATTTTATTTAAACGAAGGAAATAAACAAAAGGCTATTATTACAAGGAATTCAAGCTGAAATGGTGAAGCTTTATTACTTATATGATTGCATTTAAAATTAAAGTCTGTATGTCAAATGAAATCCTGGCACATACTCATACATTTCATAGGAGCTTTTGGGCTTGACATATGTATCCCTGTGACAATAATATCATCAAATAATGGAAACATTGTATATCTATTAGAGAATAGCAATTTAGTAACAAATTTATATAGACTTATTACAGATTGTCAGAAATAAGAATAATGGACATAGTACAAATCCAAACCATATGTTCCATGAAAGACTATGTCCTTCCAGCATTTTTTAAAGCTATAAATTATCTATCACACTACCAATAAAGTACTGTAGAGGTAAGGTCACTGACCCTGGAGCACTGACATTTAGTTCAAGAACCAACCCCTGCAGCTTAGCACTTCATCCAGATTTCCAAATGTGGAAGGGAACTCTTTTTTCCTTTTCCTGTGATGTTTTCCCACAGGCTACTCTGCTTGCTGACGTTTCCATGATAATATTCTTCACATTCTGTCAATTTACATTTAGTAGCTCTACTACAGTAACAGGAAACTTTTAGATCATCTCCTCTGTGCATAGATACAGGCGCTGTGTATGCTCTGTGTCCTCAGAAGCATTTCCTTGGCTGGACCACTGGAAAATTCCACTACTCTCAACTAGCTAAATCTGATACTTTGGGGGTAATGGTGCCCCAGGTGTGGTTGTCATATGTGAGGACAAGAGCTGTAAGGAATGGCTTTCCTTCAGCAGAATAAGGTGCAGAGTGGCCCGATGACCAGGTTCTGCAGCCAGGACCAAGGTCCATCAGGAGGCTGAACAGTCGCAAAAATGTTGCATCAGTACCACATAAGCTGGAATGAGCAAAGTACCCAATCAGCAAAGACAAGCAAAGTAGAAGATAATAACAATGCAGGAAAAAGGAGGAGAAAATAGAAAAGCAGATGAAAAGAAACTGCAAAAGTCTGAAAGTGATTTTTCATTACAAGCAAAAGAGGCTGTGGTAACTTTGTTACCATTGCTTTTCATTTTTGCTCATCTTTCTACTTTCCCATTCCAGCCAAATCCACCTGTGAAAGATTACAGATCACATTCTCAGGTGGGGTAAATGAGCTTAGCTCCACTGGGCCCAGATGGCAGCAATGCTCCCCATAGGTGTTATTACCCTGTCATATGCCTGTAGTGTGGTCAGCCAGATCCAAAACATAAAACCCGAAAAATAGAAACTGCTGTTTCACCTCACTCTGTCTTTAAAATATCTTGCTTTCTAAATGTTTCAGCCTTACTGTTACAGTAACCCTAATTACTCCCCATTTCAAATATTTCTGCATAATGTATTGCACTGGAGCAACACTGAGCAGACAGGCTGCAGGTTGAATAAGAAACCTAAACAGAGAAACTGAGAGGAAAACACCCAAAATATAATATTGCTTTGATACTCTGCAGTTAAGAGACTTTTCTGTACTTCACATGGTATCTTTCCTCTCTCCAAGCTTCTTAGTTTACTGATGAGCCAGATGACATATACCCTCAGAATTCCCTTCATATGAAATGTGCAGATGAGCAGCCCATTTTTACTTCTCTTCTTGAGTTTTTAGAAACCTCCTAGAAGCAGCTATTTGTTCATGAAAAAACATGGATGTGCAATGCTCATGCTGGTACCGATCCATTATACTCAGCACTGTGAATGAAAGCCCTTCCACTTCAGAAGCTGGTGTCAATTTGTATCTAAATGTGCATTCCTTCCTGTTAGACACAGGAAAGCTGTCAACCCCATATAGTTAGTTATTTATTCGCAATGTTATATAGTTTTTCCATGGCTGTAGGTGATCTATTGCGAAAATGGCTTAGTTTTTATCCTCCTGACTATTATTGCACACAATTTCCCCAGTTTGCATTCCAGGGCAGGAATGCTCCAGGGGTGACTTGGAGCATGGTTCTCCAGCTCTCTAACAGGATCATCACTTACATGCAAAATGCTCTGAAGAGATTTTACCATTCCTTTATTTCTCTCCTTTTGATTATTACAATGTATGGAAGGTTCATTTGGGGCAACTATAACTCTGTCAGAGAGCTAACTCTAGAGAACTTTGGCAGCTGAACCCATTCAACTTTGTTTCTCATTCTTGAAGTCCAAATATTCACAGAGGAATCATTTCTACTGTTATGATACCTATCATTTTTCTTTCTTCTTTGGGTGAGGGGAAAGAAACTTGGATGCAAGGATCAGAAGGGAAGGTCAGAGATGGTGATGGTGAAGAGGACTGAGATGAATAAAGGCTTGCTCACCCTGAATGCTGAACCCCTTCATGCCACCTTGGTACATGCTTGCTCCTATTGTGAGGCTTTTTTACCTTGACAAAATGATGAAAACAAGGATTAGTGTAATATAATCATACATTTATCATTACTATATTACATTAAGTCTGTTTCTTTTTTTCCTGTTCTGACTGTGCTATGAATATAGATCCTCTGTAACTATTTTTCTGAAGAAAATCATCTTCTATTGTTATTATAGCTGGGAATTTCCACTTTGTTTCATAATAGAACTAAATTCAGGTGGCTTAATATAACTTGATTTGGTTTGATGTGGCCTGGCATGTGACATTAAAATCATCTCAGGGTTTTGTAATTCAGATGACACAGATCAGCAGATCATGCTTAAAACCTTTCAACAAATTCTGAGGGAACTGCAAATTTGGCAGTTTTGACACAAACAAGCCACTATGTCTACATTTTTCTTGACCAGTGGTGGGGAGTGCTTACAGCTCTCAGTACAGTGAGATCAGTAGGAACTCAGCACCTCCACAATAGGGCCACAAGAAGGCAGACACTCAAGTCATGGTGCTTGCCCAGAGATTTGTTGATGATGAATAACAGGCAAACAGCTCATACATTTTAACACATAGAAAATATTTATATAAATAAACCAGATCCATATATGGTGAAAATGTTGATGAATACTTTTTGACGATTGCAGTTCTCTCATGCTTGTTTTGGGCTTCAGCAGAGCTGCCAAAAATTCAGTCTTCACAGGAGTTCATGGGAACATTTTCTTTGGTTTTGATCTGTGTGAATTTCAGCCCAGTAAACTCATGAATGTTGCAAAAATCACAGAACGAAACCTATTCAGAGTTCTTGACCTCCACTCCTTTTTGAAACTGAAGCTGACCCAAGATGTAAACATCATAAATATTTTGGTGCAGAGCTAGAAAATAACCTAGACTCTTCTCAAAGTCTCTGGAGTCCAGAATAACATCTTGATCATTGTGATCAATTTTTTGTGTGTGCTAACAAAAATTATGGCCTAAAGAACACTAAATAGTTTTAAGGTTTCCTGAAACAATTTCTCTAATTCCATAAGGTCTTCTTAACAAGGGTCTTCTGAAGTGTTTTGGCAATCTAGAAAGGGAATGATTATTCATTTCTTAAGTAAAACTCTTACACTAAGCACCCCCTGTGTGATGATGAACACTTGGGTAATTCTTTTTCACTGTCTCAGATACTTGTCATTGAATTTTTTAAAAATTGAAAAATTACAGGAGCTCTGTACTTATCATTAAGATTTATTTTGGATACTAGAATATGCAATGATCCTGACTACCAGGAAAATTATTTTTTGAAATTATTACTGTTAGGTATAACAGCAGAGTAATTTTTTTTATTTTTAGTAACAAATCACCAGTTTACCTATAATAAAATTTAAGTGACCTATGAACTGTGCAAAAAAAAAAAAAAGGGGGGGGTGTGTTTATGTGATAGAAATCCTAAAGCAGGTCGCTGCAGCATCTGGATGGTTTCAATGTAATATTCCACTGATGAGAGTACTCCTTGAATCCTTTCTTATTAGACTTTGTAATGTTTTCTTGGACATTAAATTTATTATGTGGAGTGAAAACTGAATAAAAGATTGGAAACAAAAACTAATGGTAAACAGCAATATATTGACTTGGAGTGAAATCTGCAGGGATTATCCTGAATTTATTTAATTACTTTATTTACATGATAAAAGGAATTATTTTGTATATTTATATATACGTGTGTGTGTGTGTGTGTGTATGTAAAAGGAGGTTGGTAATGCATTATCAGTTGTCCTGTCCCTCTGTCTCAGGACTCAGTTGTTTCGCCTGCCTGTGTGGTGCTGATTTCTAACTGCAAGCTGCGTAATGCACATGAAATAAATGGGACCTGGGAACTGTGAAACTTTATTTCTTTCCTCATTCCTGTTTTTCTGCCCTCAGTGATTGCTTAGTCTTCCTCACATGTACACTGGTGAGAACGCAGAAATCCTTTCTCCAAAGGGACTTTCAGGGTTAGAAATATGTGCAGGAAACAGCACAATTTGATTCAACTGAGAAAATAACAGAAACTAATATTTCTCAGGAAAAAATATCATAACTGCATAATCATCAGGAGGGAAATACTTGGAAGAGTCTGAGTTTGTAAAGATTTAGGGATGATAATAGGTAACAAATCAGATGTGACCTAAATGTTACAGCAAAGGTTCAGTTGTGTTTGTGAGTCATGTAACAGAGGCATCTTGTCAGTTCTCAGGGAGGTAATTTTCTCTGTCAAGGTGCTGCAAGAGACTTTCCTCTGGGATTACATGCTCAGCACAGTTCTGGGCTTCTTGATTTGAGAATGAAGTCTTGGCATCAGAGTTGAGCTACATATATAGTTGAGGATATAGAGAGAAACTGTAAAGGTTCAGAGAACTAAATTCATATGTTTTAACAAAACAAAGACTACATATTATGGAGGGGGGCAGAGTTACTGAAGACATTTTAAGGGACTGTAGGGCTTACTACAAAGTCACTCACTTCTTAAACTTGGCTGCCAATGTTATGATGTTTCTCTCCCTCCCGTCATACCTGTCCTGATCTCCTGTGCTTTATTTCTTCAAGGTGAAAGTGACTGCGGAAGTATTCAGGATAAAGGAGTGGAATAGAGATGGAGACTTCTTATGACATTACACCAGTTTATTCCTGACGTACTTACACTGGAATGGGATATCTCCTCATTGATCAATCTGATTAGTTTTGGCCAAGAACTATGTATAAAGGGTGGGAAATTCCTCACTGTAACAGGAGAAAAGTAACAAATACAGATGTACTGACACCACCTCAGAAAATATCTGTGTCTTTTTCTTCCAGCCATAATTGTTACAATGTTTGTGCTCTACCTTATGCAACTGGGTTGGAAATAAGAGCCAATGTTACACAAGTGCTATCTAGGATCAGCTGAAACCACAGGATTAGCAGCAGCTGGGGCCAGCGCTGAACCCATACTGAACACATGGACCTACAGAGCCCTCTATCACTGCTCGAGACAGTCTAGCAGATACTCCCTAGATCACAACAAAACCCTCAGAAAATCAGTGGCAGGTGGGGTAAAAGGAAAAATGTTCTAGCTTGAAATGATACCTGAGGAGAGGCCATCAACCTTATTATTCGGTAAACTTTGAAAATTATTATACCCTTGGAGGTATCAGAGGAAGATAGTTTATATTTCTAACCTATCCTAGCTAAGAGAAAGGAGGCACTACTAATATGTACCTTGTACTCTCACAGATGTCAGTATGAGGGTGGATAGAGGTATGTCTTGAAGTTGTGTTGAAATAAAATCCTCCCTGCCAGCCTTGGCTGTGGCCTCTTGCCTTCCCTAAGCCCATTTCTGCCTTTTTCTTCAGAAGTCTGCCTTAGTGGTGGCAGAGGGTCCCGTTTCCTTTCCTTTGTACTCTGCATTTCACCTGCACTTTCTGCTGTTTACTCTGCTCCCTAATATGTCAATATTTATAACATAAAACTATAATATGGTAGATGCAGTACACATAATTGTATATACACTAACAGTTTTGTGTTCTTCCAGCACAGATATTGAATTAACAATCTTCCACATATTTCAGCCTAGCGCTACAGGTTTTAGATCAAATGCACATTGTGCTGCTAAGGCTTGTCTTTAATATTAATATCATCATTCATTTCTGAAACAGACTAGAAAAGACAAGGACTGCAAGAAAAGTAGGTGCTGTCAAGGACACATTGAAGTTCATATGTGAAGATCTGACCATTGAGAAATCCTGGTGATTAAGATAAAAATCTAAGAAAATTGATAAGGACCCAGCACACAGGCATTTTAAAGAGTTCCATTTTTGGCTATTTTATTAGTTTCCATCATGCTAATATAAGAAGTGTTGTAATATAGAAAATTGCTAATGCAATGTGTGTGTGCGTGTATGTGTTTTATGTTCTGGGCAAGCCAAGAGCTAGACAGCATTCATAATTTCCTAACACCTCATTCTCTTTCTGCACTTCATGATTTAACTGCCATGATCTAACGGAAAAGGAGTCCCCACATGAATATTTGGGCTGGACTGAGTCTCACTAACATCCTTGGACAGGCTAGAAGTCTTTTTCCAGCTCGCAGTGACATGCTGGGTCTCTGATCTGACACTGAGAGATGTTCCAGGAGTTGCTCTGCAGAGTCAGTGACAGTTGTCCTGTAACACTGAGGTCCATGAGACAACAGCTGGGAGCTTGGCATTGTGCTGTCTGGATTGGTATTCAAACTGGAGTAGCACCTGGAGGCTTCAGCCAAGGTGGGTTAAGTGTTATATGAGCATGTTAGGAAAAAGAATTATTGCTCTCATTTTCAGGGGAAAACTAGGACCAACCAAAAGTTGATTTTCAAGGAAGACAGGAGTTTTGCATGTGCTCCGCATATTTTCTTTAGACTCCTTTAAAATTCCAGCTAAAGAGATGGTTTAGTTTTCAGGGTTAGCTCCGTATGAAGGCAGCTGAAGATACAAATGCTCAAAAAAATAGGCCTGTGGCAATATGCCAGTTACAGAGGAACTCTGAATCATACCATGCATATGTATCAATATGCATTTGAGCGGGGGTTTGTGTTGCATGTATACAGCACAGCAAACTTCTAAGAGAAACTTTACACTGCACACTTAAAACTTTTGCAGTACTTCTTCAAATGCTCATTTCTGCAAAATAGTACTGCTTTAAATAAAGCATTTCAATTACAAGAAATTATGCTGCCAGTTAAACTGCACTATTTTCTTCTACTGACTCTGAGAATATACATTACTCCAAGAGCCAGAGCAAATAGAAGTTTAAAGGTGTTTAAACAAATGTACACTTCAGTTGAAAGAAGTTTGCAATAACTAGATTCAATAAAAAATTCTAATTGTAGGCCTCAAGTTAAGTCCTGAAACACATTTTTTGGTCCCCATGTGCCTTGTTTCCAAGATGGTAGCACCTGGAAAAACATGCAGTTTGGTTTTTGTGAGAGATGTGAGCTCTGATATCCAGGACTGCACTGCACTGCCTGTTTTAAAAGTGATGGCAATGTTGCTGCAGTTTAAGTGGATGTCTTTTATACAAGGGAATAAGAATCTGTTGGACTATGAAAAACACTGGTCATATGTAGTTTCTATGCAACAAAGTGAAGAAACCAACAGCCTCTTTCAATAACCAAGCCAAAACTTTCTGAATATTGTGCCAGCAAAATGCTGTTGCTTTTCCTAAGACTGTTTTTTGCCTAAACGTCCCTTCAGTTGCGTCTATTGATTCCTTCATGTGAAAAATGGGAAAAATGAGACAGTGCTTTCTGGTACCTTCACAAGTTTGCTGACATCTTTGCAGAAAAAAATGCAGTCCTTAAGGTAAATTGAAGTTTTAACAAGATTTTACCAATTTCCTCATGAAGGTTGCCTTATGCTTCACATCATTTCCTGTGGTGAAAATAATCTCAGCGGTCCATGACCTCTGCTTCCTCATCAATTAAAGCTTAAAGCAAAATCAATTGCAAAATGTGAGCAGTTAATCCTTATGTGTGTAATACTGTTGGGTTTGGTTTATTGGTTTGTTTTGGATTTTTTTGAGAATGCTTTGGCATCGTCCTTTTTGCTGCTTCAAATGGCTGTAAAGGCAAATGGGATAAAATGAGAGCTCCTTCATGAGGGGCAGGTGAGGGACACTGTCCCTGCAGAGGCAAAACAGGCTCTGTCGGAGGTTCACAAACTCTTCCTGCAGTGATGAATCCTCAGCTGCCCTGCACAGTAAATTTGTGCAATGTTCGTGTTCTGTTTGCTTTCACACCCCCTCCTCAACTGAACTACATGTGGTAATTAAACTGGATGATTAATAAATGGCAAGCATAGGATGACTGGGGGCAGTGCTTAATTGTAAAGAACAAGAAGCATCAAAAGTGCTGAGAAAAACGACCAGTAACAGGCAGACCCCAGGCAAGATTTCCCACAAAGCCCCGCCAATATGCCTCGGTCCTGATTTACAGCACTCCCGTGGCTCCCCTCTGAGCCGGGTCCGCTCCAGAAACTGTCAGTGGTGTGAAACAGCTTTAGGAGTTTTTGCAGGTGGACTCCTCTCTGCTCAGGGCTACACTGAAGTCTTAACGTGTCTATAAAAGGCAGAGTGGGGGAAAACGAACACATTTTGCAGGAACTGATCCTGCTTTGGAAAGCTTTGCCACAGGCTTCCCAAGTGGGTTTGGATAAGCTTTGTCATCTCGCTGTCTAAATTCCTTCTGTGTAGCTCGGGGATGGTAAGAGCCATATTACCTACCTGTTGCATAGCAGGGAGTGTACTGGTTAATTACTGAGTGTTTATACAGTGGGGTCAGCAGAGAGAGTGCTATGTGATAGCTAAATATTAGTATGAAATCACAGCAGATAAATGCACATATCCTCCCTCACACAGCATGGTGATATTTTATCTATTTGTTATTTCGAGCCACATTCCCAAAACCTGAAAATACTTAGTGTCTGTTTAAAAGAAATGTTTCAAAGAACACATGCTGGTTTGGGTTGTTTCCCACTGTGCATAGCACCTGCACAAAACCGACACTGGTGAGCTCTTTGCTTTAATAGAAAAGGTAAAATGAAGTGTTACTTCTCTTTAGGCTCTGTTAAAAGGAACACTATTAAAAATACTTGTTCCATAGCCAACTTTTTCTCCCTTTTTTTCTGCAGTTGTATCTGCTTTGGTGTACATCTGTGCCTGAATGTGTTCGTCTTGCCTTTATGCCCTGACAGACGTTTCCCACCAGCGCCAAGAGAGGCTGGTTTATGAGACGTGTGCCGCTTCATTTTCAGAGGGGGAGGAAGGTTTTCATAAAAGATGAGGCTACTTTCACTTGTCATCACAGATGACATAGTGACCTCCTGCAGGAAAGGATGAAACCAAAGTGAGTGAGTCGGGGTTGATGGGTCCTAAGCTGACTGTAGAGGTCTAGAGGTGATAAACGCCTTTTATCACACAGCTCACTGCACTGTTCAGGGTGGAAGGCAGACCAGTGGCAGCTGCTGAAGCGGCATTTTCAGCAGTGCCACCATAGCGGTGTGTCATCCATCCCACGGTGGCAGTAGCAGGACAGTTTTCTCTCCTCAAGCACAGCAGCATATGTTGCTCAGGGTGCAAGAGAGCATGAAGGCAAGACCAGTACATCTCACTGGAGCTGGCATCTGGGGCTCAGAGCTGCCAGCTGTAGCATAGCATAGCACAGAGCATCCTGCTTCAGGGATAGGATCATCTGAGGAATTTTTCTTCAAGAATGAAGATCAAGAGACACTGCTCTTTATTGCTGTCCTGGGAAGTAGCTCACAGGTCCAAGCCAATGCCTGTAGAAACTCTTTTAGGTATAGAGCCTTGGGGGATAATACTACCTGCAAATCAGAGGGGACAAAACCAGGTTATTTTCTGTGTTAGCTGTTAAGGGCACCAGGTGGACCAGCAGCTTGGAGAGGTAGAAAGGGGGGAAGTAAGTGCTACATGCAGTTGTTATAAAGGACTCGGTATTATTGCCTGTAGACAAGTGGACAGGCCATAGTTCCTTACAGTTGGTAAATTCAAGCAATAATTATATCAGACAGATGGAGACATGCTGGAGACACCATGTGGAAATGGTGTCCATGGGGGCTAGTTTCCCTTGCACAAGTTTGGTTAAGAAAGTGTGAAACGCAGTTTGAGAGTGAGTCCGCGGATGATAGCTTTTCTTGTCCAGTGAGGGGAAGACTTAATGGGAGCCCGTCATGTAGGGACTTGTACCCCTGATACTGAGAAAGACCCTAATTTCCTCTTGTTACTGGAGATCTGGCACCTTCAAGATGGTCCAGGAAGGGACTGTTGGGCACTTTTTCTGGTTCCCATCAAAGTGGGACTGATGTGCATCTCTTCTGGACAAACATCTCACTGACACCTCCATGAGAAGTGCCATCAAATAGTGCTCCATCTCTCCAAAACCGGCATTTCCCACAGGGACAGTCAGCCTGCTGACCTCCCCACAAAGGACTCCCAGAATACCTCATCACCTGGAAAGTTTGCCTTCTCCCACTTATAGAAAGATATTTGATTATTTAAGACTGGATGCATATCAGCCTTCTTTCAGACTTGGGCTTTACCTCTCCAACACCTCAGTCACCTGAGCAGCAGTCACTAAATATGTAAGGCCTTTTGAAAATTAGTGGTGTCCTGTGTGTACTATTTCTATGGGGAAAGAAAGGCACAGCATGCCTCCTGTTGTCCTCCCAGGAGATAGGCCTGGGGCCACTGGCCTTTGCTACGAACAGGAAGCCTGTGACTACACCCTGAGGCCCAGGTTTTGGACTAAAACATGATAACCACAGGCAGACTGCAGAGTTCACTCAGAAAGGTGTGCAGAGGAGGACGGGGGCAGGTACCAGAAAAAATCTAGTACTGTCTTTCCAACAAAACCCATCTGAAGTGGAAGATGGACCCTGACCCCATCTTGTTCAGATTCCTTGTGGTCACTTGCTGCAAGCACAACATTTACTGGTTTGAGCAGTCTCTAGAAGCTATGTCAAAGTACAACAGATAAATAAGTTCCAGGCAGTGCAGAGGTTGAACTGGGCTCCCCAAACATTCTAACATAGGGTAGGCATTCCTTACTTTCTCCTCGTGATACATCACCCTTCTCTGTCTCCCTTCTTCCCCACTCCCCCATTGACTGGTGGGACCCCTTGGCACAGGGGCAAGGCAAATAGATTATTACTTACACCCCCTGGAAGCAGCAGCTCTCAGCCTGATTTAGAACAACAAGTAAGTCCTGGGAAGTTTTAACCTTGCCATTTTCCCTCAGCACACTCTGAGATGTGCTCAGCAGTCTGGACAAGGTACAACAAAGTGTTTGGAAACACTAATGGCAGTGTAGCATCCTGATCCAGACTTAGTTTTCCTTATTTGTCTACTAATGGGAGGTATAAGAGGGAAGACTGAAACTGCCTGACCACATGAGAGTTGGGCTGCAGCCATCTGGTGAGGCTGGAGTTCTGTGATGTACGTGGGATTTGGAAATCTTTCAAATCTTTTTATACAAGCAGAAAGTGACAGGAAAAGGGGCAGCAGTTTTAAACTGAAAGAGGGCAGATTTAGATTAGATGTTAGGAAGAAACTCTTTACTCAGAGTGTAGTGAAGCACTGAAACAGGTTGCCCAGAGAAGCTGTGGACGTCCCATCCTTCGAAGTCTCCAAGGCCGGGCTGGATGGGGCCCAGAGCAAACTGATCTTGTGATAGGCATCCCTACCCACAGCAGGGGAGTTGTAACTAGATGATCTTTAAAGCCCTTCCAACCCTAATCATTTTCTAATTCCATGATTCTATGAAAGGACAGAGGACAGAAGACGGCAGTGATGGTGGTGGGAAGAGTCTGGATATGGCCGAGTGCTTTAGTTCATTGAACAAAAGAAACTCTTAACCTGCCAGATGTGTGGATCAGCATGTCATTAGCATGCTTCTGTATTCAGTCTGAAGTATCATGAGCTGTAAGCAGCCATCCAAGTACCTTCACATAGAGGAGGGAGGTTTCTTGGTGAGACCTGTGCTAGAATATTCCCCCCCAAATCTGCTGAGAACCTTTTAAAGGCTTAATGAAAACCCGACAAGAGTAGAAAATCAGAATTGCTGAAGGCCTAGGAAAGGATTCCTTATGGTGAGATACACGCAGTCAGTCATGGGTTGTCTGGTCTGTTGATGTAGGAGAGGGACTGCACTGTGTACTGTGACAACAGGCTGAAGTCAGTGGCCTTGGAGATGCTGGGAGTCCTCTCTTCAGAACTGAAAGGCATTAGAGCCAAGGTCTGAGAACTGCAGACAGACAAACTAAAATTGGAAGTTATTTTCACACAGATACTCAGCGGGAGGATCATGGAATCACAGAATCATAAAATATCCTCTAGTTCAAGAAGCATTTGAACAATGCTCTCAGGCACACAGTGTGATTCTTGGGGATGGCCCTGTGCAGGGTTAAAGGGTGGACTTGATGATCCTTGTGGGTCCCTTCCAACTCATCATGTTCTATGATTGCTTCATGGTTGCTGTGGCCAAGACAGCCACCAATCACCTCTTCATTTATGAAACCCTCTCTGTTAACAAGCAAAAAATCAAGGAGGCAATCTTTCCTATTTGGCTCCCTTAGTACCTGTACCATGAATTTATCATCTAGGTTTTTTAGGAATCTCTAGATCTGTTTGTGCCAACTGTGTGATGCTTTCAGTTAATTTCCAGCAAGTTCAAGTCTTACATAAGGACAAGGCTTTTGATTTGTAGGTGTCTGATTTGGATGACTGGCAGCTCTGGCAAACAGAATATGCA
Source organism: Pachyramphus minor (assembly GCA_013397135.1). Classification (NCBI taxonomy): domain Eukaryota; kingdom Metazoa; phylum Chordata; class Aves; order Passeriformes; family Tyrannidae; genus Pachyramphus; species Pachyramphus minor. Next base: position 503,871 of record VYXB01000685.1, on the reverse strand, counting down.
AATGGAAGTTTCTTCACCTGATGCCATTCAAGCAAATGAGAGGTACTTCTGGAACATGTTTTTAAGCATTAAAAGGTTGCTGGAACAGATGTAATAGCAAAAATTTAAAGGCTTGTGGTATACAGAAACCAAACTAAATATTCTTCTTGTCTGATCTGCCATTCTCTCTTTCTCCAACCAGCAATGTGAAATAACTTCATACATTTTTAATTGAAGGTATTTTAGAGAGCTGTAAATTCAGTCACATTATCTAAGAGGTGCATCAAGGCAGAAATATCTACACAGACTGTTACTACTAGTTGTCTGGTACAAGATAACTTCTTTTTTCATTATGCCCTTGACAGCAATGACTTTGTTGTGTTTCCCACATGTCCATGGAAAAGGGTTCAGCTGAGTCTCTTGGCCTGACAGAGTGAGGAGGCTGGCAGAAGAAACCTGATGTCACTGTTGATGGTGTCATCACCTACACCCTGCAAGCCCAAGCACGGAGTTGACCAGACTGCAGCTTTGTGCCAGGACAGATGCACCAGTTCAGGCCTTGTCTCTGCCAAGTACATCAGCTGTGATCCCTTCAGATTCTAGATGGTTCTCAAAACTGCTCCCGTAGGTGAAAACCTGATCCACCAAAGCCATTCTGCTGAGCTCCAAAGAAGCGAAGAGAAAGTGGTTCATCCCAATCAGGGACACAGATCCATAGGACCCAGTGTCTAAGAGTAAATAAAACACAAAGCACACACAGAAAACAACTATCAAAATGACTAGTTATGAAGTTTATTTTTTATAGTTGCAGCAGTGATTTTTACTCAGCTGTGAGCAGTTGTGTATTAATGGATGGATTTAAAATGGTTAAGCTCAGACAGAACACAAACGTATTTTGGCAATGTAATCCACAAAGTAATACTTATGACAGAACATGCACAATAACACCAATATTTCAAGAGGGCTTTAGAAAGAGATAAGATTTACTAGTTGAGAATAAGAAATAAGATTTGATATTTAAATGTACAGGGACTTAAACATTTGGATGAAGAGGTAGGAGTAACAATGTAAAAGGTCTTCAAAGTTCAGACAAAGAATCCTGAAGTCAGCTTTTAGCAGGATATGCTGAAGTGAGTTATGTACGCTCATGCAAGTAAGTAATTTCTGGACATGTGCATATTTTTGTGCACTTGTAGTCAGTTGTGGCTTTTGCTGATAGCAAAATTTTTGATTGTTCCCAATACATCACAGACAGCGGTATGAACAATTGTGTGGCTACCGTGGAGTTACCTCCACTGAACGTAAGTAACTGTGAGGCTATCGTCCCAACTAGGTGCAAGTCCGTATGGATTACTTGGCATCAGTAGAGTATCTGATCACCAGCTGAACAGGAAAAATCTTTAAACCCCAGTACAGGATGCAAGTAGTGTCATCTTTTTGGAGAGATGAGTCTAGAAATGGCTGGAAGGCCAAGTCAGGATAAGCCCAGCTACAGAGCTGTAGGACTAAGTTAAGGCTAGAAGAATTTGTAGCAACAGAACTCCACAAGTAACGGGGGTTTTCGATACATTCATGTTTAATAACATGTAAAAGAAATTAACTTATGCTTTAAGATAATTCTCATTAAGTAACAGAGATATAGACCTCACAAAAAAAGAGCATCTTTTTCTATATTTTGATTTGAGTTTAACAAGCCTGAGCAAGTACTGCAAAAAATTCAAAACTTTGTCTGAAATTTCTGTTGTCTTATTTTTGTAAGCACACATTTCTGTCTGTGCTGCTGGCAGATATTGTATGGGAAAGACTTACTAGCAAGTGCTTTCATGGAAATAATATTCCTGTGTCTACAGCTACCCAGAAGAATTAGTGTATGTGTTAGGGCCTGGATACATTCCACCAAAATTTAGGCAGCCAGCCTGAAGTGTTTCAGTTATGAGTTCAGTTTCACTAGTTGACCTCAGTTCCCAGTGAAGAGATAGGTTGTTCTAGAAAGTAGTTTATCTTAAATCCAAATAGCTCTGAGCACCTGATTCTTTCTCACATATGTGAATGCAGGAGGTCTCTTAGTAATCCACAACAGAAAGGTTTCCTGCCTCATGATGGGTCTGGTCCTTCTGTTGCCCAGACCAGGGACTGGCTGGAACACACTTGTCTCCTTTCTTTGTACTGGGGAATGTCCCATGGTCACAGATTAGGTACCACCAGAGTTTCTAACTTTGGGAGCTTATTTCAATACCCAACTTGAGACAGAATGGTGCTTCAATGGTCATTACTCCAAAAGTTACCTCCATCCACATGAGATATCTTTGCACTCATTAACCCCATTACAGTTTTGAATTTTGCTTCTTGTTGCCCCCAGAAAAAGTGCCCAGGGGCACGTGGGGTACAAAGGGGTATTCATGGGTTTTCATCAGTATAATTTTAATCAGAATAATTTTGGTTATAACATGTAATTTTGGTTATATAGCATGTAGGAAAGACTAAGCACAGAAAATCTGCAAAAAAAGCATTAGAAGCAAACTTCACTTTAGTCGCTCAGTGCAAGCTATTTTCTTCCCTCTAGACTTTATAGTGCCAAGGTTAGAAGAGCCTCACACTGCAGGCAAGAGGTCCTCAAGTGAAGCAGAAGGGGAATTCCACCCTAAACAAATACCCTCCCAATGATCTGTGAAAGATTAGAAGCCCTTGAGCTAGGCAGAATTTGAAGGAGTGGGCTTTGGCTAGCTCTCACTCTTGAATGTTGAAGGAAGCAAGTATCAAAATGATCTACTGATAAATGTAGATAGATATTAACAGGGACTAGGAAATGTGGGTACAATGTGTGTGATTAGGAAGAGGCAACAATGAGGCATCATATTCTGCATGGGTGGTCAGGATACCATATGAACACTTTAAAATTTTTCGGTGAGGGAACAAAATAAAAAGTGTAACTTTACTACAGATGAAAAATGTGGTTTTATGAGGTATGGGTCATACTTAATGGAGTGACTGATCATTCTTTCAAAGTTCTAGTTGCTGCAGTAACTATGGAGAGGCAGAGATGTTTTATAGCTGGATTTCAAAGTAGATTCAGTAGAGTAATTTCTCAGATTATTAATGAGTGTTTTGAAAATAGCCTGTGCAGAAGAAAACTGGGTCAAAAGGGTAAGATTTTTTTAAAAAAATATCTATGTACTTGATGGTTTTGTGTACCTACAACTTCTCCAGGTTCAAAAACACAGTTCTATTTTCAACTTGTTCATATTTTCTTTGCATACGGTGTGGGCACAGATGTTCACACAGTGAACATCTAAAGAAAAAGGAGAGAGTGTTTCAGAGTGTGATAGTCAGGAGACACCCCAACTCTGCTATGCTGGAATCAATCTCCCCACATTTCACACATCCTGGTACCCTCCCTTGCCTATGATGTGTGAACACTAATTAGTCATTGACTTCTCTCTGTGGTGAAATAGTTCCCCCAGTAGGAAGCTGAGGTCCAAGCAGGAAGTTCTGTTGAGCAGTGTCTGAGTGAGATTGGCATTGGACTGTGGTGCAGGCTTTGATACAGCTCTGAGAGATGGTACAGATGGTGAATTACAAGCCTCTGGTTCACTCCATGCAGTGAAACTTTGAGTTAAAAGAACATAACACTAATGCAGAAATAGTACGGAATTTTAGTATATGAATACTATTTTTCCCCAGTCTCAATTAGATAATTTAACTTAATGCTAAGTGGGCATTTAAAGAAATTAGTTTCTATGAGAATGAAAAAATAAATCACGACTGTGGAGTTTAATAACAGTCACTTTTCCTTGCTTTTACTTTGAACTTTGCCTTGAGCAGTAACCACTTTCCAAAGTACTGGGCAGTAAGTTTCCTTTCTGTCATTTATTTAATACCTGGCTTTCTAAGACTACAGGTTTTTAATATTCAATTCTTTAATAACTCTCCAGCTGACTGACAACTTACGATGTTGGCTTGCAAAAACTAGCAGATCAGCTTTTTTTGTTTTATTAAAGAGTTTCTCTGTCAAATCAAGAAGAAAACTTTATGAAAGATTGTTGAGTGGTAAAAGACAGGAAAGAGGAAAAGGGAAAATGTAATGGTCTTTCTCTAAAATTCTAAAGACATTTGGAAAATATTAGGAAATATAAAATTTGGAAATGTAATGCTCCAGACAATGGGAAATAGATGGATTTGGAACTGATAAAAATTAATGTACCTTTGTTTGAATTGATCCAAATTTGTGTCATATGATGATCTGTCCCAGAGGTAATATCTTCTAAATAATATTTTTTCTTATTCTTGACGGAGCTGATGAAGTCAGTTTTGCTCTGTGCCAAAGTATCAGTTTGTTTTGAAATGAATCCTTCACTTCAGAGAAGGATAAATTCCTTGTTACATTAGCCCTCCATATCCCTGTTAAGTATTACACTTTGCATTTCACATTGAAGGGTGGATTTGGATGCTAGCTTTCTGCTTGCCATTTTATTTTACAAGCTGTGCCAGTCCATTATGTTGATCTGACAGAGTATCAAAATTATGAACAATCATTTTATGGGCAGGATGGACTTTAAAGTTCATTTAAAGGACAGCTTCCAGGGAGATACCCCTGGCTGTGAATATCCCTGCTGTCAGTGCTGGGATTTTTCCCAGTCTTGGGGAGACAGATCTGTCTGAGATGGAAGGAGGAAGCACAAACCATCTGGCAAGACAACTTTTTGAGCAGAAGAGGATTTTTTAAATGAGTTACCTTGTGGGTTACAGTGGGTGCAGTTGCTGGACAATCCTGGCCCTCCCACATCTACTACCTGCTCAAGAAATGAGTAGTGGGGTAACAGTTTGCAATGTGCTTTGTACACCACACTGGTATGATGTGAGAAAAACAAGCATCATTTCACATTTTCCTCTAGATTTTTGTTAAGGTATTGCAAGTTTTCCCCATTTTCATGTATGCTGCACAATTGTAGTAGCAATGCAGTTCTCCTGACCCCACTGGCTCATGTCATTCACCCCACTGCTTGCTGTTCTTCCACTTGCCTCAGCAATTCCACCTGTACTGACTGTATTTGTCAAAAGCCTGTCTGTCCTTTCTCTTTAAGTCTCTGAGAAATCATTCAGCTAATATAATTGCAAAAATTCATGAGGTTTGGATTTTGGGGAATGTAATCATGTCACAAACTGAAGCAGGGAAACATTCAGGTCTGCAATAAAGATTCCAAGGTGAGACCACACAAGCAGTTCACCAGGTTGCCAGAAGGGCTGTCCAGTCTCCATCCTGGAAGGTTTTCTGGACCTAACTGCAGTGAAACCCTTTGAGACCTGGTCTGAAATTGGCCTGGACCTCCTTGCTTTGTGCAGGAGGTCAATCAAGGCGTTAACAAACAAAGGCATCTTCCCACGTGAATTATTCCATAATTACATGAGAATCTCTTGAAACCTTGGGAGAAACAATCAATAAAAGTCACATTCTGCCCTTCAAAAAAGCATAGCCAGCCCTATGCCTGGGTGATGCATAAACAAATTTAGATAAACTCATGATGATTTCTAGAGTCTCTATATAAATCTCGTCACACACGTAATTTCTCACAGGCATGTATGCTAAGCACGGCAGCAGTTCGCCGATATTTCACAATATTCTTGTTCACATGGTCAGCTAACATAGTTAGGCTACATCTAGGCTAGTTAATTTAAAAGAGATAGGAATTTTATCTTTGGCTTCTGAGGAGATACAAATTAGTTGACTCTAACCACGGAATACTGGCTGGAAGAGGGCACAGTTTAGGGATCTCTTGAAATTGATATAACATCAGAAGAGGACAATGTATTGGTTTCAGAATAATTACAATGCACTAAAGTAATAACAGCATGAAAAATGTAAAAGTGAGGCATTTTCAGGAGAGATGTGAAATGCTGCTACACTTCACAGGTGTATGTCAAGTCTTCATCTGAGAGAACAGACACAGTTTAAGTTGTGTATGCTCAGAGTTGTTAAGACCAAAACAGGGGCAGAGGAAATCTGTTAAGAGGACTAAGACAGATACCACAAAACAAGACTTAGACCATGTTTTTCAGTTCATCCAAATGGAACAAAACAACAAAACTATTTAGAAAGATCCACAAAGTAGAAAGGAGAGAATCTTATTTGAATAATAACCTGTACTGATTTGAGAATGATTGCTTGTAAATTGGTTCTGAACAAACAAAGAAAGAATTGTAAACATTTTAGGCAGGTTGTTTGTGGCCATGAAAGCGGATGAGCTCTGGAAAAGCCCCCACATAGGTGTTGTGTAGGTGGGAGCTCTGCTGCTCAAGTGGATGTTGCTGCATTCATGGGAAGGTCCAAGAGCAAAACCAACTCAATGACTCCATCAGTCTCATGTTCCTACTTCCTCCAAGTTAAAAATACCCCTTACCTGAAATACTACCATGTAGCCATAAACATTGAGATGTTAGGATACTGAAATTATACAGTATATTGTCAAAAGAAAGCTGCTGCCAGAGTATCTAGCCTCATTCATCCCTATGGGAAATACCTTGTTGCTGTTGGACTGGATTCTGGCTATTGCAGTACAAGGTCTAGCAACTCAAGAATGGCACAAAACTGAGGAACAATTTCCCCTGCCACTCACTGCCTCCAACAGAAAAAACCCCAGCACATGAGATGCCACTAGGACAAAAAAGACTCACATAGGTTCATAATTGCAAGCTCTGAACTACAGAAGAAGCATCAAGTGGCAGGGACAGGCTCATGAGACCTTGCTCATGACACCATGGAATAGAGTAGAAGCCAATGACATTTAAGCTGTGCAGGTTCTGTTTTGCTTCTCTTTGCTTTCATGTTTTCCTTAATGTCCACTGATCCACTGAAACTAATCCAAGAGCAATTTATCTTTACTCCCACTGATACTTTAATTTTTTTCTGTGCAGCTCTCTCAGTGCATTATGTCTCATATTTGCCATGTTAACAGGGATGGTTGTCTCTCATAATGATGAGAAAGAACTTTTGGGAAATAGAATTTGTTTTCAGTCCTGAGTAGGGCTGTTGTAAGATCAAGAAAGAGGACGCAGTAATACAGCCCTTCAGACATGAAAAGAGTTAAGACATAAATCTTCAGCTGTTACTGCATAAGGACTTATTTTACCTTAATCTGTACAACAGAGTTCATCTCATGCCACTGTTTGTGACACATCACATTTGAAATCTTTCACACAGACCTCATATTCAGTGATCCCAGTGTAAATATATAGTAAATACATTGATTTCAGTGGATTTGCTTATTCCAGAGTGCTGCAGCAATACTTGGGATAACCTGAGATGTCTACATCATCAAGAGGTCTGATTAAACTGCTCCACCTCTTCCTCCAATAATTTTGAGAAGACCTAAATGACCTGCCATTTTCAAAATGATAAGCAGGTTGCAAATCCGTATGGCCAATACATCTTGAGGTTTTGTGTTTTACCAATCTGGTTTCTCCAGCTCCACCTTTCTGCTTTTACCCACAGCCATGAAGTCTTCCCTCACAAGTCAATTCTGATTTTGATCTTATATGTGTTGCACTCATAATAGCTCAACTCTTGACTCCATGGTGAGATATGGCCATTCACACATTATGCAGCAGATCTACAGACTTGGTGAAGTCCCAGTGGTCCTGCTAGCTGAAGAAAGGAGAGGAATTTTAAAATGTGCTTTCTCAGACAACAAATCTTTTCAATCACCCAGTCACAGCCTCTCTGTGATTCAACAGGGTAACCATTCCCTCTGCTCAGTTTGAGAAGAAGGATCTTCTGCAATGCTCAGACTTTTTTCTCCATTTTTCTTTTTTCAGTTGTGGCATCCCACTTTACCTATCAAGAGCCAAGGTTGGGTACAATGCTAAGGGTGAACCTGTGGTTTTGGAAACAGAACTGCACCTGCTTGGCTATATACGTACTCTGCTATACACTTTCAGAGCTCTAAAGAAACTACAGTTTTTTCTGAACTGGAAAACTGCGAAATTAGCAGCTGGGATAGGGACAATGTATCCAGGTTTGCTTAGAGGATTTAATTTGCCTGGAGTAAACAAATTTTTTATTTTAACTTCAGGACACACAGAAGCACACCTAGCTCTCACTTACTACCACAGCCACAACCCCTGCTGCATATATGCGGCAGAATGGTGATTTTCAAGGCCTGATGGCATGCACTGAGTTGGTTTCTAATTTCATTATAAATAGATACTTATCTACATCATCCCAGGGTGCTGACTGCCACTCTGTGAAAACCAAGTATGCTTCCTGCAGTAAACTTACAATCAAACCAAAATGCATAAGATTGGAAGGTATGGGGGTAAAAAACCAAAACAACAAAACAACAACCAAAACCATGGCCATTCTGGGTATTTAAGCTCATTTTTTCTTCCTTTTTATTAAACTCAGCTTAAAAAAATAAAAAAATCCTATATTGTGCATTTTTGGAGAACCGTTCTAAATAGGATGAGGCAATATTACTTTAAGACAGACCAGGCTCTGTTTTGTACCCTCAACAAGCTTGCTTTTTCCAATCAGTATCATGGCTGAAAGGAATCTGTTTTTTGCCCAAAACCATGTCCCTCTTCAAGCCTTTGCTTCCTTGATGCACACAGATGCAACCAGTCTCTTCCTTCACCTTCGTGCCTGTGCTCAGGGATGAACCTTGAGGGCTATTGCTCTTTCCAGGCAGGATCCTGCTCGGGGCAGCAGTTTCCAGCTGGTTCTTTTCTCACTGTGCAAAAAGGCACTTAATTGCTATTTGCATTTAACCCAAGCAAAAACTAATTTTCATGCCTGGGACTGATCCCTAAAATTGAACCATATGTTTAACAGTTGCCATTAGCCACTTTCAGTGTAGCAATGGGGTATTTTTGGCAAGGTCTGGAGAGGGAGTAACCATGCAACAGGGAAAGGAGTGTCCTCAAGTGCCCTTATATTGATTCATATTAATCCTCTATAAAATCATTTATGGGTTATGCATTTTTTAAAAAGCCTTGCTCTGCTGGAAGCTCAAAGCATTGCATTTTTGACAGAAAAAAAATGTGTCTAGAAAAAATTCCAGTCATTTCTGCAAGAATTTATTGTTCTGGACTTCTCGTGACATGCATTTGGGACAGTAGTTCTGGGCTCTTGAGAGGCTGAACAAGGCTGAGTGCCTGGAAAGCTCCAATCTGCAGCAGGCTAGGCTTACAGTGCTGGCAGTTGCCTGGCTATGTTTCCAGCATGTCTCTGGGTGGGGTGGAAGCTCTGTGTGCTTCCCAGGACAAAGACCTGGTAGGGCTGTGGTGGGGCTTTCCAGCCCAGGGAACAACCAGCACCCGTGTGAGGGCAGCTGTGGGTAGACTTCCTTTCCTGCACCTCTCCAAATATGTGTGTGGCTCCAGAGAGCTGGGAACAAGTGTGGAGAGGGCTGGGAATTTTTTAATCTGGGACCATTTTTGATCCATAAGAATTAAAGTGCTGTATTTGGCACCTGCTCTGGACTAGGGCAGTCAGAAGTATTTCTGAAGAGCACAAAACTTGCCCTGCTGCTTTCCCTTTTATTTGTCACAGGCCTTTGAAGTGAAATGAAATGAAAATCGATGGGGATGGAGAAGGAAACAGCTCCATAACCTCATGAAGGTAAATGGCACTTTTGCATTAGTCTCTAGGTTTTACGGCTTTGCTCCGTATTACAGGTCCCCTTCCCTGGGGTTCCACTTGTCTTGAAGCACTGCAGTGCTGAGGTCTCTCTTCCATTACAAGTGCACAGGGAGAGCTCTCCTTTGGCAGCCATCTGCTCTGCAGTGCCAGGGGGATGAGGGACAGCTGAGCTGGTGGTCCAAAGCAGGAGAGGACAGAGAAACGCACTGATATTGTTGTGCAGAGAAGCAGGAGAGGGGTCTTGGTCAGCAGGGAAGAGCACAAACTCACGCACCAGTTAGTACTTCTTGACAAGTGATTTGAGTCAGTGGTGTCCCAGCAGCAGCTTGTCTGCAGATTTCTAGTGCCCAGATAGTGCAATGTAATTGAAGTTATTTTGGCTAACACTTATAGAGCTCTTGCAAGCAATCTTCTCTCCTTCGCCTTGCCCTGGGTTATCCATGAGTCTGTCAGCAGCTCCTACCACTCATCTGATGTGTGGTGACTCTCAGGTGACTTCAGCAGTCTCAGTGCAATGACATTTGTTCTGCTCCAGGAGCCACGTGGCACAAGGGAGGCAAAAGGGAGTAGCAAGCCAGACCTTAAATACAAGCATGTGCATTAATTTATAAATATAGATATGGATATGCATTTATTTATATGCTATATTTATACAGTCTATCTATGTTTATGTAGGTTTACATGTAAACACCTACACTCACTTTGTGTATGCATATGTATATGATGTATGTATGTGCATGAGTGTGTATAGATAGATATAATATGTACACCTGGATAGCACATGAACTAGGCATTAAAATCAAGAGTATTTGGACTTGGAGTGCTCATGCTGGGGTTGAGTTAGATGAGGATTTACATTTATCAACAGTTCTTGACTACCCATTTGCCATAGGAATGAGAGCAGTTTTGGGCTAGAATAACTAGGGTTAACTAAGCTGACAGCTCCTCTGAGAAAATCTCAAGCCAAAGAAAATCAAAATAGGGTGGAAGGATGGAGGGGAAGATATATGAACGATTAAAGTATCTATAAGGAAATCAGTAAGTTTGAAACACCAGAGCTGGAAACAATTAGTGGCTGACAATTCAGAAGAATCAATAAAAAAAGGATGCAATTACTAATAACTCAAAAATAAAATCTGCTGATAAGTTAAGAAGGAGCTATAGGGGAAAAAAGAAGTGAATAGGAAACTAAATCTGTTAGCAATTATTGTCAGTGCCAACACTACCTTGGAAGAGTCACGTTTGCTCTATCACCTCCATCCAGCCAATTATAACAATATGTATTCACCAGGCTCTTATGACAGGAGCACCCACCAATCCCATTAGCACTAAGGTGCTGCTGGCATATGTTTGTATTCTAATTTAACCCTCAGCTGTTTCAAATCACATAAAGCTAAAACTTGGCTTACAAGTTGTCATTTCCAATGCTAATCTTTTGTGCGTACTGTGTGATATGTATATTTTCTGAATTGTAAAACTGGCATGGAAATTTCCTAGTCTGGGTATGAAATGTCCTCCCTGGCCCTTTACTATAAAGATTGGTCGTGTTAAAGTTATTAACCTATGTTTAATCCCCAAACAGGAGCCTGACAGATGATGCAAACTAGCTAGGTCTAGTTCATCATTCCTTTACATGAGTGTAAAAAGCTAACCCGGAGCAGTAGATCAAATTGTATGTATATAGGGCCATCCCATTCCTATGCAAAGTGATGATATTCTTGAGGTTTCCCTAAATTCTCTAACTAGGGGATAAACAGCGCAGGCATTTGATAAATTGCATTTATTTTTCACCTTTTGGTCTCCTCACTTGTTCTCTACCCACTAATCCGTTTCTGCTGGGACCACTTTTGGCACTAGAAACCTCTGAGCAGCACTCAAACATCCAATGCTCAAAAAAAAAAGCCCTGTAACAGATGTTTTCCGTCATTCCTTTGTAAACAGAGACTTTCCCTTTTTATCTTTCTCCCCTAAATTGCAAATTAGGGCAGAACAGAGACCTAAAGCTCAGGGCAGAGCTAGGGATGAACAGTGAGCCCCTGGCTTCCTCACTGCAGTGCCATACTCTGCCCAACTTGAGGCTCTTTATCTCTTGATCCTGATATGACAAGGGAATTATTGCAGTTATATAAACTTACAACAAGTAACTGTATGCTCTGATAGGAAGGAATAATAGCAGTACTCGGGGTGCCAGTAGCATTGTAAGTAGTGGTTATGGATTAGGTCCTGACCCCAGCTGGAGAGGCTCTGAGAGAAGACAATTTGTACACAGCCCGTATGCTGGTGGAGCAACTGCGTCCTTGGTATGCAAGTGCTCAGGAGACTTTTCATCATCTGTATCTGCAGCAAACCCAGGCTCTCTTTCACACCCTCAGAGAGCCCAGACTCTGTATGACACCTGTTGTAGGAGAATTTTGGAATTCATTTACTCTGAGATTGACTTCACATTGCACATTCTGAGCCTGCACACACTGTAGCCAAGACACACAGCCACTCCACCCATGTCATGCCCAGCTGATAAATCAATTGCTTTATTCTCATACAACCAAGTTTTTTATTTGGGGGAATCAATCTGTTCTCATCTGCACAGCAAACACCAGCACAGGCTTTGAAAGGGTTTTTGAAAGAATCACAGACCAATCACTCCTTCAGTAGGACAACAAATGAGCAAAACTCAACAAAATCACACTGACCATTTCCCTGCCTCATTTTTCTCCATGCTTCCAAGCAGTCTATGTAGTTAGATTCAAGAGTTCATTCTGGTATATGATTTCTTCTTTGATACTTCTTTGAACTATAGGCTGCAGTTTTCTACCTCTTTCAGATGTTTCCACATGAAAACCAAGCCTCTAACCAAGAATGGCTTCAACCTCATCAGTCATTGTCATACCTTAATTTCCCTGTTCTTTGTTCTGTTTTGGGATCTCAAGGCATTTTCCTACAGATATCCCGGAGAATGATGGATGTACCTCGCATACATCCAGCTCATTTTCCCATGTTCCTTCTGTCTGAATGGTGGCATTTTATTCTCAGGATCTGGTCTGGAGGAGGTATTCCACAGGCAGCCCTAGCAGTGCAAGCCTGAGTCTACTTAACCCTTGTCATGCAAGGCAGCAACATTTTGTAGGAAGACCTCTTGCTCGTAAGAACTTATGCATGCAGGCTCCCTGCCAGAACAACACTAGTTCTCATTGCATTTAGAAGATGTTTGCACAAGGCCGAAAAATTACAGCATTTTTCTATGTACCTATAAACTGGAGCACATTAAGGGGAGGAAATACATGCAGTGACCTATAAGGGTTTTATTTAGCTCTGATTTATTAAAGATCACTCCCCATGAAACAATTAAAAAAATAGCCCATGTCTGAGAAGTGTATTTGGATTCTTGGAGGTACATTAACCTAGCTGGATAGATATAATTCCTTTGGATTTCAGGAATGTATTTAGTGCTGTGCCACACACCAGCGTAATCTCAGTAAGTCAAAAAGCATTAGAAGGGTGGCAAGGCAGGAACTGTCAAAGAAAACAGTTCAGCAGCAGGTCAGGGCATCCAGAATCTGAAGAATACAAGAAAAAGTGTGAGAGATTCAGACATTTCATTTTTTTTGTAACTATAAAAATGTTGAAACCCCACCTACTGCTCAAAATTTGGAAAACTACTTTTGACAACTTGGACCAAGTGAAGATTTCTTGTATGTTTGCATCGTGCAGGATAGAAGTGCTGCTTGGTTCCCCAGGCGAGTGACTTGTGTTGCTGGAGCTTGTCAGAGTATCAGGGGGGTGGCAGACCCTGCTAGTTTCACCCCGCTGCTTCTCCAGCCAGCACTGGGCCAGGCAGGTTGCTGCAATATACCAGCTGAGTGGTTTCTCTCTCCCACGCTTCAGAGGGAAAGTATCAGATTGTCAGGCACAGTCCGGTCAGTGCTGTGTTCCTGGGATAGCGCAACCACATACTGCCCTTATTTGGGCTGGATTGCAGGGTTATGAGCCAGTCCTTGGATTTTTTTTGCCTTTTAACAAGTTCGTTTTGATGAGACACTTTTTTTTCCCTGTAAGGAAAAACCCCACAAATATTTTTAGAACTGGTTAAATTATTTGTTATGAACAGATTGTCCAATGAATTTTGGGCTTTTTCTGAGCATGAGTCATTCACAACCTTACTTCAGTGGATGTATTTGTTATTCATAAATACTGAAGGAATAGTTTATGAAAAGGAACTTCAGTCTCTGGGTTTTCCTAGAACTGGTTGGGTTTTTTTATTAGTGTCTGCTTTTCCTGGTCCAAGATTGTTTATCTAGACTATGAAGCATTGTATATTCACTGTAAATAGGAATAAAGGACTTTAAACAGGTGAATAACAGCTAAAAATATCTGAAGGAATAGAAAATCAAAATGAACCACTACTTGTGGTTAAAACGTGTTAATGTTTGGCTTCAGATATTTTTGTAGATATGGCTGTGGTCATTGAAACCATTGCAAACATGAAGCAGTATCATTCAACAAACCATATCAGGAAAAAAAGATCCATATATCTAGGCACAAAAGGATCGAATTGTATACCTATCAACCTGGGTATCTGAACACCCAAAGTTTCTCCAAGAAAAACAGGTTGAACTCCTGCATAGTATGTGAACTCATTCTAAGTAATCCTCATTTGGTTTAAAGAATTACAGATTATTAGATTTTCCTTCTTCCTTCTATGCAGAAGACTTAGTCTGAGCAGGTTGGTGCTTTCTTCTGAAATAGGTTATTAAACTCGATCAGCAGTTAGGGTTAGATTCAGGTTCTGAACATCTGAGTCTAACAGACCAAGGTAACTGCTGGACCATAGCAAGACCTCAAGGCTAGGATGAAGATGCAAATGCCCCCTATCAATACAGGCTCAGGATAAAGGGATTGAGAATAGCCCTGCAGAGAAGGACTTGGGGGTACCAATGAATGAAAAGTTGGATGTGTGCCAGCAATGTGCAGTCATAGCCCAGAAAGACAATTGTTTCCTGGGCTGCGTGGCCAGCAGGTTGACAGAGGTGATTCTGCCTCTCTACTCTGGTGAGACCCCACCTGAAGTACTGCCTCCACATCTAGGTTCCTCAGCAGAGGAAAGACATGAACCTGATGAGCAGGTCCAGAAGAGGGTCTCAAAAGTGATCAGAGGGATGGAACATCTCTGCTATGAGGAAAGCCTGAAAGAACTGAGGTTGTTCAGCCTGAAGAAGAGAAGGCACTGAGTAGCCTTTCATGTTGCGGACAAAGATGGAGACAAATTTTTAGCAGGGTCTTTTGCAATAGGATAAAGGGTAACAGTTTTAAACCAAAAGAAGTTAGATTCAGTCTAGATACCTAGCAGAATTTTTTTATGTTTAGTGGCAGAACATTGGTACAGAGAGGTGATAAATATCCCATTCCTGGAAACATTCAAAGTCAGGTGGGATGGGGCTCTGGACAACCCGATGAAGTTGAAGATGTCCCTGCTCATTGCACACAGATTGGACTAGATGACCTTTAAAGGTCTCTTCCAACCCAAACAACTCTATAATTCCATAGAATGACTCCTATGTCAGGAGGCGCATGTCAGCACATATTTTTCAAGGTGTTAATGGGTTACAGTTAAAGATACAGTTTGGGATGTTGACAGCTGCAGACCTATTTTATGTTCCAGAGTAAAAGGGAGAGATACAGCAATGACCTATCCCCATAGCCCATACTGCCAAAAATGCCTGTATTCACCCTCAGCTAAGGCACATGCCAAGGATCCCAACTTGTCTCTGTCTACAGAGATCTTGCAGAGACTGAGGGCTTTTGCAGTAGAAGCGTCTCTTTGGTGCTTAGTGTCAAAACCCTGTTTTAATTTCCAATCCTGACCTTAATCATCAGAGCAGTCCTAGAAATCTAGTGAATCACACTGTCCACTTCAGACTCTGGGTCTGAAATAAGCTTTGTGAACACCCTACAATTAGCAATTACTTCAGGTTTTCCAATCCTGCTTTCATAAAATCTACCAAGAAACTCTTAGCTTACCCTCTTCAATTAAAAAAAAAAAGTAGTTTACTTTTTGCAACTTACTTCAGTGTAGCCCTGTGAAGCAGGCAAGATCTGTCTACATACAAGCACATGTTGTGAATATTCTCTACTCCCTTCAGTTCAAATACCATCAAAATTATTTTCAATTAATACCTTTGAAAACTACCCTCCATCATAAACAAGGCATATCTTCTAGGTGCTAATTAAAGTACCTCCTCTTTCAAGATGTTTTCTTTTACTTATTTTTAGCCATATGTTCTATAGGGTTTAAAAATATGAAAGATGAGGAACCTCTTAAGAAACTAAAACATTTTTTTAAGACACTTGGAACCACATGAGTTTATAAAAGATAGGTCCTTTTGGACCAACCTGATCTCCTTCTATGACAAAGTGACATATTTAGTGGATGAAGGAAAGGCTGTGGATGTGGTCTATTTGGACTTCAGTAAAATGTTTGACACCATCTCCCACAGCTTCCCCCTGGAGAAACTGGCTGCTCATGGCTTGAATATGTGACTCTTCACTGGGTGAAAAACTGGTTGGATTTTGGGCCCAGAGAGTGGTGGTGAATGGAACTAAACCCAGTTGGTGGCTGACAATGAGTAGTGTTGCCCAAGGTTCAGTATTGAAACTGGCCGGCAGGACCAGGGCAGTGATTGTCCCCCTGTACTCATCACTGGTGAGGCCGCACCATAAGTGCTGTCTTCAGTTCTGGGTCCCTCACTACAGGAAGGACACTGAGGTACTGGAGAGAGTCCAGAGAAGGGCAATGAAGCTGGTGAAGGGTCTGGATCACAAGTCCTATGAGGGACAGCTGATGGAGCTGGGGATGTTTAACCTGGAAAAAAGGGGACATAGGGGGGACCTTATCACTCTCTAAAACTATCTGAAAGGAAATCGTAATGAGCTGTGTGTNTGGCTTGAATATGTGACTCTTCACTGGGTGAAAAACTGGCTGGATTTTGGGCCCAGAGAGTGGTGGTGAATGGAACTAAACCCAGTTGGTGGCTGACAGTGAGTAGTGTTGCCCAAGGCTCAGTATTGAAACTGGTCCTGCTTAACATCTTTATCAATGATCAGACAAGGGGATCAAGGACACTTTCAGTTAGTTTGCAGAGGACACCAAATTGGGTGGGAGCGTTGATCTGCTTGAGACTAGGAAGGCTCTACAGAGAGATCTTGACAGATCTTGACAGACTGGATCGATGGGCTGAGGACAACTGCCAGAGGTTCAGAAAGGCAAAGTACCACGTCGTGCTCTTGGGTTACAACAACTCCAGGCTTGGGGGAGAGTGGCTGAAAAGCTGCCAGTTGAAAAGGACCTGGGGATTGCTGGTTGCCAGCCAGCTGAACATGAGCCAGCANACTAAACCCAGTTGGTGGCTGACAATGAGTAGTGTTGCCCAAGGTTCAGTATTGAAACTGGTCCTGCTTAACATCTTTATCAATGATCAGACAAGGGGATCAAGGACACTTTCAGTTAGTTTGCAGAGGACACCNCCTGTACTCATCACTGGTGAGGCCGCACCATAAGTGCTGTCTTCAGTTCTGGGTCCCTCACTACAGGAAGGACACTGAGGTACTGGAGAGAGTCCAGAGAAGGGCAATGAAGCTGGTGAAGGGTCTGGATCACAAGTCCTATGAGGGACAGCTGATGGAGCTGGGGATGTTTAACCTGGAAAAAAGGGGACATAGGGGGGACCTTATCACTCTCTAAAACTATCTGAAAGGAAATCGTAATGAGCTGTGTGTCAGTCTTTTCTCTCTGGTAGCAAGTGACAAGATGAGAGGAAATGGTCTCAAGTTGTGCCAGGGGCAGTTTAGATCAGCTATTAGGGAAAAAATTCTAGAGGATAAGTCCTATGAGGAGCAGCTGAGGGAGCTGGGGTTGTTTAACTGGAGAAAAGGGAGCACAGAGGGACCTTATTGCTCTCTACAACTATCTGAAAGAAGGTAGTAGTGTGGTGGGGGTCAGTCTCTTCTACCATGTCTCAAGTGAAAGGACAAGAAGAAATGACCTTGAGTTGTGCCAGGGGAGATTCAAATTAGATATTAGAAAGAAATTTTTTCAGTGTAAGGGTGGTTAAGCATTGGAATCAGGTGCCCAGGAAGCTGGTTCGGTCACCATCTCTCAGAGTGTTCAAGAGGCATCTGGATGTGGCACTTGGGAATATGATCTAGGGATGGTTATGATGGTGTTAGGTTGACGGTTGGACTAGATGATCCTGAAGGTCTCTTCCGACCTTGACAATTCTGCGATTCTGTAATATATTCTATACAGTTAAAAAAACCCAAAAACAAACCTATACTTACATAGGGTTTTTGTCCTAAAAGACTTTATAACAACGTATGCAGTGAATTTCATTGATTAAACTTTACTTATTAGCTTATACATGGTCTGTTCTTCCTTTCCAAGGAGTTTTGTGCAGAGGATTTCAGCTAGGATGTGATTGGTTAAGGTGTTTTCATCTGCCAGTCCTATATTTAACCAGGTCTCATATTCCTCTCTCTTATGATTAATTTTTTTTTATTTTTTCTTTTCAGTAGCTCAGGGAAGACAAGCACAAAAGAAAGGTGGAAGGAGTGTGACTTCATGATTTTGAGAAATAGCTGGAAAACCAGGTTTGATGAAGAAAAATACGCTGAAGATTAGTTTAATCTTTAGGCCACCTAGTAGGTATCAGAAACCAAGACTGTTAATCAATGTGCGTCTAATTTTCCAATTAGGAAATTGTCATCTATGAATTATTATTAAACTCTGATAGCATTATAATGGTTTTTATGCCCTCCTAATAGTGCCCTTAAGGGCACTATTACCCTAATCAGTTCAAGGAAATATAGTGAGAAAGTGAACTGAAAGACTTTAGAAATAGGGATGGCTAGTAAAAGAGCTGACTAAAATTCTTCACTATATCAGTTCTTCTGATATTTGGAGTCTGCTAACCCACTTCTCACTTTCTCTGGGACCTGGCAGTTTAGCACCGCAATTTGTGAAAAAATAATGCAGTTTGTTGCAATATGTGGGCTAATATGAAGGTTTGCATTTCATAAAACCTCAAATTTCCTCCTTTTGCAAGCCTTCTTGCCGTATTGTTTAGCCCAAATGAGTGAGAGCCTTCAACATTACACTTAAAAGGTCTTTTATGTTTTCTGTTTCCTTATTTTCCTCCTCCATACTGAGGCCTACAGCAGGCTACCTGTGACAACTCTTTGGGGTGATCTCTTATTCACAAAATGCGGAGTGTTCTTTCTCAGAAGGATTATTCTTAATGAGTATTTTCTCCTTCGACTGTTAAACATCTTTTTGCTAGAATCCATGCAGTAAAGCAGACCTGTAGTGTTTAATCTTAAATGTTGGTGTTTAATCATGTATCAGATACAAATGTCATGTACCACATTGGCTGGTGTTTCATTCTGCCAAAAATGCGTTGCCTGACTTCTCTAAACCACGCAGATAGATGCTTAATAGTTACCATTTTATGTCTCACTTTAACAAGTACCAGTAACAGTCAGATCTTCAGTACTCCCTTGGCGATATCATTTGTGTATATCACAAGTGGGCAGATGCCAGAACAAGTCAAATTACCTGACATACCCATAGCCTCTGACATGCTTATCTTATGACATAATTGCAGGTCTGAAATTCTGCTGAACCCACCACTACACCAAATAAATCTTCAGTGCTATGAGTAATATCATTACTACAGATCTTGCTTAATATGTCCAGAAATTTGTGTCTGACTGCTTTAAGGAAGAGCTTGGATGTTTTCCAGGTGACCTGCGTACTTACATATAAATGTATACGTCTCTCTACAGAGTACCTTACACCGTGAAGCTGACCAGAGAATATGTGAATATGTTAAATTTATTAAGAGTGGGTTGACCGCTTTCTTTAGCTGTGTGAAACTCTTATGGATGATCCTTTAAATCTGGCTGCTTGTTGAATTCCAGATATTATATGTAGCTATGTATGGTTACAATAATACAGCTGCAGGATTCGCTACAGGAGATATAAGAAGGCTTGCATGTGACTGCACACACATGTCTCAAGTCCCCAGCAGTATGGAGGGCCAAAATCAGATCCAAATTCTGAACCAGATCTCAGCCACGTTATCTGTAAACCTGCAGGTTCCCAGATGCTTTGGGATTTAATGCAAAATGCATCAGCCTGGTAGATAGTTTTTAGGGCTTTTGTCCTTTCAAGAATCCTAATGTATTTTAAAGTACTGAAATAAAATATAGCTCTTCAGACTGAAGGGTTTTATGAAGCAAACTAACATCAGTGGTCCCAGAATATACACCCTGGAAATAAACATACAGAACTCTCCCAGAAATCAACCATTGTGTAACTGTCTGGAACTTCTGGAAGGAAACAACGCACCAGGTTAGATCAAGACCTAGGGACATTATATACACCTGCAAGTTCTGTTGAGTTAAGTAGAAAGACAGTACCAGAGTCACTCTGCCCAAGATGTTTCTGCCAATACCTGATTGCACAGACTCACGTAACCACAAATGGTTACTCACATAACCTAATATTTTCTAATTTTCATTACGTATGTGAACATTTGCCTGTGTACACTGCAGTAGGGCTAGGATCAGAACTGTAAATTTATATTTTTTCTTTATGAATGCAAATACCATGTTATACTAAAATACATATTTCTTGGACATGAAGTACTTTATTTTATTTGAGGATAAAAGGGATTCTTTTAGTCTGTATTTTAACTGGCTGTAATGCTTAAACATTTCTCAATTGTCCCTATCTATTTTCCTAATAAAATTGTGAAACAATTTCAGTAATTTCTTAAAGAAGTACTTGAAAGTCAATACATCACAAAGCAGATAATAAATGTTTTAGCATTCTGACTTCAAAGATTATGTGTGTTCTGTGGGGTTTTTGTGTTTTCTCTCAACCCACCATGCAAAGCAGAGCTGTTCTTACTCTGCTTCAGACACATCTCTTTTTTTCCTGTAGTTTTTGGTCATACTGAATACACTGACCCAATACAGAGACCAAAGTAAACACATTTTTAATTCTTCTTTTCCTGACTTGAATTCCCACAGATTGTGGTGGAAGTATGAAAAGGCAAAAGCATATGCTTTTTCTTAACCAGGATTTTACTTTAATCAAAAAGTGAACCAGAGATAGTTAAGCTTTACACTGGGGTTTCATTTGTAGTTTCTGGGGAAGGCTGACGTATCATCACCATGGCTCCAAAAGCTGCTACTGGAGAGGGGGACAGACTCCATCTCTTGGACCTGAGAAAACACATCAGAACAACTGCTGATCTCCTCCCTACTGACATGCACAAGACTGAGCTGTGTTCAAATGCTTTTTAAACAAGCTGCTATAACTTGGAGCAACTTCACATACACTAGAGGACAGGACTGCCATTCCAGGATTGGAGACTGAGTATGAAAAAATAGGATGTTATCAAATGTGTAGTATTTTAAGATGCTTTACACAGGTAGCATTATAAGACGCTTTTGTGAGATAAGTCCAGCTTACTGCTGAAATGCCTCTAGGGGAACATCTTTCTTGACAGTTCTTCTCTAGTGGTGGACCTTTGGCTGTAGTGGATTGCAGGCTTCCTTCTGGTCAATCACACACTAAGTGTGTCCACCAAATTGTTGTGATGATGATCAGACGCATGAATGGTGACCAACGTAACTGGATTGCCTTTACCAGAATTACTACCAGACTAAGTCTTCTTCCTGCTCCTGTCAGCTTTGGCAGAGCCTCTGCTGGACTGCTGCCTCCCTTTGTGCTGCCATGCTTTGGGGTAGGTGTGAATCAACAAGAAACCCTTCACAAAGAGGATGATCAAGTCTGGAGAACAAGTCAGGGAAGGAAGACTCAGTAAGTAAGTTGGAGTAACTTAACTGGAAGGAAGAAAACTTGACACTAAAAATATGACAGTGAATATCCAAGATAAAAAAAAAAGGTTTCTACTGACCACAAGGGAGTAAGTTCTTCTTTTTCTCTGTTGTGATTGAGATGAAAAATAGTGGACTTAAACTGCATCAAGAAAAGTTTTGGTTAGACAGAAGAACAAAATGTTTCTGTCAACAAGGCAATGAATGTCTGTAACAGATTACTTTGGACAACTACAGAATATCCCTTGGTGAGGGAGATGTAAGGATATGCCAAACAAAAATGCATCAGGATGACAAAGGTGTGTGTTTCTGTGTTGAAGCTTTGGCGTGGAGTGCATCACCTCTGGAAGGACTTTCCAAGTTTCTGACTTTACATAGGAGGGAAGAGACCTCTGAGTGCACACAGGCTTTTGTGGACTTTCCAACTGGCTGCTGTGGGAGCTGTGACACTGGGCAGGGACAGTGCTTCACGGGACACTGTACAGGGCACTTGTGCTGGTCAGACTGGCTTTGGTCCCTCTCTCAAATCTGTTTCTCAGTATTGCACTGCACAAACACCTCCAGTATGGCATTTCCACTGGAAGCAAAGAGCCCTAGGTGCAAACACATAGCAGATAAGACAAAGCAGTTGCTCTTGGTCGCTCCTCTCTGCAGCAGATGGACAAGTGCCTTCCTGACCAGAAGCATGGCCCTGGCATGTGAGACCGTACGTGCTTGCTATCCTGTGACCCAGCCTCTCTTGCAAGAAGGATGCTGTCTGAACCTTGGCTTCCTGCAGCTGCAGAGGGAATTAAACCTTGGGCTTCTTCTTGTTGGAGTAACTCTCTAAATGCTGTCCTAGGTCACCAGACCATTTTTACCATCAGTGGCTTTGAAGAATTCAGATGCAGACTATGACAATGGTTTTCAAATATATAGCACAACATACAAGCTCTGAAAATGCCTTTCTTTCTTAGAATACTTTTCTATTAAGTAAACCCATATCATTTCCCACCTATATGTAAATAAACCTTCAGAAAGTTTCCCAAGTTCCCTTTCTATCTGTAAATTGAGCACTCTGTGCTGCAGGCTAGGGGTCTGGCTTTGGTGTCTGTGGTTTCTCTTCTCCCCAGGCAGTTTGAGTTCTGCACTGCCTAGCCTTGAAGATTTGTGAGTAAGCAGATTAGATGTCTAAATAATGTATGGGTCAGTGTATGCAGCCTTTCATGTAGAGTGTGTTGCAGGCAACAGTAGCAGTCTAATGCAGGCATTCAGGAATTCTGGGTTTGCTCATGTCTGCTGCTTTGCTTCTTGCCTTTATGTGATCATGTGGGTTTTTCCTTGGCAGCGAGCACTCTGTTAGAGATGATGTATTAGCAACGATGCAACTTCTTCAATGATTTGAAAAAAATCCCTGAAATTCTTGCTCTTATCTGGTATAGCACACAGTACATTTCAGCAAGGAGCTCCTGGAAGAGGAGTTAGAAGCATTTGTGGCTGGGTGATGGAGTGTTTCCAAGGGCAAGTATCTGAGATGTTCTTCCTCCCTACAGCTGCATAGAGCCATGTCAAAGGAGTCCCTTTATTCTGGTCTCAGGACAAGATGCCACTTAAATACATATCTCGGTGTAACAAAATCCCTAGACTTTGTCCCAGATCTGTATGGAATAGTCATTTAATGCTAAAAACGTGGTCATGAATATCAGGAAAGTTTATCTGGGAAGAATGTCCACTCCTTTCATACATCCACATATTTCACTGTGGGTGTATTTCCTGGACCCAACATTTTCCTCAGTCAAGCTTCACTTCACTTCAGAAGTGAGTAACTACTAAAACCATCCTCCTTTCCCCCATCCTTTTTCACAAGGCAGTGTATTCCTACTGCTATGTTTTTCCTTGCTTTCCATTCTGACAATATGATTTACTCCAGTATTTTTACATTAAGTAATGGATACTAATCCCATCCACTGCTGCAAACATAAAGTGGAGTGAGCACGGGGGGAAATTACCCAACAGGGTGAGTAAACACACTTCAGTGGTGATGCTCATGGTGCTTTTGCAAAGACAAAACATGACTCAAGAGGATAACTGTGTATCTGAGGTTAAAGAGTGTTTATTAAGAAGACTCTTTTGAAACCAGGCCATGCTTATTGCAAATATGGGACGTAATACAGTGGCAAAAGTGATATAGGACCACCTTTTCCAAGTCCAAGAAAAGTAAGGGTGACAAAAATATGCATATTTTTAGAATAATTAATGGTCTTTATTGTTCTCCATAGGTATGATTATTAAAGAAAATCAGGTCAATTAGAAATTATTTATTTGTATTTTTCACTGTTTGAAAATGGGATGCAGAAGAGAATGCAAGGACAGAATAATAAAAAGGACCTTTTGAAATCTAAATGCAAACACATGGAAGTTTTCTGATGTCTTGAGGTCAGCTAGTCAAAATCAGTCTTGCTGTAAGGAAGCACGGAGGGAGAAGGGCATGTGTTTGTGAGTATATAATCTGATCTTCAACGTTTTTTCATCTGCAAAATATGAAGCTGAAACAAATGACAACCTTCTGACAACCGATTAATCATACCACACTTGCAGATTTATCAATGAAGAAGTGGGGGTAAGAATGTTAATACATAACAGAAAGGACAAGGTAGGTAGTGAAACCTGTTTAGGCTACCCATCAGAAGCAAGCATAATAGCTGACTTAGTTTTAAAGCCACAAATTTAGAAAAATGAGTCATGACAGTTTTAACAATGAACATAAAGTGCCCTTTCAAGGTAAGCGAAAATATTTAAAATACTTAAAATACTTACATGCAGTAATACAGTCTATCATCTTGATTCATAAGTTTGGCCATACAACTTGAACTCACCTCTGGATGTACAAAGGCAGCATCAACAGCTGTTCTGGGTGTGAGCAACGAGAGGCAGAGCCTCAGTGTTACAGGAGAGAAATGCACTTCCAATGAGCTGCATATTATTCCAGTAAGGGAAACTGAGAATCAGCACCTGCATTTTTCATCACATTTAAAACACAGATCTCACACCAGTACACTTTACAGACACCCCTCACTGGCTCTATGCTGATTTATGGCTGTGGGGTAATGATAATATCTTCTCCAGTGATGGCTGGAACCAATGGATATATTTCAGCATACCCACTCTTCCCTAGTTCAGTTCTGCTATCTGAACCAAAGGCTGCTGTATCCCACGAGATCCTGCTGCCTTCCTAATCATGTCTGTTTTCATCTCTTCCTTGAAGAGCAAAGTCTGCCCCAGAACTAATTTGGGATTTTGGTGGCTCAGAGGTAACAAAGGGTGGTCTGGTGAAATATCTCCCTCTGAGAGTCTAGGAGATTGGAGGATTCACCATTACCTGTGTTTGGCTGGCTCAGGAGGTGTTCAGAGGTGTAGAAAAGCCAGACTTCATATATCTGGATAAAAATCCATGACTTGCATGCTTTGTCCTTTGCTTGCTTTGCATGTATAAGCTGTAGCATTATGCACCATTAGAGAACAGTAGCTGCCATGGTCTTTCGTAGGGTAGATCTGCATCACACACATATCTGGGACATCAGTGGGTCATAGACTGACACACCTCTCTGGACCTACCAGTACATCTGGAATACATAAAACTCTGTGTTTGTGACAGCTCTTTAAAACATTCATGTTAAATTAGAAAAAATAAAACGTTATATATAAATAGTATAACAATTTATTGTATGTAAAGTGTAAAGAGCATGACAGTACTAACTTAACCCAAAGACTTTTCACAGTAAAATGGCAAAGCATTTTTCAGTATTTAATTATACCCATTGTTTTGTCTTCTGAATTCTTTTTTTAATTAAAGTAACCCTTTAATTCAAACCATTATAATGCATTTATTGTGATTGATAATCAATACAAGATGACATTTTCAGCAAGGAAAAAGCACTTCCCATCTGGTGGGAGGAGAAAAAATACATTGTTTAACTAAAATATATCTTGTAGTAACTTCCACAGACGTGTATCCAGTAAAACAGGAGAAAACACTTCCTAATGGAAATAAGAGAAGAATTCTGGTTAGAGGGGATTTCAAGTGTACACATCTCCAGCAAACATGTTCTTGATTTATAGAATATAGACCACACTTATTAATATTGCCAAGTGCAATAAATTGTGAGAGATTTCATGCTGATTTGTTAAATGTAACATATTTTAAATAGCGCTTAATGATATTTTTATTTATGCAAGGCTGAAGGAAATAGAGATCTGGTTCTCCTTTTGGCTGCGGCAGTCACAGCGAGAGTCAGAGGCATGCATACAAATCAACAGCAAAGAAACCACTGATGGGGTGCTTTCCTGCCTGAAGATGGGAATCTGTTCATGCTTATAAGAGTCAAATTAAAATAATAGCACATTGAAATTTGGCCACAAGCACAGCTGCACCATGAGTGTATCTTTGTATTCTTGTTTACAGTTCAGAAATTATCCAGTGATATGTGGGAGGGCTTGTTGTAATCTGAGCTAGAGGTTCCTTGGGCTGAGCCAAACTGGGCAGCACCAGAGCAGAAGAGAATGAAAAGGATTTTTTTTTTTCATTTGGAGAGCTGTAAAAACACTGGAGTTGTGGAGGTACTGTTGCTTTTCAATATTCAGGATCTAGAAATTAAAGAGATGTTGTTAAGAATGTTTAATTTTTACTTTTTTTTTAGTTTAAGAAAGACTCTCTCCTTCTTCTTTTTTGAATTATCATAACAAGAAAACAGCCCTTAAAAACCCTCAGGGGTGCAGCAAGAGTAGCTTCAAGATAAAATGTTATTTCAAACCTGGTTCTAGGATACATCAAAGAACAGAAGTAATGTCAAATGTTTCTATTTATTTCCCTGACATATTTTGAATTGAATATGTTACATTCTACTATATGCAGCATGTTTTGCATGGTCAAGGGTACTGCAGACCTACTGCAGAGCTCATGATTCACAAACTTACTGGCTGCACCCCCAAACAGATGCAGTTTGATTGTATTGGGCTGAGGGGATAGGAAATTCCAGTGTTTCAGAGGCAATGTTAATGGAAACCAAAGCAGACCGGGTCTGGGTTATGGGAAATAACCATAACCAGTGGTCTGCAGTGGCCACAGCCAGGAAACCATGCCTTACTTTCATGTCAAACACTGCTGCAGATTGTGTCTCAATGGCATTTCCGAACAGAGCTGACAGTGGTGGATTTCTCCTAACATGGAGGTTAGAAATGACCCCTTAGTTCAGCGATAAAACTGTGAAGCTGCAGTCACATCCTGGTGCGATGAAACCACGTTTGCTATTCTTATTTGAACACAGCTGCAGCTAGTATCCATAACTCAAACTAAGTGCTATTTAGGAGGGTGTTTGGAAACCCGATTAATGTTCCAGTATTAAGATTTATTGTTTCCAGATTGGTGGATACTTTTCCTTTATAGTTTTAATGATTTAGGGTAATTGAGAGAAAACGTCAAGTAGAGAATTTAGCACTTAAAAATGTCTGAATAGAACAAGTAACAAAAGTCAGATTTACTTGGCTAAGCCTGACTTTGCAAATTCACCAATTTATCAACCTTGCAAGTTGTTTTGTGTAGGGTGAGAGTCAGTGCCCATGTTTTCCTCAGGGGGCTTGAGGATGCATGACTATGCATAATGACTGACAAATTAGAATAGTTTGCCACAATGAGCTACCAATCCACATATGGCCTGTTCACACACACCTCTTGTCCAACTGTGAGCAAGCCATGAGAGGCAGGAATCATCTCACCTCCTTTTATCTGTCTAGAAGGTATTCATTTAGTCTAAACAGGACACTAAAAGAGACAGGTAGTTCCATGAAACCACTCGTGCAATCACCCTTGCAACATCTGTCAAACGAGCCAAGTCTAACTTACACCAGATTTTAACCTCTGAAAGAGCTAAAAACCAAGTCTGTAAGTCTTGATTTTCCCATAAGGGGCAAGAAGACGAGCTGTCTATTGCACAGGTTTAGTCCACTCTTTGATAAAAAGAGAGGGTTCTGCGCTTGAGTTTTACTGCATCTGTCCCGAAAGGTTACTGCAGCTTGAACCTCACTGCAGGACAAATGGGTGGGAATGCAGATAGTGAGAATGAAATTAATTGCTGAAACTAAATTATTTGTGTAAAAGGCATGGAAAATCAGTTGCCAGTTGACAAATGTATGTAGATAATGCAAGGTTTTTGCTGAGGAGCACTTATAACCGCTGCATGGTGTATGGGCAATGGACTGAGCCACATTCACACGCACACTGTGGATGCCAGAAAGAAAAATCAGATAGAGGCTCTAGGTGTAGGCATCCAGAAGGTTCAAAAAGAGGTGCTCTTAAATGCTTTCCCAGCAGTAAAACCTTCTGTGCGTTGACTGAGGATAAGTGTCTTGACAAGCATAAGGCAGCAAAGAGATGTGTAAGGAAGAAAAGTTATTATATATTCCGAGGCTAACAAACAGAGGTCCCTACTACAGCCAGAAAGAAGAAATTAATCTTTCTGGTATCTGTGTTTGGTTATCTAGGCAAGATGGAAAAAGATGGAATTATTCAAGGAGACGAGTTTGGATGAAAACCTATCTGCAAATCTACTTCCCCTGGCTATGTTGGAGATGAATTAGAGTTGCAAAATGTGTATTTTTGTGGTTTATTCCTTACCCTCCTTGAAAATCATTCAGAAAGTAAATGTGCTGTAATTTCTAAAGAACAAGACACAAGCAAAACATGTTTATAAAAATTTACTGTGCTGGTTTTTTCCATAGTGACTTTGGGCTGCAACACTCAATGATATTGTATAAATATTTGTTTGTCAGATTAACATCTTCATCTGATTTGCAGCTCCATCTGATAGGGGAGGAGAGGGAGTCTCAGCAGGCTCTCCAGCACCATTTGCCCAGGGAACAGAGCCCTTTGTTCTGCCAGGGATTATTGATCAGCAGATCTTGATGTCTGGCGGGTGTTCACCAGTCAAAGACTTGAGAAGACAACCTTCTGGTGGGGCTGAGACAGCGGGTAGGAGCTTAGGCCAGGATGGAGTGGCCAGAAGGTGGGGATAGGCTTTCATATTACTGTGTCTCAGTTTGCATGTGCACAGCTGTGACCAACTTCGCCAAAATCTTTGTTCATGGGTGTATCAGACAGAATATACACTGTGCAAGCCTAATGCTACTGAACCGCCCCTTCCATCTCTCATGGTACTTGTGATTTATAGAACATAGAATATGTGACCATCTGAATGGTTTATTTCTCAGGGTAAGTTGCCATACATGCAACTGCCCACTTCTGCTCTTCGCCTGTGTGATTGAAACATTAAAGAGGAGAGGGCACAGCCTGGCACACAGAGCCCTCTCTGCGAGTACTCACATGCAGGATGCATACGTTCACATCCACAGCGATCATTCCCCACATATCTGTGAAAACAGAAACCTTTGGCATAAGTGTTTATGAAAGCAAATAAAGAAGCTAATCACACTTAAGCAAAGTGGCTTTAAGTGTGGTGACAGAACTGGAAGGGACCTTGTTGGGTTATTAAGTTGAGTCTCTTCAAGGTCACTGGCAACTACTTGCTATAATTCTTTTCTCAGCCAATGAAGTTCAGTTTTGAAAGGCTACATTTATAATCCTCCACTATGCCTGCTAGAAGTGCTTTCCAGAGCCTCTTCTGTTCATACCACAAGCAACAGTCACAAATGCTCTCCAGGATTTTTCAAGCTCTGCTAAAGAGTTACTTGAAAGATGGTTACTTGAAATGTGTTTTCTTATGTAACCAGATTATATTTCCTCCTGTTATTCATTTAAGATTCCCCACTGTTTTTGGTTTCACTGCTTCTATAAAGATAACAGAATTGAGTATTTTAGGCCGGAAATAATATTTTCTCTTATTAGTAATTCTTTTCCACTGCAGAAGAGAGTTGTTCCTTTTGTTGTACTGGCTAGCAGCCATGCCAGCCAGCAATTTCCCCTTGAAACAAAACCACAAAAAACCTCCTACCTCTGCAAAGAAAGTTTCTCTACTTATTTGCTAGTCATGAAGGTGCTTTTGACTTGCAACCAGAAATTTAAATGATTGTTTAAAACGGTTGTAATGCAAGTAGTGAGGATGACTCTCAGGAGGGTTTGGAGTGTGAGGGGATGCGCAAGGTCTTCTGTGTGTGCTGCTTGGAGGGGGGTTCCATCCCTTGTATCATCTCACTTACTGTAAATCTAGAAATAGCGCTGCTTGAACAGTGCCATTGCTGCAGACTGAGTTTAGCTCTAACTTGTATGCAGATTTCATGAGTTAGCCTAGCTAAAATGACCTGTTAGTAAATATTTGAAGGACTAGATCAAAACTAAAGGCATAATTGAGTCTGTAAAGCTGCCTAATTTTCCATCATTTAATGAGTATCTTCTTTATGTCAGAACTTTTATTGTTCGTCAAGTAATTAATGATATTATTTACTGGAAAGTAATGGTACAATTTACCAGAAAGTTAGTTTAACCTACTACTCATTGGTTTCATCCATTTTATAAAATTGACCTTTCATCTTTAGCATTGTGCCTGTCATGAAGCCTTGCCAGAGGAATGAGAAACCTATCTCACCAGACAGCTGTGAAGCATCTGACATGAGTCAAGGGTGGTAGTATCATCACCATCACATTCAGTGATAAATGAGTCCATTTCACAAAACCACAGAGCTGGTGCTGCTTGCATGAAGCCAACAGCATATGAATAAACGAGGGAGGTTCATGTCCTGGACTAGAACAGTTCATTACGTATCTGAAAAGAGTGATACGGAAACATTCAGGATAGTGCAATAAAATACATAAATCTGAAATTTGTCCAAGAGGACTTGAATATGATCACAGATAGGTAGTATATATTGCCCAATAAAAAATCTGAGCATTTTGGGACATGTCCACCTTCTCGGATGAGCCCAAGTCAAAAGACCAAACTGTTCACCAACCTTCTCTGAAGCAAAGGGAAGCAGAGGAGGTAGGATAAGCTACCAAATCAGCAACATGCAGCTTTCATAATCATCTGATGAAGCAGGACAGTTGGCTTGATTGCCTGGAGGAAATGTTCTTTGGGAGGATGAGAAGGCAGGTTTTACTTTTCTTCTCTACTACAGCTAAATTCATATTAATATATGAACTGCAATTTCCATGTGGCATGACGTAAGCATGAGCCTCGATTTATAAACTGCCCTACAAACAAAGTCTGAGCAGAAGAAATGACAATGATGCAAAAAGGTTGATCCCAAACCTGATGAAGACAGTGAAAGGGTCCAGGATTTCCAGGCTGTGGACCTACATGGGAGCAGGTCTTCGTTAAACTTTAGACTCAATGATCTTAGAAATCTTTTCCAACCTAAATAATTCTGTGATTCTGTAAATTACCCAAGAATCTTGGCAGCTGCCTCATTAGGCCTGTTAAAGGAAAACTTCAGGACTTTTACATTTGCCGTTGGCTTAATTTTTGTCTGAGCTAAACTAAATTTCAAGTATTAGCCATTTTCATTCACAGCAGAAGTTGGAATAGTTCTGGAAGTGGAGGAGTGTACCTGTCCCAGTCACTCGGAAATGAGAAGTCTGTGATTAGCAAAAACTGCAAAAAATCCAGAACCCAAAAGTAGGAAAAAAATGACAGTAAATGTCAATCAAGGAATTAATATTTTGAAAGATATCAGTATATAAAATCAGGATTTGTCATGTCACCTGTCCTATATTCAGCTGCCACATCTAACTACAGCAGACATATCAAATACGTGGGTCATCCATTACTTGTCTTATATTGCAGAAAAGATCTCAAGATTAAATTGCTAATGCAAATCAGAAAATACTAGTCTAATATCAAGTACAATCATTTTAATGTAATCGTAACCTGCATAGCCACATCCAGGTGTGAGGTGATGGAGAGGCTGTGCAGCTGCATGGTCCCTGCCCTTTCATATCATATGGAGCATGTATTGTAGGAAGCCGGTGCAACAGAGCTGGGAAGCAGGGGATAGTCTTATTAAGTCCTTTCCAGACTGAGGTTATAGACAATTTTCTTGTAATCAGAAACAGAAACTGTCCTGTACCCAGACTGTATATTGCTAGTGACTCCAAGAGCTGAAGAAGACACTTGCTGTCTCAAGGTTAAAGGGCTTCCAATATTTCTGGATAAACAATAACAATTAAATATTTAGAATGGTACAAAGTCAGATTTTTCAGAAATGTTCTATTTTTCATTTTCTATTTCCATTTTTGTCACAAGTTTAAGTAAATAGTTTATTAAACCATAAGTGCGCACCTCGGAACTTGATATTTTAATTTTCATTGGGAAATGCAAACCCGTTATTTTTGCAACTGTAATATATAGTTTATATATAGAGATATAGTACAGTTATTACTGTTCAGGGCAGCAGACTTTGTAATGTAGGTTTCCTTATTGAAATCAGTGTAGTTACTTTTGGGGGGCATTTTTGGACTCAATGGAAGCAGGTTACCTTTGTGTTGTATAAAAGCACTTGTAATGGAAACAGTATTTGCACATAATGTATAGCACAATGGGTGTAAATGAGGACTTTTAATTTTTGAACTATGAACATGTGAACTGCATGCACAAATATTGACTGCTTGTACTTTGTAAACTTTAAGAAGCCATAATTAAAATACTTGCTTCATCTATTCCAGTTTGCTTTTTCAAATTTTGTATGCAAATGCAATCAAGTTGGACAGTTCCAAATAAAAGAATAAGTCAAGATGATATATACATTCACATGGCCTATATTTAAAATAACACAAGGCTCTTAAAAAGTGTTGTTTTTATTTAACAGTCATCCTTCCTGATTCGGGACTAATTCACTGAATGGTTAATGCTTTAGTGTTTCTCTATGTAGAAATATTATATATAATACAGATATAGTAAATAATATTGCTCTGTTGTGCCATAATTTTCCAGGTCAACAGGGGAATTTTCCTATCCATCTGGTGGATGATGGAACACTATTACTAATGCTTCTTCATCAGTGTGGGATGTTAGTTGGCATAGGCTCTGTAAGTTATCTCTGGAGGTGGAAGCAACCGAGGGCAATTCAGACTCCTGCTCTCAGCATCATGTAAATCCAGAAAAGTAAAAGATGTGTATGTCAGGTCTCCAACAGCTGAAGATCTTGTGCGGTACAAACACATTGTGTCTTACGGTGGTAAATATGTCAACCAATGGAGCAAACAATAAAGATCAAAAAAGGCCAAAGATCAACAAATCCTGAAGATCAAAGAAAAAATCCTGAAAATATCTAAAGCAAAATCCAAGTCCTTCTTCACAGAAAAGTCTGCCTAAGTATTGAATATTGAATATTTTGAATATCCAGCCATTGGAACCAAGTTTGGGACTAGAAAGTGGTAACACCTTGACATTTTGATCAGGTACTCAAGTACAGGAGGGCAGTGGTGGGGATCTGAAATATGAGGCTGCTAACCTAATTGAGTTTTTTACCCTGGCTGGTAGTGCTGGCAAATATTTTGAAACCAAAGCTTGCATCTGAGTGAAAGCAATGACCATCAGGAAGAGCTGGGACAGATCTGATTGCATGTGTTCCTGGGACTTCAGAGATGCCTTCTCTGGAGCTTTTAGTCCAACCAGCTGTTTGTTTGAGTACGGCTCCTTGAAAGCAAATCACATGAATTCGGTTTAAGAACCACGTGTTATCCCTGGTGCTAGGCAGAATAGCACGTTTCTTACAATCCTTTAGGACATGGATCCAAGCGGAAATTGGCTCAACATGCACTCAGATCCCATAATGAATTATGTTTTGAAACAGGCAAAACTACTCTGAGGGTGGGAGTACTTACAGAATCATACTTAAATATATTAATTACATTCATTTGTCATCACTTGAACCTAAATACCCTTGGACTACATTAAAGTTGCCAGAATCCCATTCCCCTCTCACAGCTGAATGTCCAGAAGTAATCTCTTTAGATTCTCTTTAGAGGAAAATGTGAGAAACTTTTGGAGTCCCACAAGATCCCAGGGCAACAAGAGTGAAGAAGGGGAGAGACAGCAGCAGGACTTCGATGCATGAAATTGCTGCAATGCTGCAGGAACAGGAGCAATAGAGTTAGACTTAAATACACTGTTAGTGGCTTCAGGAGAGCAGTGGTGGTTGGTGCCATGTGACCATAAGTGTTAAACTCCTGCCATGTACTTTGCATGGGACAATAGCTTCTTGTGATGCTTAAACTTTGCCCAGAGCAAACACACAAGATTCCCCATCAGCTTTTATTCAAATAATTTCCCAGGTGACACACTGTCTATATCATTCTTTATCTGACCCTAGTATTTTTCACATGTGGTCTTGCAAAAGTCCCTGATGCTGGGCTAACTTGCCGTGTATGCAAAACTGGAGAACCTACCCTGCCACTGCCCTTAGTGTGCAGAGAACTGCTCACCAAGCTCATCAGAGGGTTAAATTCAGGCAAACTACTATGCCACTTAGTAAATAAACCACCTGGAGAAAGCCACAGTTTTCTTTGGAAGCTCTCTGCCCATGTTTGCAGGAAAGGCTCTGGGGCACAAAGGGTCTGGCTGTGTGCAGGTATGTCCGTTTCACTCTTTCCCCCTACTGCTGGCACTGAAATCCAGCACGCTGCTGGGAGGACCCTCATGGGCTGGTTTATGTGAGAGACTATCTCATTCCCAGCAACATGCTCCTCCTCTCATAGGCCACCTTCATCTCCACTGCTCCCAGAAAAGTTTCCAGGGCAGATCTCTCTTCTCATGTCTCCATGTCTGCAGACTGGTGAATTTGTGTCCTTCCATAAGTCCAACAATGTAATACCTACCAATTTTTCTGAGCAATATTTATGGCTTTAGTGCTGGCCTCAGGCACATAGATGAGCTGGAAGGCCAAAACTCCTGCACTCCTCTGGATTTTCTGTAGGACTTCAGCAAGGCTTTGTAGTAGGAGTAGCTGTGATAAGATGCTTTGCACATTGCTGCCTCTTGCACACACTTGAACGTGTACACAAGCCTTGTACACAAGCTCTTCCCATTTATTTTGTCTCTGTCCCTCTTTGTTCAGTCCCGTATCCAGCAGAGAGTGTCCGATAAATAGGTCTGTTCACCATCATATTGCTCAGCTCATATTTATTTATGTCATATTTATATTGCATATGTATCATCCTAATTGTTTCATGTTGTATAAATTGGCCAGTATAATCAGCAACGCTGGATTGTATTAAGCAAAGTCTTTTTGACATGTACTGAAATATTAGTTCCATATGATAAAATCCATGAAATACAATCTAGATGCCAATGAGATTAGGAAAATGGGCTCTTTTCCACTTACCTAAATACTGGAAAGACACACAAGTTGTTAGCTTTATGTGAAACTAATGATCCCCTGAGAGTCTGATGAAGGATTTAGGAAGTGAGTAAAAATGAATAAGTAGTATATAAAGAGACGCAGTCTCGCCTCCCACCTTTGCACACTCCTTATCATACAAACACACCCTCTGAAGAGCACTGCAACCTTCTGAGGTCAAGGCACAAAGAGACACCTTGAAACACACTGGGTGCATTAACACTGTGGCTGTTCATTGCAGCCTGCACAAAGTCTGCACTGGCATACCCAGCCTGGAGTGCTCCCAGATTCAGGAGCTGCTCAGCTACACAGTTTTGCAGTATAATTCTGTAATTTCAAATATTCAGCTAGGAAGGGGAATGGAGGCAATCTGTAGGGGAAGAGTGGCAAGAAAAAAACCCAAAAAACTTATTCCTAATGCATCTGGTCCTGATCAGATTAAAAGCACCTGGCCAAAACAGTCCTAAAAGGCACAGATATTGTTTGACAATGTCATTGCTCCTGTCCTCCCATGGGGACAGTGGAAGAACAGGTTCATACCTCACACACGGATGGACCAAGCATCAAGTCTGGCTGTAAGGATTAAATAGCATATGAGATCCACCTGGTAAAGTGCCCTGTTCCTGCACTTTCCAGGGTGGCAAAATGAACCCTATCAACCAGACATCTTCATTTCCTTTCATCCTGGGCAAGCACTCCTCTAGCCATTACAGAACACAAGATTAATAATTGAGGGCTTCATGAATTATGATTGATGAGTATTTCAGCTCTGGAACCTGAGGAACTTTCTGTGTATTCTGAAAGAGACAAAACTGAAATTTCTTTTAAAGCTCTGTAAGCTGGCTTGGCCAGCAAGAGAAATCCGCTATTGGTTTTGTTGAATGAGTGAAATATTAATAGGCTTGGGTTATAAAGATGGAGTTTTATAACTTCCAGCTTCCTCATAGTGGATGACTGAGAAAATTGAACCAGTGGAGAAAACTTCTAAAAGGGAAGGCATGGGAAAAGCTTGATTCTTACAATAGAAATTTGTTGAGAAACATGTAAATTTCAGGAAACTTTATCACTTCCTTCAGAACTGATGATGTAGAAGAGAAATTGGTTGCAGCCCCATCTCTCCAACCTGTCTTGTTCTCCCAAAATAACATGAGTAAAACCTCAGTCTACAGAAATGAGTCAAGGAATTGCTCTGATCAGTAATCATGGGCCAGTTTTACATGGTTACCTATAAGAGAAGAATTGATTGTTGTTAGAAAGTCAGTATTATCTCAGTATCATATAACAGAATTCATAGATTCATCATAAAGGAAAATTCAGTTAGGAGAAATTAAAAACCACTTTTTGGGGGGTTTGCTTTGTTTTGTTTGTTGGGGGTGGGATTGGGGGGGTTGTTTTTTGGGGTTTTTTTTGTAGTTCTGGGCCATTTTGAGCAAACTGTGTAGTGTATATGTTACATCTTAAAAGGATTCTTGGATTCTAGAATATGTTCAGAAACAACTTCAATATTGACCCTTAGGCTGATTTTTAAAAAGTACAATACACATCAAATAGATTTTGACTCCTTTCATTTTAGCAAATATAATTTCCTTTTAGATGAGAAATATAACTAGCGTTGCAAGCCCAGCCGGTCCTCAGAATAGAATATGAGCTGCATATAGATAATTCCATGAAAACACTACTGGAAATTCAAATACTTATCTAATCTTTATGTCTGGCAACCTACACTACATTACTGATTGTTAGTACCAGTGAAGCATAGTATAGCTTTTACTTACAAAGGAAATTAAGCCAAGAAAAAGAGTGCCATTTAGTTCAGAGGAAAGATGTTCATACATTTTTATACTTTAAATGACTCCATTTGAGAGCTTGGAAAATTAAAAGGGCACTCAGCCAAAAATAGCTCAATGTATTTCTACTCAATGCAGGCTAAATAAGGATCAGCCTTATCTAGCTTCTCAGAGGTACATTAACCAGAGACACTGTATAAAGTTCCAAAACTATCATATGCCTAAAAGGGATTAGGGGATAACCAAAGTGAAGAAAACCAATTTATTCATAATATGAAACAACAGGTCATAGAATCTAGCGCAAGATAGTTCCAAGAGACAGAGCAAGAGCAAAATGAGAGTGGAGTCCATTTATTTAAAAAGGGATGAAATAGCTTTATGTTGAATCACTGAAAAAAATGCTCTGGTTTAAGATTAAGGTATTTTCAGGTGTATAATTAGCATAGGGAAAGGAAATTCTAATAATCTGCTTATAGTAAGGGGTGAGGTGAAAAAAAGCAAAAATAATAAAAAAAAAGGAACTCTATTCTCTTACAAGTAATAACCCACCAAGAGGGGGAGCCAAACATCGCACCTTCATGGATTGGGTCCCCCAGAGCAAGGGTGGGGAACTCAACTGAGACTGGAGCCCATCAGGTCTCTCTCAGACCTGCCTGTTTCCTTCTTGTGCTGGTGCCTCTGAATTGTTCTCCGTCCTCTTACTGTCATCTCAACTCCTGTATGAGGTGCTCCTTTGCCACCACTTGCCACAGGATACAGAACTTAACCAACTCTTAATTACTGATTCCAATTATTGATTCCTCTTCAGGACAGAAGGCAATGAGATATTTTGCTGAGCTGTGTAAAATTCAGCTTTTGCGTATGAGATTTGTCCATGAAAAACAACAGTTTACTTAATGTTTTCATGTCTACTGATTTAAGGTTCAATTTCCACCTGGAGAAAATGATTACATTGATATTGACAGTGACATCATGCTACTGTTCTTATATTTTCTTTATGAAAGACTTTTTTTGCCCTGAAAGAGCAAGATTTCACTTGCTTGGGCTGTCAGACTGACCCATCCCCACAAGAGAAAATCATCTGGTTTAACTCATAAGAAATAATTAGGGAGTCATTTGCTAAGTAGGGAAGCAAGCGAAGTGTGATAAGCAACACGTTTCCTTATGCATAAACAGCACACTACGAAGTTCTTCTGTGTGAGGTCAGATATCTAAAGGTTAAAGGATACTGTGTGGGCAAAAATATGTATTTTATAGACAAAAAAGGATCAAAATGAAGACTCAGAAACATTTTTATGACACATTACTGTACAGAATATGACTCCCAAGCTTGATGAAGGTTTATGTAAAAACAATACAAAGTCACTAGGATTATCTTTTCAACCCTGTCTGCAGTTTTATTCTCCATCCCTGAAGCACTGTGCTGTCTGCAGTTTTATTCTCCATCCCTGAAGCACTGTGACCAAAAAATGCTCACAGAATATCTAACATGGTAATACCTAATGGTAACATTGAGCTCTGTAAACTCAATAAATTTGAAACCAGTTCATACATTTTTCTGATATAATACATAGGCTGGCAATCAAGGAAGTAATTATTGTAATTTCTAATGATCAGAAATATAGCAAGAGTTGCCCATGAAGTAGTGAATTTATTTAGGAAAAAAAAAAAGCAGCTTTAAAAGCGGAAGCACTTTTAGTATTTACTCTGATCTATGTATGAGGTCTGAGAATTTCAAAGTATCATTTCAGAAAGGAACAAATTCCTGGATACACAAATATGTGTATTTTATTAAAATGCCTTTATTTAAAGACTTCAAGACTAGAAAACTACATCATGTACCTAGGTCAGTTATTCCAGTTGCTAGTTCCTTATCATCCTTTTTAAAAAATGTCACTTTTTTTCTGGTAGAGTGTGCTTAGACTCAGTTTCCAATGAACTGATTATGAAGTATGAAAAATCACATCTCCACTTGGCATTTGCAAACCATGTAGGTGCTTTGTTTAATCATGACATCTTCTAATTATAGCTCATATGTAATCATTTACCTGATCCCTTTTTCTTTTTCACTGTATCAGTGAAATATCATCAGATATAATTAAACATGAGATAACATGAAGTACAAATTACAAAGAGGAAGGTGTTTTTCTCCTTGGAATGCCTGTGAAATCTTCACTTCTGAACAGAATAGAAGGTTTGCCACCAATTTCAATGAAGCAGGATTTAAATCCAAAGGGGTTTTATACATAAGCAAAGGACAGCAAGGTTGAGCTGCAGAGAAGGGCGCTACAAGTAGGGCCAGGCACACATTTTCTGGGATCAAACTGTTAAAGCATTCTGCCCACCACAGCAAATGCCATAACGGTGTGTTCCATATTATCCAAAGCCTGCTGACCTTGGTTACCAGGATGCAACTGAGTTACATTAATGAAGAAGTAAGTTTTTGGTAATTCCAAGTCCTACAGACTAGAAGGAACTGTGAAAGCAAGTGCAACACTTTTAGATTATGGTGATGTGATTAACCCAAAAGACTTAGGAAACACTTGGGGTTATGATGAACAATGATGACACAAGCAGGCTTTGTTTATAATAAGTCATCTGAACACAAGATAGGTAGACCAAGTTGGGTCCACATGGTTCTTCAACATATGACTGGAATAGTTCACAGGGCTATAAAAAATCATTAGATTTTTTTCCTCTGTCATTAGATAGAGGGATATATTAGGAGGAAGATATTTCCCTTGGAAAATTGACAGCCAGTAATACTGAATCTCCAGTGAACCAAGATTTTTCCTGAGCCAAATCTACCTGTTCCTGGATCAAGCAAACTGTGTGACCTTAGGGTCACTGCAGCACCTTCACTGAGCTTTACTAGATCATTAAACCTAAGGAACCCAAGTAATTTTCATTTCCATAAAAACGAAATTGAATAGTATTCTTCCAGAAATGTTTTCTGATTATTTCCTAGTCAAAAGGGACCTAAACTTGGTTGGGTGAATAATGCCTATTTGGCCTAGAGGGTGATACAGGAGATTAGGAGAAGAGGAAAGGAACAAAACTCATGGAGCCAGCTCCTTCCAAATAAACGTGAAGCACACAGCAAGGAGGAGGACAGGGGCTGGCAAAGCTGATTGAAAAGAAAAATCATTCATCTGAGATTAACTTTATATGGATCCCTTGATTTCAAAGAGAAAGTCTTAGCTCCTTTGGAAATGACAAAATCTCTTTTAAAAATCCTTTTAGACTTCTTTTTAAAGCTAACATTTCTAGTAGAAAATATTTTTCTGAAACCAAATATTTCATTTCACAAATAATGCAACCAAATAAAACATCGTGATGTTCTCAAACCCACTCTTCCCTTTTTTTATTCAACAAGAACCACTCATGAAATTCAAACAAACTAGATGAGTACCTTCTTCAGCAAAAAACTGCTTCATTTTAACCAAATATTCTGGTGTTGTCTAACAAGGAAGAAGGGGTCAATTGTTCTCCTGTCCTGTTTCTCAGAGGGAAAGCAAGTGCCAGTGAATAAACTGCTTTTGCTGTTCCAGGACTTGTGAAAGAGAGGTCTTTTCTCACTCTGCATAAATAGGTTCTGACCCCTCCTGAGAGGCTGGAATTTGCAGGGTTTGATTATTTTATTAGTTGTGACCATACTTCTGGTTGATTAGGATTTGGATGCAACTCACTATCACCACTCACCACTCACTAGATACATCCAGTGCAGATGAAAAACAAGACAAGAATATTCCTTCCTGGCACTCCCAAATTTAAACAGGGTTTTCTGTTCGCGTGAATAATATTCCCTCCTC
This sequence comes from Pachyramphus minor, assembly GCA_013397135.1. Taxonomy (NCBI): domain Eukaryota; kingdom Metazoa; phylum Chordata; class Aves; order Passeriformes; family Tyrannidae; genus Pachyramphus; species Pachyramphus minor. The sequence continues at coordinate 463,438 of VYXB01000685.1, read as the reverse complement.
CTTCGGTGTTAGGTCTCATACGAAACAGCTGTTTTGGCAGAAACACTCAGCCTCCTGAGGAGAGCAGTTGGAGACTCCAGGTGGGGAAGAGAAGGGAACATCAACCAGGGTCATGTAGGATCGCAGTGTCACAGGATGGAGAAGACCTACTAGGCCATCAAAACCAGCCCTTTACAAGGGCAAGACACAGTCACGTGCAGAATGGACTGCAGAAGATCTTGAGATCCGTCTACCTCAGTAGCCCTTTTCTCTACACTCTCAGAGGAACAGCTAGATGAACAGAGGCCACATTTATAGGAAATCTGTACGGACAATAAATCAATTCAAGGCACACTGTCATCTGTCTTTCTTCACAAGCTAGCTCAGACTCCCTTTTGGTTACCTTGCACCCATACAAGTTGTGGCCAGACATAACCTCTTCCACTTCCAGGTGCCATGGTGGAAGGTGTTGCCCTGCCCAGGTGTTTCACATTGCTCACCATATGGTGGCTGCTGCCTCCACAGCTCTGCTGGTCCACAGGTGGGTGAACTCTGTGAGCTCTGTGTAAAGCAACTTGCCTGCTTTTCCCAGGAGCAGGCATGAATGTTTTCCCTCAAGTTGTTCTTCTTCCCAGGAGCAGTGAGGAATAGCTAAGCTGCAGCAGACCCTCCAGTGAGCAACTGTCTACTGAGGGAACACCTGTCCATGACCACAGAGATGCATGGAGAGGTGTGATCCAGCAGGGAACTGATGAGAGTTGTTTTGTCTGCTCTTCCTGTCCATGCACCTTGCTCCGCTTGATTCTTCCACTATTGAGTGACATGGTCCCTGTGCAGTGCCCAACGTCCCTTTTGAGTGCTACCACAGGCCTGCACAGCACCCTGTTACAGCTCAGGTCCCATCCTATAGCTCTAAGCAGCAGAGAAAAGAGGCCTAATCTGAATTCACCCGTGCTCCCCTTTGTGCTTCATGCACCCATGTTTAAGCCACATATATTATACCCAGCCCTACGATCACTTAAATTACTAATGATAATACTCAAACCTGCTATGGCCATATGTGTCCTTTTGTGAGTTTTTCCTAGTCATCCTCCCTGGACCCCAAGCCATCAGCCCTGAAAAGCTTTTAGGGACAAGCCAAAGCTGCATCAAGAAGTCAATATTATTCAAGAAACTGTTTATTTCTGTGAATATCCTGGTTGCTCTTGCCTGAAGGAGGAGTGGCATCAGATGAGAACAAAGATGCTCCATCCCCACAGGCTTGGCTACCTGCATCTAATGAGAGGGGTCTCAGCTGCAGTGGCAGATGGAGTGAGAGGGTAAGAAGAATCATAGGATTATAGAATCATAGAATCAGCCGGGTTGGAAAAGATCTTTGAGATCAAGTCCAATACTTGATCCTCCAAGAGGGGGTAAACACACAGAAAAATCTCCTTGCTATGGACATAATCATTTGAAATGCTAAGTTGGATTTTAATCTCTAATTAATATATTTTTCTGTGTCTTCAGTTTGAAATTGTCCTTTTAGAGAATCATAGAACCATTAAGGTTTGACAAGACCTCCGAGATCATCAAGTTCAATTTTTGACTGAAGATCACTATGCCAAGTAAACCATAGCACTGTGCCATGACCAGTTGTTTTTTGGAACACTACCAGTTATGGTGACTCCATCCAGTGGTAAATTGGATGTGATGATGGTCTCTAAAAGCCAGTTGTTTCTCCCTACTAAAGTGAAACGACACTCACTTTGCACTGGATGGGCATATTTTCAGTAGAGTAAAGTCTGAAAACTAGAGTCTTACCACCTTTGAAATTGAAAAACACACCTTGTGTAAGTCTCTTGGTCTTGTGCTCGAGTTTCCATGACTGTATGCATTCACAGTACCTGTCTTACAGCCAGCCACAAACAGACCTATGGCAATGCTCAGGACTGATTCTGAACTACAGAGGAGCAGGGCATTGCAGAAGCCTGGATGCTAACCCAAGGTAGATTGAATTGCTGTTTTGGTATTTCTGTAGCTGCAAACCCTGTAAAAATACATGTCTGGGGGGAAAGGCGAAAGCAACAGATCAAAATTCAGTACAAGACAGTTGCTGGTGGTCCTTGTGGTCCCTAGCAACATGAGGTTGAAAATGGCTTTTAGTGAGGGGTTTAATTTCTTAATGCTTTGAGGACTACAGCTGAAAGCTGCTATATTTAATGTTAACATTGAGGCTAGAGGATCCATATTGTAGTGATTAGTAGCAGGAACTTCAGAGATGGTAGCGTGCAAGCCAGAGGAAACATGCAGATGGAGTGTAAGGAGGCTGCAAGAATCACAGGTCAGCTCTAAGTAATGGAATTTGGGTTTTTTAAATGTATTTCCTCTCTGTCTAGTTTCTGAAATACAAGCAAAATCTTACAGGATTTAGGCTCTCTCCTTGGGTTTTGGCTCTTGAAAGTCCTTTGCCCTCCTTGACTGGTTTAAATTGGATTATACACATACATAATCCGAAGTGGGAAGCAATGTCAACCACATTGATGCTTCATTTTTTCTTGTTTCAAAATTACATTTCCATTTTCAGGGTTCAGTTTACAGTCCCCTGTCACGCAAGTCTCCCCTTGTCTCCAGGGAACCACATCTAAGTGAGGATGACAACTGAGAAATCTTGTAAGACTGGGCCTCTAGTTACTTAGGTTTTTTGTGGAAAACAAATATGTTCCTAAATATTTAGCAGAATTTTTTTTCTCATGTAGAAGAAAAATAGACCTAAAGAAACATATCAGTCAGAGTAAATTTCAATGCTATTTTTTTGCTAAAACCCAAGGAATCTGCGAACAAAAAAGACAAATAGACTAAAGACAGACATGGGACTGAACTCAGATATCCTTCCTCAGTCTATTTGAAATAAATGCTTTAAAATAAAATTGCTATTTAAAATTTTTATAAGAAAGGCAACAGTGGTAAGAAGAATAGGCATGATAACATGCCTATAAATTTTCCTTCAAATAGATTCAGACTTTGAAAATATGGCAATTTCTGAATTTGTAGTAAATTCGATGGAGTATATGATACAAACTCAGCTGAGACATTGTTGAAGTAGTCCTTGTCGCTGCCTTTATCATAAAAGGATATTTTTCTCAGTATTTTCAGGCCTCATGCAAGAAAGAAAAATGCATATTTACCTCTAAATTAGAGAGATATAGATTTGATGGGAGAACTGGTAGATGGATAAAGAATTGGCTGGATGGCCTCTTTCAGAGAATTACAGTCAAAGGCTCAATGTCTAGATGGAAATCATTTATAAGTGTTGTCACTCAAGGTTCGTACTGGGGCCAATACAATTTAATATGTTTATCAGTGGCATAGGCAGTGGGATTGAGTGTGTCCACAGCAAGCTTGCAGATGACAGGAAGCTGAGTGGTGCAGTTGATACACTTGAGGGAAGGAATACCATCCAGAGGGCTCTGGATATGCTTGAGAAGTGGGTCCATCAAGTTCAACGATGCCAAGTGCAAGGCCCTGCACCTGGACTTGGACAAACCATGGTATCAGTGGTATGTATAATGAATAAATTGAGAGCAGCCCTGCAAGTGGATGAAAAATAGGATATGAGCCAGCAATGTATCCTGGGTTGCACCACAAAAAGCATGGCCAACAGTTCAAGAGAGATGATTCTGCCCCTCTGCTCTGGTGAGATCCCACCTAGAGCACTGCCTCCACCTCTTGTGTCCTCAGCACATGGATATATTGGAGTGTGTCCAGAGGAGGGCCACAAAAATGATCAGAGGGATGAAACCTCTCTTCTATGAGGAAAGACTGAGAAAGCTGGAGTTGTTCCCCTTTGAGAAGACAAGGCTCCAGGGAGACCTTATTGTGGCCTTTCAATACTTGAACGGGGTCTATAAGAAAGGGCGTGTGGCAATGAACAAAGGACAATGGTTTTAAACTGAAAGAGTGTAGATTTAGATTGGATATATAACAAAGACTTTTTTTACAATGAGGATGGGGAGACACTGGAACAGGTTACCCAGAGAAATTGTGGATGTCCCATCTTTGGGAGAATTCAAGGTCAATCTGGATGAATCTTTGAGCAACCTGATCTAGATAATGATGTTCCTGCCCACCATTCCATGATTCTGTGGATCTGTGACTCTGTATTTCAGTAGGATGATGAGACAAAATTGCTCAGCTACTGTGTAGCGCTAGAGATGCCTCAAGTTCATACATGCCCTACTTGGAATAAATCAGGATTTCTAGGTGCCAAAACCTTCGTTCCTGTGAGTGTCTGCCCTCATTTGCCAAGTTTGAGAAAATCTTATGTAAATACAATCCCCAGGTACATGGGATGGTTCAAGTCACTTGACCATCTCCTAATGCTCATTGACTGTGACAAAATCCTCAGAAGGGAGGAATCCCACCTCGAGCATAGAAAAAGGAGCAGCAACTATGTGAGACACAGGTCTGGTGAGCAGAAAACCCACTCAGGCTGCAGAAGAACCACAGTGAGCAAGATAAAGGCATGTCCAAGAGTGGTGGGATCTAGAGAGGGATATACATGCCTGAGCTTGAGAATTGGGTTATCAGATCCAATGGGGACATAAGGGGCAAGAGAAAAAATGTGACTCTGACAGTGCTCTACTGCTTAGAGAATTTTCTGCACAAATGGGAAAAAATCCTGTTACAAATCATGCAAAGGACTGTTTATGTGAAGCAAAACAAGGACTGCATACATTGTTAGTGGCATGTGTGGCCTACCTCCTCAGGCATAGGCAGGAGGAAGGGATCCCTGCCACCTCTGGAACTGACCCAGGATGGCAGCTAACTCTTCCTTATAGCCATATGAATGGGGCCAGATTTGTAACACACCTCTACCCTTCTCGTTTCCTCCTGGCCAACTCCTGACAGCTATTTGCTCAGTGAGTAAATTCTAAAGTTGTTTCCTAAACAGTGATCCTGGATCATATTGTGCAGCACCTAGCTGCAGAGCCTAGAGATGTGAGAGGGGCTGAATCTCATGCTGTGAGTCAAGGGTACAAACTACCTTGATGTAGAAAGAAGTCAGCAGCAGTATTAGTTGATTCTCCACAAATTGATGGAGTCTTTAAACATCGATCCTCTGAACTCATCAGTGCTGCCAGCTAAAGCTCTTCATGCACTCTAGTAGAAAAAGAAGATACAAAGGCAATCTATTCCTCTTGAAGGCCATTTTAGCAACTCCCTGGCATGAGCATACTATGACTTTTTTGCTAGTTTCTGAAAACTTACTGCAAGTGCCTTTTCTAAATTTTTCAGTTTTGTTAATGTTTACTGTTACCACAGTGCTCTCCATGACTTATACATCTGTCATCTTACATTCTGCTGGCTTTTCAAGGTTTTTGTGATCTTTCTTCACTTCTAATATAGCAGTGACATACTATATGCAAATAGTAGTGCCATGTGTTCTATGTATCTTCATTGTATACAACTCAGCCAACAGATGTTTCTAAACCACAGTGTGCAATATATTCATGCAAAAGAGCTCTGGAATCATTCTTTGTTTTGATTCAGAAATTGCTAGTGTTTGAATTGTGTAATCACTGTTTTGGAAAGATCTCCCAGCTACTAAATATCTGATGTTACCATGGGCAAGTAGGAAATGCCTAGATAACCTTCTTAGAATAGATACCTAACAGTGACAGCACTAAAATAAAGTGAGAATAGTGGCACTGTAGACCAACTGTCTTGCAGTAAACATGGTCAAGTGTTAAGTAACCCATAGTTGCATCCTACTTCCAAAATAATTTCTAACATTTTTTTACCTGCAGTTATTTAATATACAAGGAGACAAGAAAAGGCTGAGTGACCCACCTTGTAAAGCTAAAGAAAGTCATCTCACCAACAAGAAAGGAAAAACAACTGCTAAATAAGGCAGAGGCATTACCTACTTCAAAGAAAGAAATGGAGAAGTTATTGAAGGTGTCTGTAGTAGACAACTTGTGACCCCTTTGGACTTGTGTATGTTATGAGCTTGAAGATGTTGACTCTGCATGACCACTGAGGCACATCACCAGTCTCTGGTCCCACCCAGTTGGGTGCTGTAATTCTGGCAGAGGAGACTCCACATCTCTGCTTTGCTCCGCATAGGTGTGTGTATATCCCACATAGAGTGGGATTTGTCTGTCAGAGGATACAATATCTTTGTCTGGGTTGCTGACCACTGAACTGCCCTGCACACCACAATTTTGCCTTTGTAAATACTGCACAATTCAATATTTTAGGACCCCTGAAAGTTAATGGAGGTGTCCCTGAACAAAGTGTCCTGAATCATCAACAAAAAACATGCTGATTGTATATGCAATCTAGGCACTAATTTCACTGTTTAGGTTAGTAACAGGCACAGATTTTATGTCAGGAAGAAGAGGCATCTCAGGCCTCTTCATCACTTGCCACAGGCTGGAGCATCCCCACTGGGTCTGTGCCAGGCACAGGCAAGTGTGTCTGCTGTGGCTTGTTACTAGAGCAAAAGCAGGGCTCCAGATGTTGATGGTTAGAGGAGGACCTGCTTCCCCCTCATAATGCAGAACTTGCATGTGAGCAGGAAGGACTTCAGCCCCTCCACCTGCATCATGGCTGCACAGCACAAGAAAGGATTCCTTAGAAAAATGTGTATGCAACAGTGTACACGAGGTTACCTGATATGAACGAGCACAGGCAGATTATCAATTCTGAGTCAACTGAAATTCTAGTGCTTCCTAACTTTCCGATTCTTGACATCCCAGTTTTGATACCCTTCTTCTAAACCATTCTACTTGCAGTTCTGATACAATGAAGACAGGGTTTTTATCTAAATGGATGTGCAGTGTTCCAGAAAGAATACAAATTTCCAAAAAGTCAAATTGAACACAGGAAACATCAAGGGTTAATTTGATGGAAGAATCATTCTCAGGGCAGCATGGATTCTGGTTTAGCTGAAGCAACAGCCCTTTGCCTTGGGTTGCTTTAACCTGGTAATTTAATCTACAAAAGCTAGATATCCTATAAACATTTGTTCATCACTGTCTTTGAAAATGCATTTCTTCACTTCTAATTGGATTCAGTTTTATTGCTGTAAGAAGAAAAAAAAAACCTCAACACTTAGCATCAGTCAAACAGAATTCATTTTCCAGTAATTCAGAACACTCTCTTTGAAGGTGAACACAGGAAACATCATCTTTGAGCTTTGCCAAATCTTTGAACTTTGCCATATGTATCAATCCTGCTGCCAAATGCAGTGATGTGATTACGGACACACAGCTTTGGCAAATTTTCACTAAGATTTTGTCTTGATCAGAGATGTCTGAAGCTTGCCAGAAAAATGTAGAAACATAGAGACTGCTAATGGGTTGAGCTCCTAATAGGTGGATTGGGAATTATTTGAGAATACATATTTCCAAAGAAGAAAAAGGATTCTTTGCATTTAGTCTTCAACAGATGAAGGCAATCCTCATGTCACATGCTGATCCAGCATAGCTGGATTCTTGTACCTCTTCCTAAAGCTAGTTCCTCAGCATTCTCCCATTCCTGATAATGTGAGACTGTTCCCAGCAGGCATTTGTGACAAGTGACAGGAAGAACTGCTAAATTCGCTCCTCCCCTATGTGGAAATGCCCATGTGTCCTATTGATGCAGCAGCTCAAATACTGGCTGTAAAAGCATATTGTCTGTGGAGTTAGCTGGTTTTGAGATAGAATTTGCTACTAAACCAAAATTCACCTTAATAAAATGTGGTTGGTTGGTTGCCTTGAAGCTGTTCCAGGGCAAATTCCACCTAGGACAGGTGGACTGTCCTAAGACTGGGGACTCTTGCTAAAAAGAAGCTGCCTTCCCTAGCCCTGGCCACGTCTGCTCAGGTGAGCCATCCATGTCTCTGAGACTCAGTGCCAAGGGGTCCTATTGCATCCTGATAAACTCCTGCCTGTGCTAGGCTATAAGTAGATGACACCTGAATTTGGTGGATACCAAGCTGAAAACAGAGGCTGCAGTGTGATCTGCCTCGGTGCCTCTATCTCTAAAAGAGACTGATGACACTTCTCAGGAGGTAGGGTGCTAAGGGTCCTCAATGCTGCTATGACCTGCTGAGATATTTACCTGTGTGGCAGATTCTTTCATACCAAATCACACTCTAATACCAATGTCAATGAAAAAAAAATACCAAAACTGTAAACTAGTAAATTCCATTAATCTGGATGGGGTACAATGGACTACCTCTTATTATTGTGCAGATGCCGCAAGTGACAGGAAGAAAACTGCTAGATTTTGTGCACAAGGCAAATGCTTAATTCTGGCCTTGTATTTCTGGTGGCATCTTCTGTCCTGCACAAATATTCCTCTTCTCAGGCTGGCTTACCCATTTCCTCTCTTAATCCCTAAGGAAGAACAGCAAAACTTCTTGCCATTGGGTTTGCACCTCTCCTTGGCAGTTAAACCAAAGTAGAAGAATATGTTTCTTCTGCCAATCTCCCCTCCTGGCTGGCAGGAAAATGAAGATAGATCCTGCCACCCGATGTCTTGCAAGTGTGAGCAGCAGCCTCAGGCAGCAAGTCACCCTCAGCAGTCAGCACATGTGCCAGATGCATGAGGCACAGCTTGAGTCATGGGCCTCAAACTGAGGATTATTGCTCCAAAATGGGCATATGTCAGCAGTGTTACAGAAACCCAAGCTTCTGACGTGCTTACCTTGGAGCTGACAGTCCTGATGTGCTGGATTATGGAAATTTCTCCTTACAGCAGCTGGAGCCTGGCAGGAATGAAAACTCAGCAGGAACTGCAGGTGCCTGTGCAGAGCTGGGCCAGCTCACAGCAGCCCTGTGGAGCCAGCACCAGCAGCAAGTGCTGGCTCTAGGAGGAATTTTCACTAATACAGTATATTTTGTTAATACAAAATATTTTGTTAATACAAAATATACATTGTTGTATATTTTTGTTATATTTGTGTTGTATTTGTACTGTCACTAATACAATATATCTTTCTCTCCAGTTTTGAAGAGGATAAAGGAAATGCAGGTGACCCCATCTGGACACAGGAAAACACTACTTTTGCTGTGTTGGATGGTTGTTTATTTCTATGTTTATGGACATAAAAAGTTTTGTATTTTCTCCAGTGCTAACATTTTAAAAGCTTGGACAGTTCTTAGGTCAGATAGGAGAAGTTACAGCTGATTCAGTCTTAGATGGCCATCTCCAGGAGTACAGTCCTAGGCTTACCATCCTTCTCCTTTGCTGGACATCTGAAGTCAGAGTGAGGTGTCTACTAAAGTCTTTTTGGGGGATGCAATTCATCTCTGAGTTCTGCCTTAAGTCCCATTCTATGTGTCTGTGTCCTTTTAAGGAGAGATTGCTAAAAATGAACGGCCTTGCTGAAAAATCCAACCTACACAGTTTCTGGTTGGTGAGCTCCATATGAACAGTCCTCCTGGCACAGGCATCAGTCTCCCAGGGAAACATTGGGATGTCATGGAGCCTGGTGACCAATGACAGATCCTTGTGGATTCCTTCCAACTCAGCATATTCTGTGATTCTGTGACTTCACAAGGACTGAAAGGAGCTGTTTCTTAAGGTTGCCTGAACTAATGAGACTGAGGGACAAAGGTACCTTCTGAGCCATCACGTCCAGATGTGCAGCCTGGCCAGTTGTGTCTATTCTGCCCATGCCCCTGATTTTATTTCTGCATCATGAGGCTAGGGAGAACCCAGTCTCAGATTGAAACAAAGGTGGGACAAAGCCAAGATCTGCCTGGTCCCCCAGTTTAGATAACACCTAATTTATCTTTGAGAACCAAAGCCAGGTGTGATGCATACAGTTTTCAAGGAAAAGCATTACTTCTAAGGAGAAGCTTTGCATTTAAAGCAACAACAAGGTGTTTAATTAGATAGTGCTAATGGTTGAAAGTTCACACACACCCTGTTGGTCAGTGTTTGCCTCTGAGAGTACAACTGTGCAGGAGAGGCATGACCTAGAGCGCTGTCAGCTCTCCAGTCCAGGAGGGCACCAAAGGGATTTCTGTGGTCTGATCTTCAATTCCCCAAGCAACTCTTGGCACTTGAGCTTGTCCCCAAGCTCAGGTTTACCCATAAGACCACTTATCCTGAGCATTTCATCTGCCAAGTGGCAAGAAAAGCAGCACGAGGGGAAGAAATTGAATTTTCATCTTGCCGCTCTTCTCTTTCTCCTTTTGAATGATTTTTTGAGACTTCTTATGTCTTCAAGGAAATAAGATTGAATCAAAAAAGCAAAATTCCACTCTTGTCAGCTAACTTTTCTCTCAGAATTGTCCATCCAAAAGTCATCTAAATTACTCTTAAGCCTGGAGTTTTCCCAGACATACTTTAAAGCTAAAAGGATATGGAATAGTTCTTCCATTGCAAGAACCATTGCTTATTTAGTCATTTATATGTGAATTTTTGAACTGTTTTCCTTTCTTTTTCTATAGCATTAGTAAGTAATATTTCACAGCACTCATTATGGTGAAAGCAGAGTGGCAATAGTTTTGGACCAAAAACCATTTTAAATCATCTGACACTGTTATTATCATCTGACACTCAGCTGTTCAAAATGTGCAGCATAATCCAGCACTGTGTAGCAATTAACTCTGATGTTTTGGGTCATACTGGGAAAATTCATCAAAGCAGATTATTTCAATACCAATTTTTCATATCAGACTGGAAGACACAACAGGAAGATGACAAAAGCAGAAACCATTATCTAACCTAGATTAACTTGCCTCAGTCTGTCCTGTTTCCCAAAACATCATCTGAAAAGTTGGAGGTAGCAGAAGACCTCCATGCTTCTGACATTTTTCCTCCCTGTCTCCAACACAACTGACTCTTACCAGCATGAGAGCAGGTCCAGTAGGGCTAGGAGCATCAGAGACAGTCTTTGGCGGGGTCTCTGGGACATTTCTGGGCTACCCAATTTTTATGAAGTGGTAAAAGAGCAGATCAGAGCCTGCAGTCTCGCATATTGTAACCCATCCTCCATGCTGGACTGGTATTTGGCTGTGGGGCTAGTAAAACTCAATCTTTTTAATCTAAGAATGAGGTAGAGGCATTGTGTGAACAGCACCAGGATGCAAACTGGTTCCCAGCAGACATTTCCAAACTAATTTTCAGTCAGCTGAGCCTTCAAAAATGCTGTGTTTGTCTTTCTGTACATCCAGTCATTTAAAATATTATAATAGGAGACACTTTTGGATTACAGCTCCTTTTGGAAGTGAATCAAACCTCTTTGCTATTTCAAAATAAATGCTGAATTGTTTCAAAGACATTAATAATATTATGTCCAGTGGAGATGTACTACACTTTTCAAGATGCCTAGTTTGTACTGACAACAGTTCAAATGTATTTATGTTGTCCCATCAAAAACTCAGTAGTTTCGGCTTTCAAGAGGATGTTTGTTAAACATCTTGGGTAAATGGAGAATTTGACTTTCTGCCCGGGACACCCTGAGAGCTGCTCCTTACGAAAAAAGGGGCGAAAAAAAGCAACTAATAGGATAATAAATCCCAACGTTTTTCTCTAAACAAGAGTTGTTTTAGTTAAACTAGTATTCACTTCATTTATAACAGCTCCCTACATTTCTTTAGGCTATTGTATTTAATAAAAATCTCTGGACTCATCCATCATTATGCACACTTCACTGATTTCACTTTAAACATTGCTGACTAAAACTTCCATTTATCAAGCCTGTTTTGCCTAACAGTTGTGGGCTAATTTATTTTCACTTTGAAATATTTGGTATCTTTGCATTGCAGTGAACACAGTGTTTGTCAGAGATTCACACTCAGGCGAATGACCCCTGGTGAAATCAGTGTGTCCGTCCACCGCATGTGAGCGCAAACTGCCATCTCCTAGGAGCCACCAAAGGTGAAGGAGGAAGCCTGAGTGGGAACTGTGTTGGAGGACACATAATGATACTTTGTGCTATACCATGTTGTAGCAGAGATAACCGAGGCAGGGTACAGCTCCCAGGGGAGACAGGAACACACAGGGAGAGATGGGGGAGTCTCAAATATGCTATTCAAGTGTTGTAAGGAAGAATACCAAGCACAGGTAAGAGGTTTGTATTAAATTTTGAACTTTGCTAGTCACATAAAAACAGAAATTCTAAATGCAAAAGTATAAGCCAGACTTATCTAGCCAGGCCAGAAAAGAGTAAGAGACGTTTTGCTGAGCTATATGGTTTCTGCAGCACCAGAAAACATAAACTCTGGTGAGAAAACGTGGGAAAGGAAGAAACCTCAGAAAGCTTCCTCAGAGTTTGTTTCATCAAAAGAACAGTGGCCAGAAAGACATTCTTTCATTCAGTGAACAGTGTTCTTTCACTGAACATCAGTGAGCAGCACCCCGTGTTCCCTTCTTTCCAACACCCTGAGTAGAAAGTAAATAACCAAAACCACAGATATACTGGATGTAGGAGCAGGAACATGACATAGGCTGTACTACGGCAACAGAATAAGGGATCAGCTTGCTTTTCCCCAGTATACTGAAGAGGCTGTGATGTACATTTTCAACCTTTACAAATAAAACCTGAAGTGTCTTGCTGTGTAGCAAGTACACAATTTGCAAGTTGTGTACTGCTGGCTGAAAAGCTTCACTAATTTCACTTGACCCAGCACTGTAAAGGCAGGTTGCATTTTGTATAAGGCCAGCATTAACTGGTTTGTAACTCTACATTACCCCAAAATTATTACTTCTCATAGGTTTTTCTCACACACATTTAAATTAAGTTGACCAAATTGTTTAAAACATCTTCTGAAAGACATAGAATGATTATATATGAGAGGAAACCAGCTCAGGAAATCAGACTCTGCAACTCTACTCTGTGGTTGTGTTGTTGCATATGATCGGGAGGAGGGAGGTTTGCCAGAAATCTTTTGTTAAAACAAGTAATTCTTAGCAACACCAGCAGCCGCTTATCAGACTTCAAATGTACCACATTCCTCTGGAAGCTTGTTTTTCCTTTATTTTCTTTCGTAAATTTCTAAGCTGACACTTCCAGGCACACTGAATGTCAAAAGGTAGTTATGAATATCCTACAAATCCCAAAAAAATTCTGGCCAATCTTGTTAGGCTGGTGTTTTTTCCTGACTGTTGGAGTAGGGATTCCTCTGCACTACCCTTGGTCCTGAAAGTTCCCCCCATCAAGGCCTCGGGTATTTCACTAGACCTTGGTGTTTATCCATCCATGCAGCAGCAACACAAGCACAACCCTGAGACCTGTCCTGCAGATCAGTGGCAGAAAGTGTGGAAAACACATCAGAGGTGGAAGGTATTCCATGCAGTTCAGGTATTACTGGAATCCCTTCTTCACTGTTATCACTTCAATAAAGCCATGACACCAGAGAATTCAGACCCAAATATCAGCTATTTTGCAGAGTTCTAACTTTACCTGTGTGGGGTGCAGGTCTGAGGACAGAGACATCTTTTCTGACACAGCATAAGAGAGGTGAAGAGAAGAAGAGAATCATACAATCATAGAATAGTTTGGGTTGGAAGAGATCCTTAAGATCATCTAGTCCAACTCCCCCGCACTGAGCAGTGACACCTTCAACCAGACTAGGATGCTCAGAGCCACATCCAACCTGACCTTGAATATTTCCACTGTTACTGGACTGTCAGTCATGTCACCACAAGAGGGGCAATGTGGAGAAAGGTTATTCTCCTTGCTCCAGTGATTTAGGGTTTTAGGGATTTTTCCATGGCTCATGGCTGGTTTCTGATGCATGGATGGAACAGGTAAACAAACAGGCCAACAGGCCAAATGTCTGCCCTTAAAGGATGTTGCCCAATACAGTTATTTGTCCTACCTAGTATTTTTGCTGGGAAGTCTTCTCCACAGAGGAAGGAAGGCACACAGCAGTCGCTGGATTTGAGCAATCCAAAGGTTTGCCATGAAGGTTGTTGCCCAACCTCTGCTTAGTAGATTCTCGTAGATAGATGAATAGGACTGCAATCAGTAAGTATGGGGAAAAAAACCCCAACAACTCTATTCCAAGGAAAAGAATTTTTTCCCCTTCTCAACAACCAGATTATGCACATAAATATGAAGCCCTATGTTTCTACCACAGGACTAAATCCTGTATTAAGAACCTGGGGTTATGCCAAGTGTTCATATCAGTGTGTAATCTTTAATTATTTTTTCAAATTTCACAATTTTTGGGGCAGTGAGACCCAAAGGTTAAAGAAGCATATGATTAAAAAGAAAACATTTAGCTGGTTTGGCTTTCAATATAATGTGGCAGTACACAACTATTGGTTTAACTTTTGGCAAGTTTGATGGATAAGTCTTTTCTGTTTTGCTCAGTGATAAAAAAGGTAAAAAGGGATACATGACCTTTTTTCCCCCATTGTCATTTACCTCTTTAGCAGGTCTCATTTTAGTACGTCTCTTTTTTTTTTTTTTTTAAATAACCACAAAACCCTTAAAATCTCTCTATTCCTTCCATTTCTGTTATTTCTTTTCAACTACATCAGGCATCGGGCAAAAGAAGGGGTGACCGGAAGTGAACATGAAATCCTGCACTTTTAGTTCAGTTATGTTTTAATACTTCATCATTATTTTCCCTTGCCTTCCTTCTACATCCCAATGTTTTTTTGGACTGCCCACCTCTTCTCCCTGCTAAACAGAGGTGTTCATTGGGTTGTCCACAAGGGTGTTAGGATTTTAATAAAATAAAATGGGTGGTTGCACTTGATTTAGGAGCTTGTTGTGGGCCTGAAAAGTTTAAGGTGTTTCCCTCCAGAGTGTGTTGCTCTGTCTCTGTCTGCCTTGAGTTTCATGTCCCGCTGAATTGACCAAGGACTGAGCATTGCTGGCTCTCCCCAGATATCAGCCAATCTACAATAGCAGCTGTCAGCTGCCAAGTTTACCTTTTTACATTTCCCTTTTTCTCAGGGCATTGATGAATCTGAAAAATTATATCAGCCTGGTTTGGAAAAGTAGTTAAATACATGCTTGTTAGCTCTGTTCAGAGGGCTGCTCAAATGCATGTCTGGTTCTGGGCCAATTCATACGTTGTGACTTAAGCACCTGCTCAAAGATAAGCATGTCTAAGTATTTATTTAAGTATTTTATATTTAAATTTATTTAATTATTTAACTATTTAATATTATATTTATATTTAAGTATTATATATCTAAGTATTCTGCTGAACAAAAATGGGATGGGTCTCAATAGCATGAACCCTTTTTGTTGTCCATCTTCCCGACATTAAAAGCCCAGCACTTCTCCTTGTGTCATTACTTCATATGCACTTCCATAGAAGTATGAGTTAGTAATATAGTTGATAAATTTCCATAACAGCAACTTGTACAGGAAGTTTTCAACAATCTTTTCAAAGGAGATATCATCTAATCTTTACTTTTTTTTAATCTTTTACTTCTAATCTTCATTTTGATAGTGAGTCCAAAGAAATACATAGCATTCAAAGAGCTGTGCACATCTCAAGCCACAAGAAAAAAATATGAACAACTGAGAACAAAAAAGGTTGTTAACGAAACCACTCATATTTATGTTTTCTAAAGACTGTTTTATTCCAGTTTCTAATGAATTAATTATTTGATACTGATTTTTAAGCTCAAAAAAGCAGTGAACCTTTTTGGAAAAACTTCTGTGCATGCCAGGATGTCTTCGGATTTGCCAGAGCTGACTCAGCCAGACTGACTCACAGTCCTTTCTAAAGTAAAATAGCCAACCAATGGACTTATTATTAAGAAACTCATTGATTTTTATTACCTTCTCCCAGCATATCTATGTGATTGGAGAGTTGTTATTTCTGAAAAGACATCAGCATAAAGACAATGCTGTTGAGCGTCTTCTCTCAAGAATGTCTGATTCTGTGGTTCCTATGCACACAAAGGCTCCTAGTTCTGCTGGTAACATTAAGGTCCTGCCTAAGGTTGATAGCTCATTTAAGTCTTCTCTGTTACATTGGTATTATTTGGCTTTCACCCTGTGGTAGAATGACAGCAATGAAATAAAATACTTGCATGCTTTAGCTAAATTTAAAAGGCAATGCTTACATGAGCCTTTTGGTCAAGCCTGGGGGGACTCAAGCTGGTGCTGTTTACTGTGTGTGTGACTTGGGTAGTTACAGATTCGTGACTACAAAATAGAAATGGTGATATTTTGTATATTGATTTTGTATGGGGGAATTCCTCCCAAAAGCCAAAAGGTCATATCAAGAGGAGCTGCTCAGAAAAGAGAGGTTTCTACATCTGGCAATATTGGATTTCATGTCTGTAAAGCAAAAACGAAATTATGCACATAACAAAACATAAACACGTTGTAAAATGCATTCAGCCCAGATTCCAAACACATTGAACACTGCATGATTTAACGATGGATAAACTCAGAAAAATATCCCAGTGGGGGGAACTGCAGACTCCAAAATGACAGCTGCTATCATTCCAAAACAAGTAATTGTTTATAAATGAATATTTTTCATGATAAATTATTGAATTACATGAAAATCAGATGACTGCCTGCTGCCAAATTTGTTTTCAGTTTCACAAGACAGAATGGAATGTGCTGCAGACAGTGAGTGAAATTAAAAGCTGCTGGTCTTTTCCCACGAAGGGCTGATATTTTCCCTTAGACATTCCCTGTATCTCATAAACCTGCTAAATAGTGTTTCTGGGGAATGGGTATCTAGCTGGATATCCAAAATATTTTAGATATATAGGATTTCAGGGAATCTCTGCTTAATCTGAGCCAGTTGTAGTGTAAGATGCTATTTCATACTCATTTTATGTTGATTTCTTGATCAAACCCACAGAGCCCCAGTATCTATGAGAATGTCTAGCTCTTGTAGGGAAACTACTAAGATTTTTTTTTTTAGTTCACTTTTTTATTCTCTATTGTTTGAATTTGAATAATTTGAAAATACATTTTTCTTCATATGTTTTTGTCTTGTTTGAGTTGGCAAGTCCTTGCTTTCCCCCATCTTGTGAACAGAGTGAAAATAAGTGGCCGCTTCAACTGAATTGTGTCTTGAAGTCCTCAATGGAGTGAAGCTTCCAGCACAGATAGTCTGAGTTTTCTGGAAGCAAGGCAATCAAGACTGCAGAGTCCAGATAATCATTAAGAGCATATTCAATCTGCAAAGTCCTTCCCTCAGTCAGCTGCTCCATTCACAGGGATGAGTTAACACTGGTGGCATGAGTCTCTGCTGGGAGCAAAATGTCACATGTAATCTATCATGTCGCAGAGAGCCACTGGGGCAGCTGAGCTAAGTCCTGTAATTGCAGCCTTGGCATCAGATATGAATTTTAAGAGACAACACAGCTGTATCACATTTCTTTATACTGCCTCACATAGCTTCCTGACTGCTGCAGCATCTGGATCTTCATTGCATCCTGCTGTCAGGTAAGCCTAGGGAAACAAAGCCATGAGCTTCTCTGCTTCCCCAGCAGAGAAACTTAATTGTTCTCCATCCCAGACCGGTCAACTTCAGGGACAAGGCTATAACAACAAGAAAGTGTGCAAACATAATGTCCAGGTTAAAACCTTCCAGTTGCTCTCAGACTGTGGCTCAGAGAGCATCTAAACTGTAAATTGTACCTTTGTGGTCAAAAATCTTTGATTGACTTTTCTGCCTCTTACTCTTCCAGTGGTTTTTTACCCCATTGGTACACTGGCCACTGTAACATCTTACGAAACAAGATCCTTGCTTTAACTACACATTGTATAAAGAAAAGGATGTGGATTGCTTTAAACCTGGAAACAGATGTCTGTAGTTACACATGTATGTGTGTGATTTTATATACATGCATATAAAAATGCATATATGATCTTAAATTTTGTGTATCATATGTCTTTCAAAGGTTGACTTCTTTGTCTGTGTCATTTACCAGAAAAACGAATGCCAAATTTAATCAAATTAAGTAAGGGTTTTTTTGTTTCCCCCATCTGACCTTTGCTTTCATATCCTCCCACACACTAAACTCTAGATTCACTTCCCTCTATTTGAAAATGGTCTAAATCACTAAGGTGCTGCTGCAGACAGCACAATAAAGAATGGAAAACCAGGTCAAGTGGTAATGGGAAATAAATGGAAAGTCCACAAGCTTATTATAAGGAGATCAAAAATCCCGATCTTGACATTAGGCTGGCTGTCACAAAGGCAAAAATCACATAAGAAGCTTTCAAATGTACACAAGGGTGGATACAGATTTCCTCTGTCTCTAAAGACCAAAAGCTGAGGTCTTTTAGCCAATTCTCTACCACTCCTTTCCCCCGTTTTTCTTCTATTTTTCTCCCTTTTTTTTTCTACATTAAATTGCACTGAAGATCACTTTCTAGAGCATGGTCATGCTGTAAGTGAATTCTGATGTTATTATGTGATACAAATCTCTTTACAATTCAAGCATTCACCACTTAAATAGTTTTTCCTAGGCAAAAGCTTGTATGTGATGACCCTGCCTGTCAGGTGCTTCTAGATATGGCATTCATCTTCTTTTGATGTTTTTTCTCAGAGGTATTTGAACAGACAACCTTGTAATCAGCTTCAGATTTAGACAAACCCACCTACTTTTGCCAGTAATGGTGGTGGGCCCCAAGAAAACAGATTCCTGCCAGACTGTGCAGCCCTGCAGTACAGGGCTGGATAAAGAGGGCTTAGTTTCTCCATTGGGAAGAGAAGGACAGAAGGGGATTGAGGCTTTTAGTCATTCTGATCCACAGATAAGACCCTCAGAAAACCTAGTCAAGGTCATCCACCTTGTGTTATAAAGAAAAAAACACATCTTCAGATCAAGGGATAATCACTCCAAAGGATAACATTAAAGCAAGTGATGACTAGCAGAAACTCCTTTTATTAAACTGTAGTGGATCAAGATCTATAGAAGTTGTACATTTGGCATTCAGATTCTTTCACCTTTCCATGACTAGGCACAGTTCAGTCAAACCAGGTTGTGGAATGTTAAATCGTGGTTCATCAATAGTAATGGACCAGGAATTATGACATGTTTTATGTTATCATTCATTTAAAACAGATAGTTTAGATTTCAGCCACAAGCTAAAGTTTATATATATTATATTTATTACAAACAACAGTGACCACTTAAGACCTATTATTTTAAATCCAAATGACGTTGTGTTTAGTATCAATTTCCTCTGGCTCTGCAACGTGCAGCCTGTGGAGTCTGTCATCTTTCCCTGGAGTTCTGTTGGATACAAAGTGACAACTTCTCACAAGTTATCAGAAACAGGAGAAAATGTGGAGCCCTGCTCCAATGAGCTGTTTCACATTAAAAGAATTTACAATGAGCATCTGACGAAAGAAAAGCAATGGAGCTTGAGAGAGGAATATCGCGCACTAAATCACTTGGTATTGTCCATGTTGATGAGATGGGGTGGTGAGGACACTATTTAAACAGAAAACACAGAAGGAAACACACTGAATTGGTGAGTGAGACCCTCATGTGCCAAAATTAAATGGTGCTTTTGAAAATCTTGCCAATGTTCATTTGGTAGACAATACTGGGTCTGGAGATACAGCCTGTGCAGAGGGCAGTAGATGGCTGTGCAGAGAGAAGGGACTGTGGGTCCTTCCCTGCCCTACCACCATCCATGGCCAATCTCCACGTCAGCCCATGCAGCTAGTGCTGCTGCTTCTCCAGCTGTTCCCATGGCTGAGCACATACAAGTGCAGAGGATACCAAAGCATTATGTCCCCACATGCAGGCAGGGAACCATGTTTGCAGCCCTTGCACAGCTGCACAGCTGGGGCCACCATAAGTCACCATCAGCATGGGGTGAAATGGGGCACCGTGCCCCCTTCTATCCTCTCACTGCTATCTGCCTTTCCCATAACAGAAGACCTGAATAAAAGCTTTCAGCTTACCTGGTCTTTTTCCCTCCTTGCTAAAATCCCGACAGCTTGCCCTCCAAAGCTGAAACAAGGGCCATAGGTGCTAACTGGAGGTGAATGAGTTACCTAGCTCCACCTCACAAATGCCTGACCAGTGAAACCAAAACCTGCCATTCTGTATTATTCTTGGTTTAATGACTTCTTTGAATGAAGGCAGCAGTGGGTTGTCCCTGCCAGTGTGATAGAACTGTTGTGCTAGGCAAGTCCGAGCAGTTCTTGCCCCCTCACTGTTCACAACATAAAGAAATGTAGATGAACTGCAACACAATAGGTCTCAGGACACTGCTTCAAGTAGAAATAAAGCAAGCAATTTAGAGAGTTTTCAGGTGCTTCACATTTTCATTTTCAGCTTTCTACACAAATAAAAAGGCTTAAACTATTATTCAGTCTCCACTTGAAGTATAATTTTGACATTTGGAAATCTGATTTTGTGATCAGAAACACATGTAGAATAGCATTTAGAAGTCAGCAAAGACTCCAAGCATGATTTTATTGGGAGCTTGGGTATGCCCTTCAGAGTAATTGGAATGTGGAATGTGGAAGTAGTTTTTACAGGAAAATAGGGATAAGGCCTCCTGTAGCCAGCCTCAGGCAATGGAGCAAGTAAAATATCAAGAAGAATTCACATTCAACTTGATAATAAGGTTTCCTAGCACGTTAATTAAATGAAATCTCACGTCCTCAGCCCTGTAGTTTTAAACATTTTAAGACATTAACATTGCACAATAGAAGCATAATTTCCCCTCCCTCCAGATGCCTAATTTGATTTTCCTAACTGTTAGCTTTAAACTTTCTATGAACATGAAAACCTATCCTTTTAGCAGTGTTGTTGCATTTTTCCCCTTCATACTTCCTTAACACTCATTTTGGGTACTAATTGGCAACAGTGGGTTTTAAAAATAAATTCTTAAAATGGGACAGCTTTGCTGTTTATCCTATGCCGAGGCACTGTTTTCCATGGTTTGACTGTGAAAGAAAACAGTGGGAAAATGGCATCCATTTGGTCCTGAGGGTCTAAGCCTTCATTGATAGCATGGAGGAGATTTAGGGAGTGAGGTAAAGCCAGAGGAAACCTCATAAATTACATCCCATCTTTCTGCTCTTTAAAGTATTGGCTTAACTGTGAATAAATTGCTAAAATTCCTTTGGGAATTGCAAGAATTGCACCTCCTTTGAGCCCTGTGCAGCGACTCGGGGGTGGACTGAGAGACTGCGACTGACCAAAGGCAATTGGGTGTGCAGTCTGCGGGGTGCAGATATGTGTATCTGCTGGAAGAAAGCCTCTGTAGAAATGGGAGGACTGGAGCTGTGCTGTGGTTGTGTATATACTGAGAAAAAGCTCTGCAGCTGGCAAGGAAGGCACAAAGATCCCCTGCACTCAGTTATTTTACTCAGGCATTTCTCCAGGACGTGGATAGGGAGAATATCCTGAAGACTGTTGTCTGCAGGTTTGGGGGGCATTTAAAAGCTAGAAGTTGAAAAGCCCTTCTACCAATTTATTGCCAAGAAAAGCTTTTACAGATTGGAGGCAAGGCAAAACCTTTCACTGGCAAAATCCAAACCTTTTTTAGTTAAAAGTTAAATCAAAAAATACAATTTAAAGACTGTAAGCATAGATACTCTTCTCTCTTGACTGGTCCTGAATGCCTTGGTTCTCTCATATGAAAAATGCTATGACAGACAGGCCAGAATCCCCAGACTGGGCTTGAATGGGATAATTTTCCTCAAAATAGTTTGTGTGGGACTATGTTTTGGATTTGTGACAAAATCAGTGCTGATAATACAGATATGGATTAGTTATTGCTGAGCAGTGCTAGTACAGGATCAAGATGTTTCTTGCATCTCACACTACCCTGACAGAGAGTAGTATGGGGGTGCACAGGAAGTTGGGAGGGGACCCAGCTGGGACAGCTGACCCCAGCTGACCAAAGGGACGTCCCAGAAACTATGATGACATGCTTGGTAATAAGACTGTAATGCGGGAATTTGATGGGGGCTGCTGTTGCTCAAAGGCTGGCTGAACATCGTTCTATTGGCGGTGAGAAATTGCTTTCATTTGCATCACTTGTTGTTCGTGGGTTTGAAGTTCATTTGCTTCTTCTTTTTTCTTTGTTATATTTTGTTCCATTTTTAAAAATTTATCAACCTGTCTATATCTCAATTTTTTTCTCGCTTTTATTCTTCTCCCCCTTATCCCACTGTGGGGGTAGTGAGCAAGCAGCTGTGTGGTGCTTAGCTACCTATTGGGTTAAACACCAACCATCCCCAAATTAAAACTGTATCAATAAAAGAAGCCAGAAGCTTGATTTTGACCCATGCTGTTTAGTTCTCTGCATTGTCCCTAGTGAAATTCTGGTTTACGCTACTCAGTTTTAGTGAGAAAGCATTTTTCTTATGGATGTGAGCCATTCCACATGGCTGGCCTCAGAAACAAAACCAGATCCTCAAACCATACTGTTTGTTTCTGAAGTTTTAGCTACAGATTCAGTCCCAGATTAATTCCCATCCCACAGTAGTGGAATCCCAAAAGCTTCATTGTGACCTCCAGCCTGTGAATGCTTCTGGAGCTAACTGTTCCCTTAGCTCTCCAAGGAGCTGAGAAAAGAAACACACAACAACTGATATCAAGGGTTCCTCTCTCTTCCTAATTCTTTCTGTACTGTGTGCAGACAACCTGACCAAAGTTTCCCTTGAAGTGTTGCACATGGCCTAACATGAAGCAAACTCTACACTGAACCATGTGTCCATAGCTCTCAATGGTTCTTGAGCAGACTCAGGACCTGAAGTGCCCGTGGTCTGGCACTGATTTATCACAGGGCAAAAGTATTTTATCCATATCTCTCTCCTAAATTTGTAATCCTGATTATAAGAAGAGCTCTGTTTGCTTCATTTCTGAGCTATCCCATACTGGAAGAAATACATCCAAACTTTCATAGGGGAATTCTTAGGAGCTTTTCAGGCAAGTTTTAAATGAAATGTGGACATCTTTTATTTCCAAATTTACTTTTTAATATAGATAAGATGGTTACATGGGAGACCTTGTTCTTCTTCTGCTGAAGTCAGGGCTAAAATTCTCTGCAATATAGAAGGATGTCAGTTTGATTCATACTTTATTTGGAAAGGCTGTGAAAGCAAGGCAGTGAAGTGATCTGTCTCATTATAGAATCAGGTCAGTAGAAAAACCCTGACTCATTCCCTTGAGTTTCAAAATTTTTCAGTCACCTCCTCAAATGGCTTTTGACTTTAATGGCCAGTCTGAAATCCTATGGGCTCAGAGGGATAATTTTTTTCCAGCCCAAGCAAACGCTTCAAAGAGAGCTCAGCAGCAAGAGATCACACTTACAGCATTCAAAAGGGTACTGAGTTCAGGTGTGAGGTTTGGAAAAATCAGATTTCTGAGAGACGTGTTGGGAGAATAAACTGTAATGGGAAAATTCAATTAATGATAGTGTTGTCATTAGAGGGTTTGGAGAATTTTTAAAATAATAGTATTACAGGCATAACCTTATTAGCATTTTTAAACCCATAAATCTGCCTGGTCTCAGTGAAAGGATGGAGGAAATTCCTTCTACTGTGGTGGCAAATATTTCATTAAAGGGATTGGGTAAGCCAAAGATGATCAACAGTTGTGTCTGGTGAGAGATGTATTGGGCAGCAAGAAGTGCTTGTGAAGGCATATCAACAGCAAAGCAAGACTAGGGAAAAGGTAGGCTGAGTGCTGAATGGTGTAGGGGACCTGGTGACACCAAACAAGGAGAAAACTGGAGTGCTTAATGGTTTCTTCATCTTAGTCTTTAAAGGTAAGACCATTCTTCAGGAATCGCATGTTCCCAAGACCAGTGTGAAAGTCTGGAGCAAGGAAGACTTATGTCAGTGAAAGACAATCAAGTTAAGGAACGCTTTAAAAAGCTGAACACACACAGATCCACGGGACCTGATGGATGCATCTGTGACAGGTGAGAAAGCTGGCTGATGTCTTTCCAAAGCCGTTTTTGATTACCTTTTAAAGGCCATGGCATACAGTATAGGTTCCTGCAGAACAAAAGAGGCCAAATATCACTCCCATGTTGAAGAAAGGCAAGAAGGAAGATTCAGGGAATCACAGGTCAGTCATCCACACCTCATTCACTGGCAGTGATGGAGCAATTAATCCTGGAAACCATGTCCAAACAGACAAAGGACAAGAAGGTAGTTTGGAGTCATCAACATAGATTTACAAAGAGTAAATCCTGGCTGACTGAACCATTAGCTTTTTATGAGATGAGTGGCTTGGTGGCTGAGAGGAGAGCAACTTGTCGTAAACATTGTCTCTTGTAACATCCCTATAGACAAATGGATTAAGTATGAGATAGACAGATGGCGGTGATTGAAAATTGGCTGAACTGTTCAGCTAAAATGGCTGTGGTTAGCAGCATAAAGTCCAACTGGAGTGCAGTCACTAATGGTTCACCCCAGGATGTATCTGGGTCCTATGCTGTTAAATATTTTCATTAATGACCTGGATGAAGAGGCAGAGTGCACCACACTTCTTTTTAGAAGATACAAAACCAGGAGGAGTGGTTGATAAACTGAAGGGTTGTGCTGGGGATATTCATGGGGTATGGACAGGCAGGAGAATTGAGCCAACAGGCATCTTGTAGACTTAAAGAAGGTGTAAAGTTCTGCACCAAGGGAGGAATAACCCCCCACGCACCAGAATATATTGGAGGTAACGGACTGGAAAGCAGTTTTGCATAAAAGGCCCTGAGAGTCTGGATGGACAGCAAGTTGACCATGAGCCAGCAATGCATCCTCGTGACAAAAACNGGAGGAATAACCCCCCATGCACTAGAATATATTGGAGGTAACGGACTGGAAAGCAGCTTTGCATAAAAGGCCCTGAGAAAAAAAAAAAAAAGCACCAACGGCCTTCTGTGTCATCAGAAAGAATGTTGCCAGCAGGTTGAAGAAGCTGATTCATCCCATCTGCTCAGCACTGGTGAGACACATCTAGATGTTGTGCCCACATCTGGACTCCCCAGTACAAGAAAGACATGGACATATGGGAGAAAATTCACTAAGGTGTTTAAGGAACTGGCTCATTTGTCATGTGAGTGGCTGAGAGAGCTGGGACTGTTTATGCTGGAGAAGAGAAAGCTCAGGTGTAATCTCATAAAACTGACAGGAAACAACTGAGCTCTTCTATGCTGCTTAAGTTTGCTCATATGGCAGTATATTGCATCATTTGGAACAAGCCCTATATCATGGGTAGACTTTCCCTACTGGGGGAGTCCAGTAGGGTATCTTCTAGTACCCAGAAGTGTATCTTTGTAAGTGCTTTTTGGTATATGTATATTGAGACACTAAGCCAAAGAATAAAGCACACAAAATGATAATGCAGAATATGATAATGCAGAATATAGAAAAAAAGTTGTTGGTTACCATTTGTGGGTTTGGTCTCCTCATTTTAGAAGAATGCCAGAAGCAAACTTCATCAGTTACATCTAACTGTATTATTCCTCAGGGCAGTAAAAAATAGTGAGATAGTTTCACAAACTAGACTAAGAATCATAAATTATATTGCTGCATAGAATTGCTAAATTTGCATAGAAATCTGTATTGTGGATTATAAATTAAACATTAACTTATGTTAGTTAACTTATGGTTGTTTACAAAAAAATCAAAGCCATTTTTTTCCCACTCTATCTGGTCAAACTACTGGGAAAATTGTTGCATAAAAAAAATAATTTTCTTCCTCTGAAAATATAATATTAAATGCTGTGTTATTGGTATAAAATGCAAGTAAGTCAGACAGAAAAAGATTATTATTCCAACAACACTGTGCATAGGAGTATCACTGTACATTGAATTTCAGTGTGTAATAAGCTATAGTGATGTAATATGTACTGGGCACGAACTGAAATACAGGAAATTCCATTTAAACATGAGACAGGCATTTACTTGCCATGAGGGTGTTTGAACACTAGCACAGGTTGTCCAGAGAGTTTATGGAGTCTGTCCTTGGAGATATTTAAAACAAAAGGTGGTCACAGCTCTGAGAAACCTGCTCTAGCTGATCCTGCTTTGAGCACAGAGTTGGACTGAATAACCTGCAAAGGTTCCTTTCAAGCTATTTTGTGATTCTGTGAAATGTTGTGATTAGACTGCAGCAATCTCTGAAGGAAGAAGAAGCTGCCTGTAAACCTTTGTGCTCCAGCCACCAAGAGCCAGCAGTGAGCCAAGAGTGATTCTTTGAAACTAAGAAACTTCAAAGAGTTTTTGAATTCCTGTGGCTGGAAGTGCCAAGATGAGATCCAGGCACACATGCTGCCTTGGCTTCAGCAAAAAGGGACATGGAAAACAGTGCAAAGGTGAACCATGGCTTGACCCAGGGGGTCATCACCTTGAGTAATGAAAGGACCACATCACTGGGGATGTGTAGCAGAGTACAGGTGAATCTACACAGTCCTATTGCATTCCATTGCACCAAAGGTCTCTTCTGCCACAATCATCTGTGTGCCATTCAGCATGGCCTTACTAGGCTTGGGGTGAGAAAAGAAGATCAGAGTGAGAATGGTGCATCTTTCATTCAGAGATGCTTTCAGCTGCCTCAGACTGGATAAAGCTGTGACTAACCTGGCCTGACCTGAGTTGACCCTGCTTTGAGCAAAATGTTTGTCTAGAGACCTCCTGAAATCCCCTCCAACCTGTTAACCTGGGGTCCTATAAGCAAGTCCCAGTCACCTTTCCCCAAGATGCTGGATGAATTGCAGAGCTACCCATTTCTGCCCAGCAGTGTCCTAACTGATCCCCTGAGAAGTCAGCACTGTGTTCAAGCCATGACACAGGCACTCAGCTCTCAAACTTTCCTCTGGGCTTTGGGGCATCCTGAGAGTGGCAGGGACAGTTACTCTGTAACTGTCAGGTCCAAGCCCTAAGTAGTTCTTGCTTTTTAGGGGCACTGTTCATATCAAAGTGCTAATTACTCACTGGACTCTTATTGCTCTCCAAAGGGGTGGCTGTGCATGTAAAACCCCACCTTGGATCTGAACATGGTGTTGCCCAGCAGACTCTGACCCAAAGAATGTTTCACCAAGGTGGTTGTCTCCTGCTGGTTTCTCTGCTTGCAAAATGAGTCCTGCTGACCTGCTATTACTCACAAAGGCTGATTATTTTTGTCTGGGAAAGTGGCTTCCATTGTCTCAGCTTATTTATTTATATCTGCTAAATGAGCATTTCACTTTCATTTCTGGTCAGAAGTCAGAAAGGAAGCATCTTAACTTTTCCCACCAAAAATCTTGGACTGTGTTTCCTGGTGGATGACAGCACACAGTTTTCTAAAGATGTATCCATTTTAAATTAGTTAAATTAATATTATTATGTGAATGTTTCTCACCCCACTGCCTGCTCCATTCTTTTACACAAACCGATAGTGCTATTTGTTCAGATCAAGCCTCAGTAAAAGGTTATATTGATATTATCACCATCCTTCTTCTTAGGACTCCACCAGGAGCCAGAGCTTATGTGTTTTTTCCTCATTCAAAGTTCTTCCTTAAAACATCAATAGTTTTGTGTGAACAAAATCAAGTCCTAAAGATTCTGAAGTAAGTAGTTTCATTTCCACATGGCTGTGTGTGTCTGTAATCAGATCTTTTAAAATTGGTTTGAAATACTGGACAAAATGTTCCTCACTAATAGCTGGTCTTACACAGCAGAGGTTTCTTTTGAAGTACCAAGCATGGATACATGATCCTATTTAATGACAGCACTTTAAATTACAGGCTGGTTAATTCTATGTGAATTCTTCTCATCTGTTTCACATTTCTCATACACATTACTGTAAAACAAGCTGTACCCATTTCTGTCAGTGAAACCACTGTCCTAACCTACCATTTTTCTTAGAATCTGATAATGATGGTTGACTTTAACTCAAGAGAAAAACCTACAGGCAAACATGTCACACATAGCACAGTTTGACTAAGAACAGATACATGCCACTGGTCATAAAGGGTAAACACTTAAGACATTTAACCCAGCTGAGCAGTACTAAATGGAAGGCAGTGGTCATCTGGCTTTTGAATCACCTAATTGACATGTCAGAAAATAAGCATTTTATTGACAGAAGGTGATTGCAGAGAAAAGTAATTTTTCATTTAAATAGCCAGATACTTCCCTTCTTCCTTCCCTTTGTATTTGCAGTGTGGGGAAACGGTTTGTTAAGAAAGCAAAACCACAGTGCCCAGACCCTTTTTGGTTTTTTTATTTTTTTTTTTTTTTTTCCCCTACAGCTACCTTCTGATAGTGATTTTCCTGACTGTAATCATCTGCAGAGGATTCCAGCACGGAATAGTTTCCAAATTATGTTTGCTCTCAACTTTTTTAACTTTGGATGCCTTTTGAACTATGTTAGGATTCAGCTATCCCTGAGAAAGAACTCAGATCTCATACCATGCAGTGGTAATTCTTATGCAGTGAAATCACCCAGTCTTACCTCACTGTAAATCAGGAGTAATTCTACTGGAGTTGCCCTACCAGCTTCTCTTTGGTACTGGTGGATGATGGGGAGAAGAGAGTTTCACAGTAACCCCCTGATTCTTATCCCAGTCCCAATATTCAGCAATATTCCAGTGCATGGCTGTGAGTTTTCATTTGGACTGTATGCACCACAATTTCCTTCCTCAGCTCTCCTCAACTCTCCTCAGCAATACTCTCCTGCTAGCGTAGAAGGTAAAAGATAAAAACAGCTGAGGGCTGCTCTCAGCCCTGCTAGGGTATCCTGCAAGGACTGACTGCCAAGGCTAGGCACATGTGCCAACACTGTGCTGTCACAAACTCTTCCCATGCCAAAAAGCCACTTGGCTTGATCTTTAGCCAGATTACCCTGAGGGCAGGCAAAGATGAGTGCAAAGGGACAAAAGTTGTCACCATGGTTTGCGGTTCTTGTCCCAAGACGCAGATTCATACCACACCATCCCGGGCGTGTAGCCTTATATCTGCTCAAAGGGGGAAGACAACCCCCCAGCGATCATTAAGGTTGTCTTTGTCCTTTGAGCAGGTCTGATCCGTGGGTTCAGAGCAGGTGACCCCGCTGAGGTCTTCCATGGCACTGACTTCCCCATCACCAGGGTCTAGGGCTGCACTGTATCTTGCCAGGTCATCAGGCTTGCCAGATGTTGTCCCTGTTGCTTCCGTGCAGATATACGTGCCACATGGGATACCTCCACCTGTAGTGGTGACAAGCATCCCTTGGAGGAGAATTAGATCCAGGGTAAGCCAAACAATTTTTTATTGTCTCAGCAGCCTTCAATGACTCTGCCCTGGGAGAGAGCACATGGACCAGCAGCTACCAGGACAAGGAAGGAGGGTGATCTCAGAGAGAAACCTCTCATGGGAGACAGCTGAGGATGCTGGGGCACGGCAGCACTCTGCAGCCCAGGGAGCAAATGGTGCCTGGCTGCAGTCCTCTCTGCAGCTTCTCTTCCCCACAACAGCACAGCTCCAGCTGTTTATAAGCCCTGTTTTGACAAGGTTGAAGGCATAGAGATACAAGTTAATACAGCAGTGTTCAGTGCTGTCAGCCTGGAGACTCACTCATTGTGGAGATAAATACTCATACTCTGAGGCAAAATTTGCATATCTTGACCTGCTTAAGTTCTTTCCTGAGCAGTACTGTTAAGAGTCTCTGCTGATAAGGAAAGGCAAGGTAAACCATTTTATCTTTCATATCTAGTTATGATGGTTCAACACAATACCTCTACTTTTGGAAGAAGCAATGAAGATCAGCTAAAATGCTTTGCCTCACCATACAGCAAACCCTTCATTTCTGTGCTGTCTAGACTGGTTTTGTGGCATTCATGAGCTTTCTTGCCCTAGAAGCTGCTAAGAGATCAAATCTCTTTTTTTTTAAAATTTTGTTATTTACATGCAAAGAGAAGAAAATAATGGAAGCATACTCATGTTTGTAAAGCTCTAATTCATCATTAAACTCTACAAGAAAATATTTCTATAGATGAAATGTGAGGGTTTTACATGTCTGGTATTGGACCACTGGTCCCATATGCATTGTTCTGAAGATGAAGAGGAGTTGTTAGAGCTCTCACCATTCTCCCTGCTCCTTGCAAGGCCTGTTTTACAACGTGCTGACTCAGAAAGACGCTTAAATATGTGTTCAGTAGGAATCAAGTGAGACAGTAACCAGTCTGGCTTCAGCACAGCAACTTATTTTTAGACTCAGAGTATTGAGCATGAGTTTCATATTCAGAAAAAAAACATCCAATAATAGAAATGTCTGTTGTTTTTCTATTTCTTTCAAATTCATCTAGCAAAAACAGAAATGTGATGAGCATCTGAGTCAATTTCTATTTTAAGAACCACTTAAGGAGGTTTTTCAGCTAGAGAAAATAAGAGGTCCAAGCCTGTGACAAAAGGGTATGGACAAAGAAATCACTGCCAAGGTAAAACATTACAATATTAATTGGAGGAAAAGCCCTTTAAACTACCACCCTACTACTCATTACTAATATTCACTGTTATGAATACAACACAGTTCTGTTGGGTCATTTTCTCTGAAAATATCTAGATGATCATGCTGCCCTGGAGAGCTTTGACTCTACATGTTCTCAAGGTTTTCTCTGGAAGCAATATATTTTTGGAACTGGTTGGGGAGTTGGACCATTCATCCTCTTTCCACCCAACCATAATTCTTCTCCATAATATGTTATATCCACTCATAAGGAGAAACTTAAACAACAGGTATGTTGGACTGTCACCACAGTTATCTGTGTCATGGAACAGGATCTCTCCTCAGGGCACTTCCTATGCAAATAGACATCTGAATGAGCCTGGGGGGCTATCACAAGAGCTCTCAGAACAAAGATAACTTGATTATGTGTTCCAGATTTGAAACCCCCCAATGACATCACGCCCCCATTTCCCAAGATCATTTGGCGTAACATCTGTGTGTAATGCTAGTGTGGTCTTGATAGTTACTGGAGCAAAATCTCAAGTAACATCTGTGGCCTCATTAAGAACCAGGCCTCTTTGCCTCTCTTTAAAAACTACTTTTGGCTTGTGTCACCCGCTGATTTGTGACTTGTGTATGTACTTGCTCTGTTCCCAGTGATTTCAGCAAATTGAAAATTGTTCACCATCACTGAGCCCCGTAGATTCCTGTCCCATCTCTGATCTCTTCTCACCTGAGCAAAACTAGAAAGAAATGCTTCCTGACCCAAATCCAAGCCCGTGATTTCTACAGTTGTTCTAAAATATCCCTTCTTGCATTTCAGTCCCGCATGCAGCAGGGAAAAAATGCCTGGGCAGTGTTTTCCTGGAACTAATTATACCAAATTCAAAGAGGCATCTGGGGATCTAATTCCAACTGATTTCCCAGGATGTCTAAAGTTCTTTGTGAATGTAGGTCTCTCAAACTAAGGATGAAAATCTATTCTCATATTACTAGTCCTGAGAGAGATGTCCAGCAGGAACCATAGGTTTTGCTTGCTTATGAACTGGCAAGAAACAAGGTATCTCATTTGGTTTCACTCATTGTTTTCAAATAAATCACAGTTTTCTCTAAAAGCTATCTCCATTCAAAAAGTTCTTGTGTCCAAACACCCAAATGGCTCATCCTTACCTGGCCTCCTGTAAAATATTTCTACTGCATTTTCAGGAGACAGAGGTGGATGATTATAAGCCCATATCATTGACTGTCCTCCCTCTTTCCACCTATGTCTTCCCTACCACAGGTAACACACATCTCCAGCTCTCTCCCCATTGTTGTGTCCTACACATCAGCCAAACACAGAATATGAAAACCCAAGCTTGTTATTAATTTTCCAGAGTCTTCTTTCTCTTCACTTTCTCCATTTGAGGACTATTGGAGCTTCCAGAGAAACCTCTCATGGGAGACTGGGATAAAAACAAAAAAATGTTGCTTCGGGTCCTCAAGGGTGCCCAGCACCAGCTCCTTGAGTCTCACCAGACAAAAGACAACTTAAATGTATCTGCCTATGCAGGCTTCTGAAATACCAGAGTTAGACTTAGTGACTTCTCAAAACATGAATTCAGTGTGCAGCTAGGAAGAAGTTTGTGTCTGATACTATATGGAGTAGCAGGCTAGTGTGTTTGCACATGCCATATAGACACAGATTCCTTATCTGAAGCATAATCATGCAGGGAGAGGAAAACATCTTTTATTCAAAGAATTTAAATAATCTAGAATGAGGCCTATTTTCACTTACATTCATGCTCAGGCATTTCTATTATCAGTTGACCACTTTCTGGCAGTTTATTTTAATCTCTCAAAATATTTAAAAGTACATCTCACACCTCACTCTGTAGGGCCATAGGTAGCCCTGCCCCAAATTCTCTGGAAGGCAGGTGAGGATGTTAGGCTCCCCGAAAATGGGATACAGGACTCAGGTGAGAGATGCAGCAGCAGTGGAGATGAATCTATTCTGTACCAGGGCAGTGCATGGGAAAGGGATACAATGTCTGTACTACAACAGTCAAGCAAACATTCTCAGTCTCTTTCTTCCTTTCCACTCTTCTCCAAAGGAATCTAAGCCTGTAACATGGGCTTGGCATGAAACATGGGCCTGATTTTCAGCCTGTTGATGCATAACACAGCCCTCTTGATAACTCACTGAAATCGAACAAGACAGTCATTTAGTCATGTTAGAAATGACCTATGGTGCAAGCAGGGAAAACCTTTTAAAAACTTCACACTTTGTGTTGTACATCCATATACACAGCTCACTGTTCAGAGCTCCCAAAGATGAGCACCCTTGAAAATAAAGGAAGCTCTGCAAAACACTGCATGCACAACATTGGGAAAAAATAGGATACTCTCTTAAACAGATAGTCCACCTTTACTGTAGATTCAGATGAAATCTGTATCTGTAGTTTTGTACAAAATCTGAGAACAATTGGCAGGCATGGTATATAAATATTGGTATATTTAATCTTGCTGGTGAAAAAAATCCACTACAGATAGAACTCAGTGTCAAAGGTAACATAAAATTATTTAGAAATAAGCTATTTTAAATCCCATTGTGAGGAACAACACCAGAAACACTGCATTATTGCAACCCAGGTAATTGCAAATGAGCATTGGTAGTATATCAACAGCAGATTTCTCCCTTTTCTTATAGCTCAGTATTAATTCAGAGTCTGAATAACATTTTTGGAGGGGTTGGTAGGTTGTTAAACATGAAAGGAGAAGAGTTGGTCCAGCATGGAGCTTGCACTGGGACCCTCCCCAAGCAACACAGGAGTGGGTGTTTGCATGACAGACGCCTGGCAGCTACAGTGAGGACCTCTGAGAATGGATCAGTTTGAGGTTTGTTTTCACAAAAAAAGCCCAACATATTATTTTGATTTTCAACATGCCTGCCGTAAGCCCACCACATAAGGCTTTATATGCTTTGTTAGCTGGATGGCAGAAGCACAGACTGGGGAGGGCAGCATAGCTGGACAAGATGCCAAATTAAGCAAAACCAATGAGAGCTTTGTAATTTCTGCCTGAAGTCCCATTAGACAATTTTTTCCCCCTCTTAGTGGAGGTAGTGCAGAATTCTCACTCTGTATAATAAGTTATTAACTCTACCCGTTTGGTGAGTGTGCACGCAGAGAGATGCAGAACCAGCCAGTTTTTCATTTTTGAGCAACTCCTGACTAATTTCTAAAAATGTCCACTTGAGGCATGTAATAAGCACGTAGAAAGGAGTTCTTTCCAGGCCCGTGGAAATGTTTACTCTCCCTCTTCTGCCTAAAATAAAAATTATGGGGCAAGTTCCTGGCTGGTGAAGATCAGTGACTCCTTTGAATTTCTTGGCATTTTTCCACCTTCTGCCAGCATGAACCTGGGCATCCTCAGCTTTTCAGTATAGCTGACAAAGGAAGAGGAAAGGCATGGTTCACAAGTATCAACTGCAAACATTTCTGCACTGTTCTCACTAAAAAGAAAGCTGCCTTAAAAAGTTGAAGAACAGGCTGTTAATTACAGCCTCAGACTGCAAATAGGAGTGTGTGACAACAAGAGCCCCACAGGAAAACTCGGTTCTAAATTCTGGGCCTGATAATGCAGCTAATAAAGAAATACACCTGCAGTACATGGTTGATCTAATTACAGTTTTAGGAAAAGAGGTACCAGAATTATAATACTCCTCTGAAATTTTCAGTAACTACATACTTGCTTATAAACATGGATCTACTTGGGTAGAAATTAGATAAGTATTTAGCATTTACAGTAATTAGACCCCAAACAGTTTAGACCTATACATTTCCAGTGATTAACAGTGTTCCTATTAAATAATATATTTCCTCAGCTCTGGAATAGATGAAAACTAAAATTCTGTGGCTATGCAACATATAGACACAGACAAGGGCATGTTTACCACACATCATCTTCTTAAGACATATTATTTCACATATTATATAAACATTAGTATACATGAAAAGTGCACAATGCTGCAAAGCTAATAAGTTAAGGGTTAAGAAATGCTAGAATTAAGGGTACCACTGTAAAGAAGAAAAATTGTTCATCACCAAAACAAACAAAAAAAAAATCAGTATTTCAGGTATTCATCCCAGTCACTGGACTTCTCTGCAGTCTGAGAATTGTGGATTTTCACCAGCTTTTGCCAAAGGTTTCACTTGCCAATCAGAGAACATGCAAAAGCAGAAGTGAAAGGTCTACAGAAATAGGTACTCTAGTGTGTAGGAGACACTTCACCATCATCATTCTTCCTGTCTCCTCAGTCCAGATCTGCTCCAGCGCCTGCTGCACACCTATGTACCAGAATTAATTCTGTTCAGCTGCTCTTTCCCACTCTCCAACCTTTACATTCCTCATTGCCTCTTTTTCACCTGCTCCTGCAGCCCCTGGGGTATTAGCTAGGAGGCACTGGGAGCACAAGAGAGATGGTCTCTGCTTTCAAAGCTATGCCTGAGGCACCAGGACCTGAAGAAGTAGTTTGGGAAAAAGCCCTACTCAGTCCCTCCTTGCTTGAGTTGAGTTATGCTCAGGGCAGGCAGAATATTCGGGATAAAAGCTGCCAAGCTTTAGAAAAAACCCACACAGATGTCACAGCCTGAATTTTTTCAGGAGCTCACAGCTTCATCGAATTTGACTACCTTTTCATGGGATCAGGAAAAGGCATATTCTGAGCCCTTAAGTAATTTTAAGACAGAAGGGCCAAATGCAATGGTGCTAGAATTCATCAGGAGACTTTCTTTCTTACTCTTTTTTTATAGAAAAGTCTAGATCACTTAATTTGAATATTTTCCCAGCTAATTCAATATGACATGGGAATTTCAGCCCAAATATTTATGTACATTTAAGTTATGTGTATGGAAGATAAACTTATGGGGAAACTTCAAAGTGGAAATTGCACTTATCAACTTTTCCTAGAAAAGTCTGTAAAATGTCCCTCACTACTTCCTGGTGGAAAGAGAATTTAAGAGAATTTGTGATCAACTCTGTAACATTTAGAAAGAAAAATAAAAATACTTGATAACAACTGATAATGCCACAAGATTGTAGGAGGGGCCCTAGTCTGATGAAGTGGGCACCTGGTCGTGCTTGTGTGCGTGCTCTTGAGTGATTCCTTGTGCTGCATACGGCAGTCTTCAGCCAAGACATAGTTTCTCCTTCCCATCCAGGGGCTCAGCAGTCCTCCTCATCCAACAGCAGAAGAACTCACACCCAGCATGTCCCACACAGTCCCTATGTACTCACACCACCCACCAAAGCCTCATCTCCTCTCTTGACAGTGGAAGAGTTGCTGTCAGTTAGAAGGCAAAATAGCTGAGAGTGAAAAAGGTGTTCTTTTCTTGGTCACAGCATCTCAGTGCAATAGTAACAAACGTGGAAGAGACAGGTGTCCTCTCACTGAAACTGCAAGCACCATGGAACTCATAGAGGATGTTGTGTGCGTAAAGAGATTAAACCTTGCCCTTTGGGCATGACCAAGCTATGTGTATCTATGTATGGTGTACCTTAGAAAAAAAAGAAAGCAGAAGGAAGAAGGACTTGAATTTTTCAGTCCAGGGGAACTTATCACAGTGCTCTCTGACTTTGTAACTCAAGTATTGTAGCAACCCCAAGGAGGTGACATGTGAATGGGGCATTTATGCATGTGAAAGCAACCCTGGGACACATCACCAAGGGTTTGGTTTGGATATTCAGCTAATGAACCTTGCTCTAGTGATGCACACTGAAATCAATGGAACAGTATCTGAATTACTGCAACAAGGAGATGAGATCTTGTCTCAGAGGGTAGAGATTAATGGTGGTGATGGGGTTTGTTTCCAAAGCAGATCAAGAGAAGAGAGGTCATTACACTTCCCAAGTATAACAAGTAAACTCATCCTCTGGCAGCAGTGGAGTGAGAGAGGTGTGACCGGGAAATGGCAGGGACCAGTCGTCTTGGAGGAGCCACCTCAGTGGAGATCCCAGCCTGAACAGTGAGAAAAAGGCAAGAAGGGCTGAATCAGAAACAACAGCTGAAAACTGCAGATTTAACTACTGGTTTCTGCAGGAAGGGGGAAAAGGATGGCTGTGGCTACGGTTTGATAGTCCTGTAACAGTCTGCCACTTTCTCAAATAACACAGAGTGTGTTCTGTCAAGCAGGAGCCACCAAGCACCTGCTTAACCTGCGCCCCGCTTCGGGGAGGCTTGGCCAAACATAAACAAGCAGGTGAAGAGGTTGAGATGATGAAAGACAATAGACCATTACCAGGGACTTAATGGTGTTGTAAACGAGATAAATGTCTTTGAAGTAGCACCCTTAAAACATGTGACCTTTGGGCTGACCTTTCCTTTCAGATTATGGTATGCAGATTGTTTTATACTGGCCAGTGCAAACAAAGCAAGCAGAGTCAGCATCTCAGCCCTTGTGATAGGAAAGTACTTGGACATCATATCCATCTAGACAGCCTGTTGTTTACTTTAGCTTACCATAAGTAAAACTCTGTCACGATTACTGCCTTTCAAGACACATCTCTCACACTCCAAACAAAGCACGTGTATTATTTCCATCTGAATTTCATTAATAAGGCTAAATTCTGAAGGCAGAGAGCCAGCATCAAATCATCCCTCCAGTGATTATAGGTTTTCTCTATTCTAGACAAGTATTGTTATGCCAGGGCAGGGAATGGAAATAGGGTGATGGTGGCACGGGTGCATAGTGGTGCACCTACAGCAGCCATGGAGCAGACACCCACAGGACTTCTTGTAAGCATCAGAATTGTTGTGGAGGAGAATGGGGCTCACAGACCTGGGCAGAAAAGTCTGATCTGTTGCTATGCCTCTTCCCTAGCTGTTGTCATATGTCCCACATGCAGCTCCTGGCTCATCTGACCCCACTCCTGGAGCTATGTGATGAGGCATGAACTCCTGCACCTATTTGCAGCTACACGAATGCAAAACTTGAGAACACGCCCTGTGAGTAAGTGCTGCCTGAGCCAGGGAGCTTCCTGAAATAATACTCTGCATTGCTGTCCCACCTTCACTGCTGGGGTTGTGGACATGTTGCAGCCTGCTCCATCCAGCTGGCCTGGGGTCATGCTGGGCCCTGGGGCGGGGCAGCCCTGGCAGGAGGCTGGGGGTGTCTCTGTGTCTTTGCCAGCTTTTATTCAGCCCGGATTTTTTGGTGACCCAATAGGCTACAGAAGAGCCTCAGCACCAGGGCAATTCTGGTTACTCCCTTTAGAAGTGTTCCTGTGCTGTCAGATGCAAAGGGAAGGTGACGGATAGGACCCAAACCTGGGTCCAACCTCAAAACCTTTTGAAGAGAGTAGAAAAGCAACTGTTTCATTACAGTGTTGGTGTTAAATTTTACCCTGGTCTAAGTAAGGGAAATCTGTCAGCTCTCTAAGAAATAACTGAGAGTGCTGTATGGAGTTGTATGTCCCAAGGACTTGATCTGTAATTATTATGTGATTGGTGTGATTTTTTTCTGAGATAGATTTCTCAAGACTTGACATTTAAGTGTAGCCAAACTGCAAATGGTCAGAGGTTAGGAGAGGGCTTGGAAGGGTCCTCCAGCTCCTTATCCATATCTACGCTGTTCCCTAAACTATTGTTTTGGGATATTGAGTTAGATGGATCTTTGCCTTAGTGAGCTTGGCTGCTCTTGGATGCCTATAAAATACTTTTGCATGTCATGGATTTCAAAGGGTTTTGGTTGGGATTTTGGTTTGGTTTGTGCTTTAGTTAACTGCAATCTTCAGTAGGCAGCAAAGCCAGTGCTACTTGCCCATAATGCAAACTCCACCATCAGAGCTTGCTGCTGCTTTTAACCTTCCCTGTTGCCAGAAAATCTGCCCTGTTTGTGCCACAGCTGAAATCAGAGGCGGGGTGAGGGGGAGGGTAAACAGAGGGTGGACAGGCATCCCTCAAGGAGGGGACTGGGCTGGGAGACTTGCTCCTCCAGAACCCAAACAGAACTCGGCACTGGCATGTTTTTGACTCCATGTCACAAACATTTGCTCTCCACAGCTTTCTTAATTTGGCTAGATGGTATTTATCCACTCCTTGGGAGAGATGGCTGAGACTCCAGGCAGTTTGATTTATACCAGTTGCTCAATTTGTGACAACTGCTGTCAACAGTTGTTCATTTTAATTACTGTTCTTAGGCCCAGATGTCTCAAAGATGAGCTCAGCACCACATAAATACAATAAATACAGATAATATTAGCAACTCAGCTTCCTTTCTAGGGGAGAAGTGTGGAGCAACCTACTGCCCTTTCTTCCCAACATGTCTCTCCTCTGCATGCCTTCTTCAGCATGGCACTGGAAGCAGCAGCAGAGATGGGAGCTAGATTACCTTTCTTTCCTCTTTGCTGGTGGGTTACTTAACCCCCCGCTCCCACAATAAAATCACACCTTTATTTGTTCATAGTGAAGGTACATATCACTTCACCCAGACCACTTCAGAGCACTTGGCCTCCCCAGCAGAGGTGTGCCTGCCCCTCCGGGTTCTTGGTATAAATGGGAGACACGGCACAGACAGCAGAGCTCTTTACCCATCTCTGGTCTCTCCAATATTACTAGAGACCATTGTACTAAAAGGAAAACTTTAATCCTAAAAATGTTTTAGCAGAACCACCTTCTCAAGGCCTTTTTTCCCCTCACTAAACATACCACTCCCTAAATGGAGGTTATTTCACAACAGCTTCAGTGCCTTCCTCATCCCAGCTGGAGCTGGGCTCAGAGAAGTGGTCTTAAGGTGATTATTAGTCCCAGGTCATGCATGTCCCTGTCACCTGTGCTGGACACCCCATCACTCCCATGGGCTGTTCAGCACTTCCTCGGAAAGGTCACAGGGATGGGGACTTCGGTGAAACTCAGGAGGGATGAATATAATCCTATATACCACACCTGCTATGTAAAAGCTTGTCCTCCTCTACTTCCTCCAGAGTAGTGGATGTGGTTCAGTAAAACTTGTTCAAAAATGTATTCAGAGCCACTAATGGGATTCCAGTGCTGTACATAATTAATAAGCAATATGGATTATTTAATGTCTTTATTCTAATTATCAGCTCAAAGCAGGAATCCTATCAAGAGTGTTAAGCCATGTAGGCAGCATTAGAACCTCAGCAAATTAGGAACGTGGTTGTTTACCTTGTGAAATTTCTCATGTGTTAACAGAGGGTCTTTCTTTAATGTGTTAATGGAGGGTCTTCTGGCACTTTCTTAATTTTTGCTATTGACTCATGCTAATGAATTTTCCAGTGTAACTGCAGAAAGCACTTCAGATAGTTCCTGCCTCTGGTTCTTGCCTCCTGTCTCCACTTGCACAAGAAGGAAAATACTGTCCTTTGCTTGACAGGGGTGGGGTTTTGCATGCTTGGCTGCCGGTGGGGTCAGTGTCAGTGTCAGGCAGACATGGCCCACCTTCTGGGAAGCCTCTCCAGTACAAGAAAGCTGCCATGTGGCTCATACAGCACAAGATGAATGAAGGTGTGAAGAAATCCACTATCATCTGAAGAAATCTGGATACATTGGGAACCCAAGCCCTTACTCTGGGCACTTTTTGGCAGGATTGGTGAAGTTTCCCATTGTAGGTGGCTGGGGCTGGTAGCTGGTCTCAGAGAGCGCATGTTTCAGTCCATGGGTGTCAGCCACCCTGCATCCCTTCCCTGAGCCCTCCAACCTCATGCACCATTGGCACGCACACTCAGAGGATGAAACCTGGAATGTGACAGCCTGGGGTCTAGGGCCAGCTGGAGGTGGGAGGACAGAGCCGGGAGCGCGTTACGATGCTTATAATCACGCTGGACACATACGGTTATATTTAAGGACTGGATGTCTGCTGGCTGAGGAGGCTGAGGCAAGACTGGACTTGATTAGACATAATGACAAAAATGGACCAACTGTTGCTGAGAAAGCCTTTGCAGCAAAGTATTAGCTCTTTGTTATTGAGATATTACTGTCTGAGGCTTCACTGCTTTCAACTCCCCATCGTTATCTTCACAGACATCCACTGCACTTTAAATAGGTTCCCA
Organism: Pachyramphus minor; assembly: GCA_013397135.1. NCBI lineage: Eukaryota > Metazoa > Chordata > Aves > Passeriformes > Tyrannidae > Pachyramphus > Pachyramphus minor. Next base: position 423,094 of record VYXB01000685.1, on the reverse strand, counting down.
AGTTCAGCTCTTTGCCCTCGGCCATAAATTTAACACACTAAATATTTTCATCTGCTGTAGAATGCACCACGCTGTGGAACTTGTTACTTTATGGCAAATAAATACATCTTGAAAATAGAACACACTTTTGAAAATATTCTTTTTTAAACTATAACCCTTCTCATAGTAAAAATGTCAAAAATCGATATTTTTGTTTTCCAGTGTCTGAGTCAATGTATATTTTTGATACCTTTGATTATACAATGAATGTCAACTGTACTTCTCTGTATCTAAACATAATGGATAAAAAAATAACACATTTGAATCAATATTTAAATGTAGTCTCAATTTATTTATTTATTTGTCACTAAAAGATTTATTTTTTCAGGCTTCATTTGATATACTGGTTTTGTATATGATTACATTTGATTACTGTGTTCATACCCAACATATACCCCCATGTATTTTCTGTTGTGATTTACTACATTTTGTCTGTAACATGCTGAAGTTATTTCTATTTGTTCAAAGGTACCAGAAAAAAGGTGGATTTCTGTGCAAAATTTTATACAGAACTAAATGACCATATGTTATACAAATCATTACAATATACCATCTATTTATTTGATCAAATTAATGGAGCTTTTGCTTAATTTAGAGTGACCCCAAGAGTCTTGTATTTACTGGCAACAGTAGTAGCTTTTAATCTTTATGCATTAGCTAGAAACCTGCTGAGGACTCTGTACCTCCACAGCTGAGCTTTCCTAGATTTATGGAGGCAGAGGTAGAACAAGCAAGAAGGAACATGCCTGTACCTAATTGCTAGGGGACTTCACTGAGGGATTTTACATGAAACAGTAGCTGGATAAAAAACAGCGATAGACATAGAATCACAGAATAATTTAGCTTTGAAGATACCTCTGGAGGTCATCTAGTCCATCCCCCACTCAGAGCAGGGTGAACATCAAAGTGAAATACAACCTCAAGTTAGATCAGGTAGTGCAGAGTCATAACCAGCTGAGGTATGAGTGTCTCTGTGGACAGAAATGCTCTTGGGTGTAGACACCAGAACCTCTGTTCAGACGAGTACCTACAAAAATTGTATTTTCTGCTCAGTTTCCTACCAGCTCTATGATTCCTGGCTGTGCAACACTGCAGTTTCTACATGGACCTACAGGCCAGAGAGAGATAAGGGTACTTGCCTGAAATGTGGGAATGTGGTTTAAAATCCCCTCAGGCAGAGGAAGCCTCAAACCCTTCCTTGAATGGTGGTCCATCTGCTGTGGCCAGAAATGCCGCCGACCACAGGCTTTCTTGTATTATTGATTCAAGTCCTGTGTCTGTTGCTAAAAGCATTTGGATGCTGCTTCATCCCCTTCCAGCAGCTGTGCTCACTCAGGGGAGAGCCCCGATCCCAGCCCCATCCCTGTCCCTGTGTGGGGGCCCTTGCAGGCCAGTGCTGCCTCTCCCCATGGGTTTTTCACATTGTTTCGCTTCAGGGCTTGGTCTGGTGCAAGCAAGGCAAAAGGCACCCACTCAGAGGGGGCTGCTCCCCTCCCTCTACTTCTGATTAGAAAAGGTGCACCCCTTGTTCTAATCACTGAGGAAGAGGACTCAGTCAGCAGCAGGGTGCTTTGGAACAAAAAAGTTTTGTCCTCTGGATTTGGGGAGAGAGTGCTACTGTACAAGCAGCAGAGACAGCAGGGTCCTGCTGTGACCCTGGGGCAGTTCTGGAGTGGAGACCAGCAGTGTGGGCATCTCCTTACAAACCCCCCATCATCATCTGCTCAGAGCGGGTCTGGGGGTAAAGACCAGCCAGCAGCTTTCACCCCTGCTCCCCATGTGGAGCTGGAATGGCACAGCCAGATCCTCAACCTAGTGGGCATATGTGGCAGCAGGCCTTTAATTAGAGGAGATGAAGCTGAAGTGAGTGTAGTCCTCTCAGCCATACTCCCAATATGTTTCTCAATGGCACTCTTAAAATGCCCATTTATACCTTTCTGGGAGCCCCTGGTGGTCTAGTGGTTAAGGATACGGCACTGTAACTGCCGAGGCCCGGTTTCGATTCCCGGTCGGGGAAACTCCCCGGGCAGGCGGAGCCCGTTAGCCCTGTAAGGCAATCCACCTACGTCCTGAGGACCTCGCTGCNCTCAAGATCTCAGGGTCACACTTTTTGTATGAATACAGTTTAGAAACTGCTTATGCACTTTAAAAATGAATTAGAGAACAGTCAACAGAAAAAACAGGTTCACTAAGAGACTTGTAGAATAGGTAGAAAGAAAAATATTTGTAATGCATAAGCTTGAACATAGAATCACAGAATCATAGAATCATAGAAGTGTTAAGGTTGAAAAAGACCTTTAAAGATCATCTAGTCCAACTGTCAACCCCACATCACTATCATGTTCATCATGAAACCACATCCTCATCTATCCACACATCTTTTAAACACTTCTGGGGAAGGNTCAAGCGCCATATCCACACATCTTTTAAACACTTCTGGGGATGGTGACTCTACCACTTCCTCGAGCAGTCTGTTCTAATGCTTTACAACCCTTTCCTAATATCTCCAAACATTCCATGGTACAACTGGCAGCATTTCCTCTCATCCTATCACTAGTTATGCAGAACAAGAGGCCAACCTCACCTCACTACAACCTTCTTTCAGGAAGTTGGAGAGAGCAGTAAGGTCCCCCCTGATTTCCTTTCCTCCAGGCTAACAACCCCAGCTTTCTCAGTCACTCCTCATATGNTTTATTTTTTCAGGCTTCATTTGATATACTGGTTTTGTATATGATTACATTTGATTACTGTGTTCATACCCAACATATACCCCCATGTATTTTCTGTTGTGATTTACTACATTTTGTCTGTAACATGCTGAAGTTATTTCTATTTGTTCAAAGGTACCAGAAAAAAGGTGGATTTCTGTGCAAAATTTTTTACAGAACTAAATGACCATATGTTATACAAATCATTACAATATACCATCTATTTATTTGATCAAATTAATGGAGCTTTTGCTTAATTTAGAGTGACCCCAAGAGTCTTGTATTTACTGGCAACAGTAGTAGCTTTTAATCTTTATGCATTAGCTAGAAACCTGCTGAGGACTCTGTACCTCCACAGCTGAGCTTTCCTAGATTTATGGAGGCAGAGGCAGAACAAGCAAGAAGGAACATGCCTGTACCTAATTGCTAGGGGACTTCACTGAGGGATTTTACATGAAACAGTAGCTGGATAAAAAACAGCGATAGACATAGAATCACAGAATAATTTAGCTTTGAAGATACCTCTGGAGGTCATCTAGTCCATCCCCCACTCAGAGCAGGGTGAACATCAAAGTGAAATACAACCTCAAGTTAGATCAGGTAGTGCAGAGTCATAACCAGCTGAGGTATGAGTGTCTCTGTGGACAGAAATGCTCTTGGGTGTAGACACCAGAACCTCTGTTCAGACGAGTACCTACAAAAATTGTATTTTCTGCTCAGTTTCCTACCAGCTCTATGATTCCTGGCTGTGCAACACTGCAGTTTCTACATGGACCTACAGGCCAGAGAGAGATAAGGGTACTTGCCTGAAATGTGGGAATGTGGTTTAAAATCCCCTCAGGCAGAGGAAGCCTCAAACCCTTCCTTGAATGGTGGTCCATCTGCTGTGGCCAGAAATGCCGCCGACCACAGGCTTTCTTGTATTATTGATTCAAGTCCTGTGTCTGTTGCTAAAAGCATTTGGATGCTGCTTCATCCCCTTCCAGCAGCTGTGCTCACTCAGGGGAGAGCCCCGATCCCAGCCCCATCCCTGTCCCTGTGTGGGGGCCCTTGCAGGCCAGTGCTGCCTCTCCCCATGGGTTTTTCACATTGTTTCGCTTCAGGGCTTGGTCTGGTGCAAGCAAGGCAAAAGGCACCCACTCAGAGGGGGCTGCTCCCCTCCCTCTACTTCTGATTAGAAAAGGTGCACCCCTTGTTCTAATCACTGAGGAAGAGGACTCAGTCAGCAGCAGGGTGCTTTGGAACAAAAAAGTTTTGTCCTCTGGATTTGGGGAGAGAGTGCTACTGTACAAGCAGCAGAGACAGCAGGGTCCTGCTGTGACCCTGGGGCAGTTCTGGAGTGGAGACCAGCAGTGTGGGCATCTCCTTACAAACCCCCCATCATCATCTGCTCAGAGCGGGTCTGGGGGTAAAGACCAGCCAGCAGCTTTCACCCCTGCTCCCCATGTGGAGCTGGAATGGCACAGCCAGATCCTCAACCTAGTAGGCATATGTGGCAGCAGGCCTTTAATTAGAGGAGATGAAGCTGAAGTGAGTGTAGTCCTCTCAGCCATACTCCCAATATGTTTCTCAATGGCACTCTTAAAATGCCCATTTATACCTTTCACTTCTTACTCAAGATCTCAGGGTCACACTTTTTGTATGAATACAGTTTAGAAACTGCTTATGCACTTTAAAAATGAATTAGAAAACAGTCAACAGAAAAAACAGGTTCACTAAGAGACTTGTAGAATAGGTAGAAAGAAAAATATTTGTAATGCATAAGCTTGAACATAGAATCACAGAATCATAGAATCATAGAAGTGTTAAGGTTGAAAAAGACCTTTAAAGATCATCTAGTCCAACTGTCAACCCCACATCACTATCATGTTCATCATGAAACCACATCCTCATCTATCCACACATCTTTTAAACACTTCTGGGGATGGTGACTCTACCACTTCCTCGAGCAGTCTGTTCTAATGCTTTACAACCCTTTCCTAATATCTCCAAACATTCCATGGTACAACTGGCAGCATTTCCTCTCATCCTATCACTAGTTATGCAGAACAAGAGGCCAACCTCACCTCACTACAACCTTCTTTCAGGAAGTTGGAGAGAGCAGTAAGGTCCCCCCTGATTTCCTTTCCTCCAGGCTAACAACCCCAGCTTTCTCAGCCACTCCTCATATGACTTGTGCTCCAGACATTTCACCAGCTTTGTTGACTTTCTCTGGACCCACTCCAGCACCTCAATATCCTTCCTGTAGTGAGGGGCCCAAAACTGAACACAGTATT